>CM050893.1:12676969-13276969 GCA_027726005.1 Juncus effusus
GGATCAAGAAATATTAATCGATTTATATAAGGATGGCATATCATGCCTTATGATCGATATAGATATCGCGTGACAAAGGGACTAAATACGTGATTGTTGATTAGGTAAATCGGATCACCGATATTCACTTAAATTGGGTAGTCATGATGGCTTGCTAGAGTCCGCTCATGATTTATAGACTGTCAAGTCTATTGCCAACATTAAGTGAACCTACATGGTCACACACAAAGAACAAACTGAAACGGGCGCAGAAAATCCTAGCGACTTATATGATGAGTTGCATAAGAATGTCACAAAATATATTGTCATCTTATGTGATAAGATGTGATATATATGTATATAAAGACTATGAGCACAAAAGATCATGTAATCTAGAAGAGTCTAGATGATGGCATATGGATAATGATGAGTGATGTCATACACATCTTTTAGTGTGAAAAGACATGACTCTTCACCTCTATATAAGGACATAGAGGGCTCCAAATTCACAACACAACACATCATTCTCTCTCTCATTATTTCTCATTCTCTTTTGTGAGACAAAAGAGAGAAAATATACTTTCTAATTTGTATGACAAAATTATGAAAGGGTGCTTTCTTTTTGTATGACAAAAAAGAAAGAGTGTGATTATATGAGAGGAATTATATATCTTTTGTGAGATAAAAATAAGAAGAAGAAAAGGAGTTTTCTTATGCAAGAGGAGAACAAGCAACTAGCATATATATTGTTCTTCTTCTTCCTGTTTTAAGAAGTTTGTTCGTGTGGACACCGGTAGAGGCGTTCGTACTTTCGGCGCTTGTGATCTATTCGGCCTAAGAAGATGAGAACGGTTTGTTGAGAGTTTTGGTGGAGACCAATTGTGTGTGCGGTAGATGACTTCCGCACGATCCGACCTGGACAGACTAGACGGACGAAAAATCGGTTAGGACGGTAACCGGTTTAAAGACGCTTGGACAACACGCATGGTTTGAGCGTCACGGATTAAGCATAATCCGAAAGGTATCTTTAAGATTTATTTCTTTGATTTAACCGATACGCACGGATCCTCGGATTGGTTTTGGACAAATATTTTTGTTTTCCGCTGCGTTATGCACGTCCGAAACCCAACGTTAGTGTTATAAAAAAAAAATTAATACTTTTCATTCAGAAGAGAAAGAACTATTTCATCTCTCATTTGGAACAAGCTTTATTCTCATTCTTATGCCCACATAATTGGAATAAAAATAAAAATAAAATTCAAACTTACATATCAGTAAATTATTCGCACTCATTTAAAAATTTATTGACATACACACATCTTACATAATATCACAATTCACTCAATTAAATTAACTCACTCTAAATTAATTAATCAGAAGAAATATTAGTATTAATCAGCAAAGAAGGGCTGGGCTGGAGAGTGAGTTGGGATCCGTTGCTGTGCGGAGGAGGAGCCACCATGCGGAGCGAAGAGCTACCGTACGGCACGAGAACAATCGTTTATTTTTTTTTTATATTTAATATGGAAGCTATCTAATATGAAGACAGATTGTTTGTTTGACTTGGATTGGAGAAAAAGAATATAATGAAGGTCTTCTTTCATTGATTGAAATGGAGAGCAGAATAAAATGAAAATAAATTTAAGATTGAATCTATGTAATTAATACCACATATACCGAAAATACCCTCTTAATTTTAACGGTTTTTATTAAATCTATCATTAAGTTAAAAAAAAGGAATGGAGTACCATATATATATATATATATATATATATATATATATATATATATATACATTAAAAAAATATTGTTCAATGAAAAATAAATTAACATAGATCATTTAAAGTTCTAGACTTTTTTTTATACTAGTTGCTGAAAATATTTTATTTCAGAAAATATCTCTTGATCAACTTTATTTGCAGAAATAACATTTTCGCTTAATCACCAAGCGAAACAGAAAATTTCGCTCAGCCACTAAACAAAATTATTGAGAAATTGATTTTGAGCAGCAGCCTACCTAGTTTCGCTCAACCACTGGACGAAATTGAAAATAAATTTTACTTGCTTGCTGAGACCCATAGGGATAAAAAAAATTACTATTTGTTTTTTTTTTTTTTTGAAGCTTGCTGAGATTCTATTAAATAATAAAAAACAAGTTACAAATTACAAATGAGTTACCCAGACCAAGTAGATGTAGTGAATACTATAAAATAGCCTATAAAAAAGCAAGAAAAGAAGAAGAAAAGAAGAAATAGTCTAGCCTATTACAAGAGTACTGAAGCTTGTTAGTAGAAAGCTTGCTTCCCTGGGTAGGATTTGATTGATCATAGATGAGTCCATCTTGAGATGTCTGCCAACCCTAACTGGAGGAAAGGAGTTGAAGACTATTTGGTATAGCTACTAGACAAAACTGATATTTAACCATAATTAATAGGTGTTGAAGTGCTAACAATTGAACATATTCAAAAAATAAAAATTTACACTATTGTTTAGTTACTGAGCGAAATTTCTCCAGTTTTGCCCAACGAAAGGGCGAAATTACGAGTTATTTTCTGAAATATAATTTTTTCCATTGCCATTTAAAAAAAAGTCAAAGTTATATCATGATAAAGAAAATTGGTGGCACCGGTCAAATGTGTGGACTAGCTAGTCTCATGACTTGTGAGCACAATGGAAACAGTTTAATGCACTTGCTGCATTTTTCTTAATTTTCCTATAGTCATTGATATGTCAATCCACATTCCACCAACTCTACTACTAGAGAAAAGTTGTGCATTCCAACCTTTCAAGCTTCACTATTAGGAAAGAGAGTTTAATGGAAATGTTCAAATCACCATTCCTCCATCCTTTATTTGTGCTTCTTATTTTCCTTTCCATTTTTGAACAACCTCTAGCTCTAATTCATGCTCCTTCTTCATGTGGCCAACTCCGTGAAATAAAAGACCCTTTTCGTCTCCAAACGGATCCTCCTTCATGTGGATCCAAACAATATGAGCTCCTATGCAAGGAAAACAAAACATTCGTTCAACTCCCCACAAAAGACTATTATTACGTTATTGATATCTCGTACATGAACAAGACAATGACCTTAGTAGATAAAGCCTTCATCACTGGAGATTGTACCCTCCCTTCTATCTTTTATTCGATCCAATTAATTGCATATTCTGATCGCAATACATATTATTATTCCCCGCTTAACTTTATGTCTTTCATGAATTGTACAACTCAAGTTCAGCAGACGGACTATTGGGAGGTGCCTTGCCTAAGCAAAACTGGTACATATGTATATGCTTTTACTGGTCGTAAAGCACATTTTGCATCAATTCTTCGACCTTCCTGTGGTCCCCTAGGAGTGACACCTTTTGGAGGTGATACTACAATTGCCAATTCTTCAAAGGATCTTTTTCAGATTTTGCAAAAGGGCTTTGTGGTTAATTGGGGCAGGCAACCTCCCTCAACGTTCTATAGAATGATTTCTTGCATCCGGGAATCCGCAAGGTGATTTTACACACAAAAATCTATTCATTGTGGTATTACTTCTGAAAAAATCTTACATGTTACTTAATGTTATATATGCAGAAGCATCTTTAATGAAACAAATGGTAGTAAAGGCTTACCATTTCTTGTCCACGCTTTTCACGAAAGTGAGAGATACATCTGGGCATGCATGTATGAAAGGTTCATACAATTAAGATACTACTACTCGTGGAACTATATGCTTGTTTTAATGGAGTTTCTACAACTTATAATATGTAAGACATCATTATCGCAATAATACTATATACTTTAGTTCAGTTAATGATAAAACATTTTTATTTCCCTTGTTTTTTACTATTCTCATGGTTCATAACCTAATTGGAACCTAGTTTGCCTTGTTTGTAAATCAAATAATCTTGTAATATATTTTAGTATTGTGCCTCTTAGGTAGGTTCCTGTTCGTCCCCTTATCGATTATCTTCTTCATAATACACAAATTTTGGCGCGAGCAAATTTCAATCGACTCCATCGATAAGTTCCTACAAGACCAACAAAGACTAATTGCACCGAAAAGATACGCCTACACCGACATTATCGCACTTACCAGTCACTTTAGAGAGAAGCTCGGACAAGGTGGTTTTGGGACCGTCTTTAGGGGTACATTATTGAGCAGACAACAAGTGGCTATTAAGATGCTTGGTAATTCCATATCGAATGGAGATGAATTTATCAATGAAGTTTCTACTCTGGGCAGAATCCACCATTTAAATGTCGTGCAACTTCTAGGGTACTGCTCAGATGGATCAAAGAGAGCACTTGTTTATGAATGCATGCCAAACGGATCACTGGACAAGTTTATTTTCTCTCGCAATGGTATAGCTCGAAGGGTGTTTACTTGGGCTAAGCTTAACCAGATAGCCTTAGGAGTTGCACACGGCATAGATTACCTGCACCGAGGTTGCGAAATGCAAATCTTGCATTTCGACATAAAACCTCATAACATCCTTCTGGACAATAATTTTAACCCGAAAATTTCTGATTTTGGCTTGGCAAAGCTGTATCCTCGGGATCATAGTCTTGTATCTCTGAGTGCCGCAAGAGGAACTATTGGGTATATGGCTCCTGAATTGGTCTCTAGGAGTTTTGGCGTGATTTCTTACAAATCTGATGTTTACAGTTTTGGAATGTTGTTGCTAGAAATGGCCGGAGGGAGAAGGAACGCAGATCCCAGAGTGGAGAATCTGAGTCAGGTTTACTATCCTTCTTGGATTTACGACAAACTAAAAGAACAAGACGGGTTTGAGATTAGTAGAACGTATGAGATAAACACAGCAGAAAGGAAGTTGTGCTTGGTCGGCCTGTGGTGCATTCAGATGAAATCGACTGATCGTCCACCAATGAGTAGAGTCGTGGAGATGCTTGAAGGAGATGCCGATAGCTTGGAAATGCCCCCACCGCCATTCTTTTCATCTTCCGGGAGCAACGCAGTAAGTAATGCTATCATGGGCTCAATTTCAATCGATATATCGGCAATTTCCGAAGAGGAAGAAGATGATCTACTTCATGATGAGTAGTTTTGTTTATTTGTATTTCAATAATTATTTCCAATAAATTATTTTGTTTTTAGGTTTTATCCATTTTGGTTGTCTTATTGTAAGATAATGTTGAAGTTAGGAAGTTAAGTCTGAGTGTTGTAGGCTTCTTTTTACTTTGAACTTTTAGCGAAAGCCCCTCTACGTAAATATTTATATTTTTATTTTATTATTGGAATCTTTAGTAGGCTCTTGAGCTACTATTCAAAAAATATATATATTTACTAAATGAAATTTTAATTTGTGAGTAGAAATGTCATGTTATATGACAAAATATTAGAAAATATTAGCGGCCTACTATTTTGGATTATAATTGGTTGTCTTATATATATTAGTATAGTCAGTGAACTAATGGATGACTCATGAATTCTTCAAAAAATGTGTTAGGAAAATATAAAGAGCGCCCTAAAATCCCCCACTATGTTAAAGCACTTGGTTTCTGTCAGTCAATATCTTTGACTAAATTTTATGCTAATCAGTGGACAAAGAATTGAATATCCAATGCCGCAACACGCTTCTTATGAATGAAGTTGAATTTAAAGGAATAGCCTTGTTCTTCCGACATTAAATATCAATTATCATGACTATTTTTGCCAAAAAAAAAAAAAATTCATCCTGATTGTTTCAAACTATGGACATGGGCATACGTAATAAATCTATAAATTACCCACACCCTTTTGTTTCAACTCCTGTTAAGTATTTCATAATAAATCTATAAATTACGTACCCACACCCTTTATTTCAACTCCTTTTAAGTATTTCATTGTGTCACATCACTTCAATTATTTCAATCGTCAGATAATAAAATATGAATAAATCTTAGCCTTTTTTTTGAAAATAAATCTTTTTTTAAAACAAAATAAATCTTAGACATTAATTAATTATTGAACATTTAAAGCGTCTAAGGCAAAATCGATATAATACTGGGATTAGAGCTTACGCATGTCTCCTTGGAGATTTAACCAAAAATAATAATTTAAAGAATGTTTACATCTCTCCTCATCAGAATTTCGTGCAATGGATCTATATTAAACACGTATCTGTAGAGACTTCTTGGTTGATTTGGAAAGAGTGTTATGTGTCGAATTCAGTACTTTAATGTGTTGAAGAGTATTAGAAACATAAGTGACCATCATTTTTCATTCTTCTTCTTTTTTCTTAAATTAAGTGGATACCATTTTTTTCTACACTTCTTTCAAAGAAAACACACTATGATGCCTAATTGGACAGAAAAATGAGAAATCACTTCGAAGTCTGATTTTGCAAGCACAAACAATGCACATAGAAATTGATTATCATTTTCACTCAAGAAAAAATAGCTTCTGAGACAGATTCTAGTTCATTATGTCTATTCAAAAGATATTAGCAGATATTCTGATAAAAGACACTTCTTTGGGCTTGTTTTCAATTTCTGGCAAGCAAACTTACAGTAGTTTGAAAGATGATGAGCTTGAGAGAACTAACAGAGTTTTGGAATTATAAACATATAGTTAGAACTTAGAACAATGAAGCATAATAGTTTGAAGAAACTAAATCAGTTGTTGGATCGCGCGCCAAAGTCATATCAAATAAAAATAGGATTTATTGTGGTGTAGGGCCGACAGTCTTCTGTGTAGCATCATTCTCAGACATAAAAAAGATTAATGTACAACACAAATTGGATGTAGGAACAGAAGTCAATCCAATGTAACCTCTCAAAAATCATATTTATATCATTCATGTATTCCATTTCCATTACATCTTCTATAAATTTCCGTTTTATATGACACTACTACGAATTTCATAACAAAACAAACTCTCAGTAACCCACAAAACTTCCATGCTTCATTAAATTTGGAGATCTTTGATTTGCGTGCTTCTACTTTCCCACATTAGCCTATCATTTATTCAATTCTTCCACTTAAGGAAACATAAAGAAGTATAGACACATAGTTATGTCCTTAGACTAGAGAGGTTCAGTTAGAGGAGTGCTTTTTTTAGATCAAATCCATAATTTGTAGGTTCATTGACTTTGCTAAATATGTATTATAGAAGATTGTATTTAGTGGCACTCGAATTTAAGATCTCTCCCAAAGTTATAATGTATCTTCTTGCTTGAGCTAGGAAACTTTGACAAGTAAGAGCAGTTTTGCAATGAGAGGAGAGATTGCCATATTGATCAGTATTACTTGGCTTGGATTGACTGTTACTCCAAATAGATATTTCAATAGATCACTTTGACCAGTGTGTGGATGAAAAATGCTCACCACTTTCAATCTAAAAGGGGTGACTTGGAGTCTTGAACCAGGAAATTTCCACATATAATTTCTCATGCAATCGTTTTCTGTTATTTTCACTGACTTATAATATTACGACTATCTGGTATCTAGCATGTGCACTAATTTAGCAATATTAATACTAATAACTATTTGTTATTCAAGCAAATAAATAAAAATTATTATCTTTGAAAAAATTCTTTTAAAGATAAAAGATTACATATAAATCCTACATTCTCCTCAATTCCCTATTTGATATTGATTAATGGAAATTCACAGGAAATGTTTAAGCTCCCCGTATTATCTCAAAGAAATAATTCCCTACAAAATACAGTAACCGAAAAGTCAATGATCTTAGAATTGATCCAATCATGTTAATGGTATCACAACATGTTAACGTGGTCTATTTCAAAACACGAATCTTTGAGCTATGAGATAGCAGACAACTGATGAAATTATCTCAGAATAACTGATATCATTATCTACAACTGACGCTAGACTTTCTAAACGAAAAATGGCCCAGGTGGCATTTCGATTGTATCAGCATTTCCTCCATTATCACTATGACTCTAGCCATAGTAGGGTCGATACTCGATAGGAAGATTTCATTTGTATTAACCTTAACCCCACCAAACATTACTTCCTTTCTATCTATGATATATCGGAAGCTTCATTTATTTCGTTCACATGCTGCTTGCTTAGCTTATCATATATCCACGAATTAGTATAATACACTTGACTTGATTTATTATGTCACGGCCCAAAAACATCATGCACGAATACATTTATAGTAATAGCAGGGTTAAAATAATGCAAACCAACTCTTGTCACGTAAAGTAAAAACAATAATACTAATTGGACAAATCCGTATCTTTATTTTAGAATCATAATTACTTCCTTTGTACTTATTTTCAGGATTTTTTATATTATTTCAAGTATATTTTTCTTAGAATTCAGTTACTGCTGACGTTTGTCTTTAATTTCAGAAAATAAGCGAAATTGGGCCAAAAGGATCTTAAAAAAAGCAATTCAGAGCTACATAGAGGGGAACCGAAGTTGGATCATGGATCAGCTCTTCGGGCCCGGTCTTATTTACTGCAACCGCAGCAGCTATCGCAACAACCGCGGGTCGTTGCCCAGTAGCGGTCGAGATGAAGATTATCGCATTCAGATTTAGAAGGCGACAATGATTCTTCTGGAAGGTGCATATTTAATATTCCAGCTCTAATTGTGCGGAAAAAACATACTCATTTGACAGGAAGAATAAATCAGAGACGAGATTTGATCTTCAATATGGATTAGACGGCAAGAGAATATTTGATTAGATCTTGATTGAGGATTAGATATAGAGTTTAGATTTGATAAGATTTTGGGTAGATTTATTTCTTCTTTTCATGTGTCCGACCCTTCACCTATAAAAGGGTAACCCTTGCGGTCTGTCAGAGCGTCACGAAATTTTATTGTAGTTTTAGCAGGAGCCGAGCTTCATTGTAAGAGAAAGACAAATAATGTTGAAATATTTTATGTATCATTTTATTTATCTTTTGAATTTAGTAATATACTCTTGTAACTAAACTCCTTTCTAGGGTAGAGTTCGAGTAGTAGTATCAATGCATTTTTCATCTCATATTTGTTTATGTTGTTTTCATTTTGAACTTAGTATTTCGTTTTGTATTTTTTCACTCCAACCCGTGACATATCTCAGATATACAGGTTAGCAGAAAAGTAAGTCGGGAGAAACCAGATCTGAAGGCCTAGACCTAGCATCATAGTATTGGACCGCGTTGTAAGATTGACAAACCGCGGTGTCGAATTACTTGCACCATCATATGAGACCCTGGAGATGGAACCCTGCCGATTCGAAAAACAAAACAAAACTTGGTAGAGCGAGTACAGAAGTGTTGTTCTACTTCGGGGACTATGTCAAGGAGTCAGGAGAACTTGAAGGCCTACTTGAGGAGGATTAAGTTAGAGCCCCTCCGCGCAAGGACAAGTGAAAGACCCTTGCGTTTCAAGCATGAAGTTCGGCGATAGTGGCGAGTTGGCGCATAAAGGATTTCCCCAGAACACATCACAGCTCTTGATTCTAGAACAGTTTGAGGATAAGTGACAATGACGGAGAATCCAAGCAAGACGGATGTCAAACCCGTAGAAACAAGAACAACACTGACAATGATGAGAGAGATTAGACGAAGATCTACGAAAGAGCTTGATCCCTAGAATCATCTTTTATCAACTTATGACTACCTATTACTGTGGATAAGGATCGTGACAGTCCAGTCCTTGATCCGATAGGCGACCACTTATTTTATTTTTAATTCAAAAACCAAAACCAATTAAACGATTTAATCTGAATTGCATTAAAAGAAACTAAAAATATTTACTCCTACCTGTGGATTCAACACCTAAAGTACTACGCGTAGTGTTGGGTCTCGGACGTGCATAACGCAGCGGAAAACAAAAATTATTCATCTAAAACCCATCCCGAGAATCCGTACGTATCGGTTAAATCAAAGAAATAAATCTTAAAGATACCTTTCGGATTACGCTTAATCCGTGACGCTCAAACCATGCGTGTTGTCCAAGCGCCTCTAAACCGGTTACCGTCCTAACCGATTTTTCGTCCGTCTAGTCCGTCTAGGTCGGATCATGCGGAAGCCATCTACCGCACACACAATCGGTCTCCACCAAAACTCTCAACAACCCGTTCTCATCTTCTTAGGCCGAATAGATCACAAGCGCCGAAAGTACGAACTCCTCTACCGGTATCCACACGAACAAACTTCTTAAAACGGGAAGAAGAACAATATATATGCTAGTAGCTTGTTCTTCTCTTGCACAAGAAAACTCTTTTTCTTTTTCTTATTTTGTCTCACAAAAGATGTATATTTCTCTCATATAATTGCACTCTTTCATTTTTGTCATATAAAAGGAAAACACCCTTTAGTAATTTTGTCACACAAAATGAGAAAGGATATTTTCTCTCTTTTTGTCTCACAAAAGAGAAAGAGAAATAATGAGAGAGAGAATCATTTGGTACAATGAATTTGGAGCCCTCTATATCCTTATATAGAGGTGAAGAGTCATGTCTATTCACACTAAAAGATGTGTATGACATCACTCATCATTATCCACATATCATCATCTAGACTCTTCTAGATTACATGATCTTGTGTGCTCATAGTCTTTATATACATATATATCACATCTTATCACATAAGATGACAATATCTTTTGTGACATTCCTATGCAACTCATCATATAAGTCGCTAGGATTTTCTGCGCCCGTTTCAGTTTGTTCTTTGTGTGTGACCCTGTAGGTTCACTTAATGTTGGCAATAAACTTGACAGTCTATAAATCATGAGCGGACTCTAGCAAGCCATCATGACTACCCAATTTAAGTGAATATAGGTGATCCGATTTACCTAATCAACAATCACGTATTTTGTCCCTTTGTCTCGCGATATCTACATCGATCATAAGGCATGTAAGACGCCATCCTTATATTAATCGATTAATATTTCTTGATCCCGAATTAAACTGAACAAGAACAAATGACATTAATAACTCTTATTAATTCATTTGAGTATGGCCATACATTTCTTCAGTTCAATTCATCAAGAGGCCTAAAGATATCTCTCTCATTTATGAGATGAACAAATCCCGTCTTGATTGCACTCATCCCTCTACATGATTCATTGTATACCTAATTATAACCGTTATGACCACCCGGTTAAAGGCAGCGTTAGATTATATTAAAGTATAAAATTACTCATGCCGGAAACCGAGACAATCTCAGGTCAAAGGACTATAAATATTTTATGTTACAAGAATCGCTAATGACGTAAAACATGTAGCATTCTTATGGCGGGTCAGTCCAGTATATGGTCTCTAACATATACCTCTATTAATGACTTGATAACTATTTATCCATGATCAGTAAAACATAATCATCAGTCAACTAATATACTGGTGTACATTTATAGCTTGTATATAAATATATATATTTATTTATATCCGCAAGTATATTTGTCTCCACAAATATCCTATAAATGACCAGGGACGATTTAGAATAGCATTCATAATACTTTATAGTTTTACTATCAAAGTCACGCACTTTGATGATATAAAGCTGAATTGCATATTCATGGTCTATTTTAATTATATTAAAATAACCTATACGCACATATTATATGAAATATCTTAGAGTAATTATAATGTTTGTTAATTCAATCCGTCAACCTAGGTCACAAACACTTTGGCCTAGGACATAACACCATCAATCTCCCACTTGCACCAGGCCAAATCAACCAAGTATCTCATACTCATTGATCTATGTAGTATCACATACCAGTTGACCTAACATGATCACCATCATTTAAGGGATTGGGTTCTTAAATGGATTATCAAACATCGTCATATGCAAATACTTTGCATAATTTTTATGTCCACCATAAACTAAGAAGAATACTTTATCATTCTCAAGTATATAATCATACTCTTGATTATTATTTAGTGACTTTCACTAAGATTAAACGTATGTGTGCTTGTTACACTTAATTTACATCATATGTAATTATGCTCCCACTGAATTTATTGTCAACATAAGATTTATCTTTAATTTTTGATAAAACCAAACTGTTTGGTTATTTCATCAAATAATAAATATTCACCTAGAGATGTTTGCTTTAATTCATAAATGAATTCATGTAACTTGCAAACTCTTTTCAAAATTTATAGGATCGACAAAACTCTAAAGTTGTATCATATACATGCTTTCATATGTTTCTATTAAGAAACAACGTCTTGACATCCACTTGGTATCTTTCATAGTCATACTATGAACATATGCCCAAGAAAATTCTGAAATACATAAGCATGATGACTTGGAAAAATATTATCATAGTCTATACTATGAGTTTAACTTAACCACAAATCATGCATTATATGGTTGCACATTATCCATGTCAGTCTTTCTTTTAAAACCGTATTTCCATCTGATGGATCAATCAAATTCAAAACTTGATTGTCTGACATGGATTAAATCTCAACTTTCAAAGTCTCTAACCATTAGAGCCTTGACTCATCATAGTCTATTAGTAGAATGTGGACTCATCATCTATGAGTACGAAATTTTTATCATTAGACACGAAAAATCTATATCTTTCGGGCCTGCGATAAATTCTAATAGATCTACATGAATACACTTATGTTATATACTCAGACTCTTCAACATCTTGAGAGTCTAGTTGATTAATTGCAGACTCAATCACTAGTTGAAATCTGAATTAATTTCCATCCGAGCATTACTGTCAGTATGTGGAATTTGACCTTTTCAAATTTACTCCCACTAATTCTTTTGGAAACACTTCTTCCAAAGAAATATAATTTTCGAGTAACAAACACTTTGTTCTCATATTAATTATAGAAGTAATATCCTTTACTTTTCTTAGGATATTCCACAATAAGCACTAATCCGATTAGATGCATGATGCTTCAATTAAGTATCATATCCTCAAATCTTGATAAAAGATAATCTGATACACCTACCAGTCCATATCGCATATGGAGTCTTTTACAACTACTTTAGATGGAATTATATTCAGTATGAACGCAATAAGAGCGTAACCCCGAAAGAAATAGAAGATATATTTAACTCATCATAATCGAACTATATCTAATAAAGTTCGATATAGTTATCATGATGATCAAACACTTAGTTCTCGACTCCTCGATCTCATCAAAGAAATATGATTTTTCGAAACCAAATTTATTCTCTACTTCATTATTTGTAAGTTTTGAACTTTTCAAAATATTCAAATTTACTGTTTCAATAAAGTGCTGAAGTAGTTTTCTCTAGCACCTTCACTCATTGACGAACATACATCACTATGTATGAAAGCCAATAAGTAATTTGCTTTCACCTTACTTTGTGAAAGACGTATATGTCACCTTGTCTAATAAATAAGTTACACATGTTTCAAATGATTCAAAATCAAATGAATTTGAAAATCCATCTTAATGGATTTAATAAATGTTCATCTTATTTAAGTAGACCAAGCGACAATGCTAGATTTAAATTCTTAATATTAATGTTATAGATAGACTTATAATTATCTTGTTCGATAAAACACATAAGGTAATTTTTCTATTCGAACATTTCCAAAGAAAAATGACCTTTGTGAATGGTGAAATTATTATTCTCAATAATAAATTAATGACCATTCACAGTTAAACTCGAACTATAAATAATACAAAATCTAATGTCGACATTAAATAACAATTATTTATGTCGGCGATAAGTCCAAAAAGACAATGTAAATAAATGAGTTACTTGAGAAAATGCAACGACTTTTGCTACATTTGTCACTCATATGTTAACATCATATTTACTCATTAGTCTACAACTTAGTCAGCACATTTTTCACAAATGTGTGATTCACATCGTGTATCTAATACACATGATGTGAAATAGACAAGTTAATTTCTATAACAAAAATACTTGAAGCGGTAGTCACACTATCCTTTCATTCCCTTTTTCATATCTTCTTGAGAAATTATAGTTTCTTTCAATGAACTGATTCACTGCAAAAGATACTAATTTCTTACCTAAGGCCGAAGCCTCGGCAACATCTTGCCCTTATCTTTGGGAGTACTTTTTACGTTCCTTTTAAGCACGAGAACATTATTGACAACACTTGTCCATGTTCATTTTAACGATTATAAGCATCTTATGCTATCTGTCCTTATCAAGGACCTATCGTGAGACATAAATAGATATACTATTCTATTTGAATAATATGCAAAGACTATTATTCTTTAAATATTTCATATAATGGCTCCCACTATTTTTAATCAAATCAATAACCCTTAATTGCATTGATTCGGAAACTTTCAATCCTTGTAGTTTCATAGCGAGACAAGATCCATATTTCAATTAAGTCCTAAGTGAGCTTTGGCTCATCGCCCAGAACTTAACTTATTTAGGTAGGAACAATTCCAATTGTATCTCATACAATTCTTGAACAACATAGGATAAGCATCATATGCCCGACGTATATATCCTATCGTATGCCCCGAGCCCAAGTCCGACTTGATAGCCCAGTTAAGTCAAACCATGTCTAATCATTGGCAAAATAGTACCCAACACACTCAGCTTTGGCATGACCTATGTTGGCTCCCATTTCCCGCATTCTCTCCTCCTAAGATTGTCCCTACATACCCAGCTTTGGCATGACCTATGCAGGGTCGATCAGAGTATCGAGAGATTTAGACTTATGGAAGGCACTTCATGACTTAACATTGTTTTGAGGGATTTTATTTAATATTATATGTTATTATGCAATATTCAAAGAACATCACATGTACTAATAGAATAAAGATAATAACAATGATATATCATGGCCTTGATCTTTATAAACTAACATAAAGATTTCCTAATATATGTTTCATCTCCATGAAATTTTTCTTAGATTGTATTTGGAAATCTTATGTCCATGTATAGAAATCGATGAACTCTTTCATCGCCATGATGTGTGGTTAAAAATGAACTTGTCATCTTAATGATGTGTTCATGATGGACGATGAACTCCTTCATCTCCATGATGGATGTGTTATGCCTAATGAACTATTTCATTATATCAACACGTATCAACAAATATATCAAATATAAACATAATCATATTATGTTTCGATTATTTAACCATTTATAAAAAATATATATATATATATAAGGCTTACGAATGCGAATTCTGGGCACGGTCATCATTGTCAACATTTGACAAGTCAAAAACCAATATTTGATCTGGTCAACATTTGACTAGGTCAACGATCAACATTTGATAAGGTCACTAGTCACTAGTCAACATTTTGACTAGGTCATGATCAACTTTTGACCGATTCAATGGTCAACAGTCAAGGGGTAAATTAGTGTAGTCAACTGTCAACAATTAACAGTCAGTATAGTCCACAGTCAACACAGTGGGTCAACAGTCAACATGGTCAACATGGTCAACACCTGGTCAACTTTGTCAACACACATTTTCTACACATTAATACATCATAGGCATCTTTTCATGAATTCAAAACATCACATGCAACTTTTCATGAAATAATGCATCACATGCACCATTTCAAAAAGGCAATTCATGGTATGCACCCTTTCATGAAGACACAACTATTCAAGAGGTCACAACTCTTGCGATTGCACCTTTTCGGTCGTACCTCTTGGTTGCGCATGTCGATTACACCCGTTGGTCGCTTCTCTTGATCGCAACCGTTAGTCGCAACCTATTGGACGTGATATTTGGATCATATCCATTGGTCACACCCTTTAGTCGCACCCTTTGGTCGCACCCATTCGTCGCAACCTTATGGACGTGACATTTGGATCGCATCCGTTGGTCACACCCTTTCGTCGCAACCTTTGGTCGCATCCGTTGGTTGCAACCTTTCGTCGCGTCTTTTGGATGTGACATTTGAATCGCATCCCTTGGTCACACCCGTTAGTCGCACCTTTTGGTCGCACCCTTTGGTCGCACCCTCTGGTCGCATCCGTTGGTCTCAACCGTTGGTCGCAACCTTTCGTTGCGTCTTTTGGATGTGACATTTGGATCGCATCACTTGGTCACACCCGTTAGTCGCACCTTTTGGTCGCACCCTTTGGTCGCACCCTTTGGTCGCAACCTTTCGTTGCGTCTTTTGGATGTGACATTTGGATCGCATCCCTTGGTCACACCCGTTAGTCGCACCCTTTGGTCGCATCCGTTGGTCGCAACCGTTGGTCGCAACCTGTCGTTGCGTCTTTTGGATGTGACATTTGGATCGCATCCCTTGGTCACACCCGTTAGTCGCACCTTTTGGTCGCACCCTTTGGTCGCACCCTTTGGTCGCATCCGTTGGTCGCAACCGTTGGTCGCAACCTTTCGTTGCGTCTTTTGGATGTGACATTCGGATCGCATCACTTGGTCACACCTGTTAGTCGCACCTTTTGGTCGCACCCTTTGGTCGCACCCTTTGGTCGCACCCTTTGGTCGCAACCTTTCGTTGCGTCTTTTGGATGTGACATTTGGATCGCATCCCTTGGTCACACCCGTTAGTCGCACCTTTTGGTCGCACCCTTTGGTCGCACCCTTTGGTCGCATCCGTTGGTCGCAACCGTTGGTCGCAACCTTTCGTTGCGTCTTTTGGATGTGACATTCGGATCGCATCACTTGGTCACACCTGTTAGTCGCACCTTTTGGTCGCACCCTTTGGTCGCACCCTTTGGTCGCAACCTTTCGTTGCGTCTTTTGGATGTGACATTTGGATCGCATCCCTTGGTCACACCCGTTAGTCGCACCTTTTGGTCGCACCCTTTGGTCGCACCCTTTGGTCGCATCCGTTGGTCGCAACCTTTTGGTCACACCCTTTGGTCGCAACTCTTGGACTCAACTTTTGGATCGCATTCCTTGGTCGCACCTTTTAGAAGCAATCCTTGGTCGTGACCTTTGGATCATATTTCTTGGTCGCAACTCTTGGATGCAACACATGGACGCAACTTTTGGATCACATCTATTCATCGCATCTTTTGATCGCATCTCTTGGACATAACTTTTGGATCACATCCTTTGGTCATATCCTGTGGATACATTCTTTGGATGCAACTCTTGGATCATATCTATTAATCGCATCTTTTCTATTAAGAATATTCAACACTTGAATACTCTTTATGCAATCCTTATAATTATAAATCAAAATTACAAATGATATCTAAATAGTATATATCACATATATACCAACTCAATTTAACCGAAATACGTACGTTGCTCTGATACCACTGTTGGGTCTCGGACGTGCATAACGCAGCGGAAAACAAAAATTATTCGTCTAAAACCCATCCCGAGAATCCGTGCGTATCGGTTAAATCAAAGAAATAAATCTTAAAGATACCTTTCGGATTACGCTTAATCCGTGACGCTCAAACCATGCGTGTTGTCCAAGCGCCTCTAAACCGGTTACCGTCCTAACCGATTTTTCGTCCGTCTAGTCCGTATAGGTCGGATCATGCGGAAGCCATCTACCGCACACACAATCGGTCTCCACCAAAACTCTCAACAACCCGTTCTCATCTTCTTAGGCCGAATAGATCACAAGCGCCGAAAGTACGAACGCCTCTACCGGTATCCACACGAACAAACTTCTTAAAACGGGAAGAAGAACAATATATATGCTAGTAGCTTGTTCTTCTCTTGCACAAGAAAACTCTTTTTCTTTTTCTTATTTTGTCTCACAAAAGATGTATATTTCTCTCATATAATTGCACTCTTTCATTTTTGTCATATAAAAGGAAAGCACCCTTTAGTAATTTTGTCACACAAAATGAGAAAGGATATTTTCTCTCTTTTTGTCTCACAAAAGAGAAAGAGAAATAATGAGAGAGAGAATCATTTGGTACAATGAATTTGGAGCCCTCTATATCCTTATATAAAGGTGAAGAGTCATGTCTATTCACACTAAAAGATGTGTATGACATCACTCATCATTATCCACATATCATCATCTAGACTCTTCTAGATTACATGATCTTGTGTGCTCATAGTCTTTATATACATATATATCACATCTTATCACATAAGATGACAATATCTTTTGTGACATTCCTATGCAACTCATCATATAAGTCGCTAGGATTTTCTGCGCCCGTTTCAGTTTGTTCTTTGTGTGTGACCCTGTAGGTTCACTTAATGTTGGCAATAAACTTGACAGTCTATAAATCATGAGCGGACTCTAGCAAGCCATCATGACTACCCAATTTAAGTGAATATAGGTGATCCGATTTACCTAATCAACAATCACGTATTTTGTCCCTTTGTCTCGCGATATCTACATCGATCATAAGGCATGTAAGACGCCATCCTTATATTAATCGATTAATATTTCTTGATCCCGAATTAAACTGAACAAGAACAAATGACATTAATAACTCTTATTAATTCATTTGAGTATGGCCATACATTTCTTCAGTTCAATTCATCAAGAGGCCTAAAGATATCTCTCTCATTTATGAGATGAACAAATCCCGTCTTGATTGCACTCATCCCTCTACATGATTCATTGTATACCTAATTATAACCGTTATGACCACCCGGTTAAAGGCAGCGTTAGATTATATTAAAGTATAAAATTACTCATGCCGGAAACCGAGACAATCTCAGGTCAAAGGACTATAAATATTTTATGTTACAAGAATCGCTAATGACGTAAAACATGTAGCATTCTTATGGCGGGTCAGTCCAGTATATGGTCTCTAACATATACCTCTATTAATGACTTGATAACTATTTATCCATGATCAGTAAAACATAATCATCAGTCAACTAATATACTGGTGTACATTTATAGCTTGTATATAAATATATATATTTATTTATATCCGCAAGTATATTTGTCTCCACAAATATCCTATAAATGACCAGGGACGATTTAGAATAGCATTCATAATACTTTATAGTTTTACTATCAAAGTCACGCACTTTGATGATATAAAGCTGAATTGCATATTCATGGTCTATTTTAATTATATTAAAATAACCTATACGCACATATTATATGAAATATCTTAGAGTAATTATAATGTTTGTTAATTCAATCCGTCAACCTAGGTCACAAACACTTTGGCCTAGGGCATAACACCATCACGTAGATCGTGAGCCTGCAATCGAAACTGGATAATTTAGGGTAATTTAGAAAGTTGTTTTATTATATACCCTCGCTACACACCAAATATAAAATATAAATACAACTAAAATTGTTAGATAAAAATAAATACAAGTGTTGCGCTGCTGCACTCCCAAAAGAATATTTGTATGTCAGCACCTATTGCCTCAAGCGCTACTTAGAAATGTTGACTGAGTGTTAGAAAATCTGATAATAATTAAATACTATCCACTACAACAACTACTAATCTACTAGAATGATAAATTATACTACCACTTTTATCGACATGCTACTACTACTTAAAAGAACTACCATTTACTATAAAAATTAATACTTTATAATATAAGTGGTACTATTGCAATATACAGATAAGTATATTTGAAACTTTGATAAGGTTGGCAATCACACGAGACCTATCTATAGACTGCAATATTGGATCTACTTGAGATAAGTTAGTCCATTGCACCCTCAACTACACGAGAGTGGTGTTTCCCGACTTCACCAGGGTGAAAAACGCGCCCCTTTTCAACCACCTAAGGAGACCATACTATTACCTCTAATAGTTTACAAGTTTCAGGACTGAACCAAAAATTGCTCTCTGGTACAAGCCTACCAAAAATGTCTGTTCATGAGTCTACCTCATCATATATAGAAGCAATCTTCGAAGAATAATATTTTTCTACCACTACCATCTAACAACAATATCTACCATTTACTACATAGTTCTACTTAAAATAACTACATTTATATAATATATGAAAAATAAAATAAAATAAATAAATAATAAAATGACCTTCTAAATATACTACCATTAAAACCGTTTCAGAGGTTTCTAGCGACTACAAGAATACCTAAACAATACCGAATGAAGAATTTATAAATATTTTAAGAACTTAATTATGCTAATTTGATCGGACACAGCAGTTAAAACTGATCTAGTTTTGAAATACTAACTAATAGATGTTTTACTACTACCGCTAATGACATCTGCTACAACCAACATAAACTTAAAAAATAAATAAAAACTCAGGCATTGTATTTAATCTCGGCCTAAAAAGCTTATTAATCCAACTATTAATTAATTGGATCCATATAATTGTAGAAAGTCTAATCCATACCAAATTAATTAAACAAGGTTCAACTTCAAATTAATACCCAATCCAAATCTAATTGTTAGTTCTAGACCCAAACTCGAAATTAAATTCAGCCCATGTATTTTCTCAGCCCAACAAATTTTAGTTAATAACTCAGTGGATATTAAACCGATTCATAACATGACCCGTCTCTTCTCCTTCCTCCCATGAAAATGAATTAATAGATGGGCGGAGCGCCACCATTCAAGGGACCATACCACCTCCGACTCATCTCTCTGCTCAACAATTCCATTCGCCATCTCTCTACTTAATTCCGCTATTATCCGAAGTTATGATTTGTCCACAAATCAAGCTCCATGCAATTTGAATGGCAATAATCGATGTAATACTGAGATTAGAGTACGAATTCAAGCATATATTAGCTCGACCGGCATCTTCTCTTGTGCGTTTCTGCTAGCTACGCGCTCACTCTCCCTCTGTTCAGAAAAAGGAGAATATGTGCGTGCTTTCGCAGATGAAATAATGTCCAATTTCTATATAGATATCAGGCGCTGTTCAATTTATTCAAGCCAATCAAAATGACATTTACATTTAGTCTTGATAGTGCAAACTGGTCTTCAAGGTAAGCAGCGTAACACCCATTATCTCAAGCACTCTCTAATAATATGTAAAATGGATCTGAAGATGAATAATTAGTGACTCCTTGAATTCTCCCATAAAAAGACCCTCCAAATAATTGGGTATCGAATAATAATAATATGCATGCAAAGCAAGTGCATCATAAACTTTTGAGTAAAAATGAAATCGTGGATTCGTCAAGAACGTGTCAACTCATGATTGGATAAAATATATTTTGACCAATTGTGTGTCCACCTCGGATGTTGATGCAACACTTTTTTTGTTTCTTTTTCATAAGAATCAATGAAAAACAGAGGCTCTGTTACAGAGCCATCAGCAACAGAGCAACACAGATGTCACTTTTAGTTCAGTAGAAAATATCACGCAGCAAATACCAAGTCCAGCTAAACATAAAACAAATATCGGGCCAGGCTTGCGAATGGGCTGGGTTCTCTGTTTACACTTGTATTTTTCTCTTAGAAAAGAATGGCCTGCTATCTATTTTTTGAAGATTATGAGCTTAGATAAGTGATCTTTGAGACTCCTTTATAACGGCTTTGTCGGCCTGCTCAAGGGTCTCTGAGTGAAAATATGGAACACCACTTCATTATTCGCCTTCTTCATCTGTGATACAAAATCTGGGACTTGGTATTCAATCATTTAAACCTTCGCATTCAGTTTGCGGTGTCTCTAAAGGAAATATGGTTGAGACATCGCAACACACTCGACAAAAATACGAGCAAGATGTGGGAAATTTGGTGGATTTGGACTTACTGGACAATCTGGCGAGCTAGAAATGAAGTAAGCTTTCAAGGGGATATAGCTGATTCTAATCGTTGGTTTTATCAACTAAAGTCAGAGATAAGTTCTTGGTGGCGATCAAATAGTAATTTCTTTTAATGTAATTTGATTTACTGTGATGATTGGTTGTTGTGGGCCGGGGGGGGGGGGGGGGGGGGGGGGGATTAGTTCATTTGTATTAGCTGGGTTATCTCTCTTAATTGAGTTTAGAACCGAATTATTATAACTATTGATTCTGATTAATGAAATGAAAATGTTGCGAATTGACAATCATTTTCCTTCAAAAAGAAAAAAAAAACATTTGACTGTTTTAAAAACAAAGAAAGCGTACATATAGACTTTATTACTTGAAAGGTTGGACCGTTGGAGCAAGAAATCACAAGAGTTGGGAGTAGAAATATGGAAAGGCATGAACATGACTAGTGGCTTTCTGCACATAACCACCAAATTTCCCAAACTGGAAGATCTGCTTTACAAATGGTCCCTTTTTATCAACGGCCCCAAGCAAGTTGGTGCTCTCACATGAACCCTCTTCATTCTATATATAGAGGTCCATTCCAACATACCACTTACACACAGACACACAAATTAGAGGTCCATTCCAATATTCCACTTACTCACACACATACACACACACAAACACAAACACCCTACACATCTTACGAGTTTCATGCAACTCTTTGTTCTTTCTTCCTTCAAGTTTGATGTTGATCGACTTAACTAGAAGTTCTTTTCTTTTTTTGCTTAGGAAGTCTTTAATTTTCTATTGGATATTTTTGAAATTAAAAAATTAAGCTTTAGAGTTAGAAAAGGGGAGGTGTGTTTGCTGACAGAAGATAGAGAGCACAGAGGATGAGATTAGGCACGCCACTCCTTTGTGCTCTCTATTCTTCTGTCATCAACTTGTGAGAACCTTCCATTTATCTTTTTTTATTTTTTTATTTTTTAAGCTTCAATCATATATGTTTTAAAGACCACCTTGTTTTAAACAATACTGTTTTTTTTATTCATATCAGCAATATTTTGGCAGACCAAAATAGTTTACAATATTATTTAAATATTTTTTAAAATAAAAGAGTTATTTTTTCTAATAACTTGATTTCCGACACATGTTTATTATTAAGAAGGATGGAATGTATACAAAGAAAGAGAACAAAGGTTACTAGAAAACAACGAAAGAAAAATTAGAAAAAACAGTCGAAGAGTTTGAGCGATTATTTTAGTATATTTTTTTGTAGAGGTCGTCTATCCCATTAATGAACCGTCCTGTTATCATCATATTTTAGTCTATTTTTCGTGTGTTATTTTTTAAATCTATCACCAATTATTTTGCATTTGTAGGCTAACTCTTTTTTTTTGGAGCTCAGATATGCGATTGCCTACCGAGAGTATAATTTGTAGGCTAACTTGATAGAGAGATGGAGCTTTTAGGGACTATAGAAGGCCATCACACACCTTTGTACACCAGGATTTTTGCATATACTATGTGTACTTAAATGTTAGTTCATCACATTGTACAGTGAAATTCCAAAAAGTCTACATTTACAGTTGCTTTTCTCAGGCCCATTAGAAGTATTGTGTTGTTCTTTTGTGTAGTTTTTTGTGTAATTATCCGCTAAAATTCACGGATCAATTACTTTATTGTTGGACCAAAATTAGTGCGATTGTGCATCAATGCTCTTCAAATAATTTGAAAAGTTCAAAGAAGCTATCATGGTTCTCTTTGCAAACAGAGCACCCAGCCCATGCGCAAGCCTGGCCCGATATTTGTTTTATGTTTAGCTGGACTTGGTATTTGCTGCGTGATATTTTCTACTGAACTAAACGTGACATCTGTGTTGCGCTGCTGCTGATGGCTCTGTAACAGAGCCTCTGTTTTTCACTGTTTCTAACGAAAAAGAACAAAAATGTGTTGCATCAACATTCTTCCAAAGAAAAAAAAAAGTTGAAAGTTAATATAGAATCCACATAGAATAAATTGCAATTAATCCATCACAACCAATCAGACACGTTCCAATTGGATAGGGAGACCATATCCACCATCAACCATGATACCTTGTGCACCACCATTTGCCTCCTTTTTTCCTGGATATGAACCCACCATCAACCATCAACCAATCGGAGGTCGACACACAATTGGTCAAAGTGTTCCTTATCCGATCATGAAATGACACGCTCTTGTTGAATCCACGACTTCATTTGTGCTCAAAAGTTTATGATTTGCATGCATATTATTACTATTCGATACCCAATTATTTGGAGGATCTTTTTATAGGAGAATCCAATGAGTCACTAATTATTCATCTTCGGTTCCATTATTATTTACATATTCTTAGATACTTTTATGTATATACAATTTAATATATGTAGTATGTATATATACTACAAGAATATCAAATAGAATTAGGGTGGATCTTAATATAAACTAGGAGGTGGTGGGATGTATATCATTTATCACCAGATCATAGTGTATTTGTATATAATATTATGACTGAATTTTAATAATGAGTGTTTAATCGTCCACACAAATTTGTAAGCCCATAAATATGCATAAAACTTTTTTGACCAACTTCATAATTCTCGATCAAGATATATCACTCCACATCACATCATGTGAAACAAAGTTGTATATGTTTCCAGATATGCCAAAAGATCATGTGACAAATCAAGTTAGCCTTTTTAAAAGGAGTGTCCATAGGGAGGCCCTAAATTTTCCCAACTTTTTTGATGAAATTTTATTTGTTGGCAAATAAAATTGATTTAGTAGTTATTGCCAGTTTGGCGTGAGTGAGAACAAGATCAAATATTGAACTGGGAGTGGTGTAAAATTCCACTTCTCTAAAAAAGAGCAAAGAATATACAAATAACATCATAATCTAGTCATAAAATATCTTACTTAAGATACAAGATGTTGTGGTTCAAACCTCATACCTCATATGCACTAATTGAATAATTTTTTCTTTTCTTATAAAATGATTTTCACTTGAGCAGTTAAAAAAAATAAAGAAATGTGGAGTCAACCATGAATGATACCTTGTGCACCACCATTTGCCTCCTCTTTTCCTGGCTATGAATCCACCATCAACCATCAACTAATCAGAGGTGGACACACAATTGGTCAAAATATATTTTATCCAATCATGAGTTGACAGGACGTTCTTGACGAATCCACGATTTCATTTGTGCTCAAAAGTTTATGATGCACTTGCTTTGCATGCATATTATTATTATTCGATACCCAATTATTTGGAGGGTCTTTTTATGGGAGAATTCAAGGAGTCACTAATTATTCATCTTCAGATACATTTTACATATTACTAGTTAACGCTTCGCGCGTTGTGCTAGATATTCATAGCTTATCAATGAAATGTATGATAATTTAGATAATATAATATTTGCATTGGTTATGGAGACTAGATGATCCTACCAACTCTCTCTGGAAAGATATCATCTCCTCTCTAAACGGAGTTAATAATGCAAGAGACCTTTCTCTAATCACACAAAACTCTTCCTCTTTCTTCATAAGAGACCTTCTAACCCTCCTTCCTATCTACTTCACCGCAACGACGCCATCACCTCATGGCATAATCTGGAGATGGGGAACATCATCGACATACTCCTCGCAAATAGCCTACAAACATCTCATCCATCCAGGGGTAATCATAAGTTGGCAGTCACATCTTTGGAAACTTAAGGCCCCAAGCAAGGTAAAAATCTTTCTTTGGCTTGCCATTAATGGCAAGATCCTCACATCGGACAACCTTCAAAAACGAGGTTGGCCGTGCTCTCCGATCTGCGTCATGTGTCGTAGAGCTCCGGAGACTGGCCCACATCTATTATCTTTCTGCCCTTATGCAGTGGGAATCTGGACCCACCTTTTAACGCAATGGAATATGTACGATAACACTGACAATTTTTTCGACAAATGGAGAACAACTAGCTCGTTTCTGCCGACCCAAGAGCGCAAGAAATGGAACGCTACATGGGCCGCCGCCTGTTGGATGATCTGAACTGAACGTAACAAGAGGATTTTCACCGGCAAGAGCAGACCTCATCAACTTCTAGTGAAGGAAATCAACCACCACCGAGAGCTATGGCTGAAATTCTGCTAATACGAGTTTTTAAGTTTTTAAACTCACATCTCGAAGTCTACCTTTATTTTTCAATCGTTGTAATCTTATTGAAGTTTGCACGTAGCAAACTTGATGTATAAACTGTTTTTTTTTATTTTTAATGAAAATCGAAACGAGCGAGCGCTCGTAGATTTCCTCAAAAAAAAAATATTTGCATTAAAAAAATAATGTCAACATTATCTTTTATTATTTGTATATATACGATGCCATTAAGATGTGATACTACTAAAATCTGGGTGTGAACTCTAGAGAGATCTCCGGTCCGAGATTTTTTTTGAAATTGTCAACATAGTTGTACTTTATATTTTTTTTCAAACACTGAGGTTATTGCATACGTGATAAGCTTTTACTTAAAAGCAATGAGGTGAATTTGGAAGTGGATTAAACTGCAACTAATTCATCACTACAAATAATTCAAGTCAATGAAGTATATTAAACTGTCAATAAATAATGTTAGGTCCGCATAATTCATCACCAGGGGATTAAGTCGAAGATTAACATTATTAAAAATTTATCAAAGCCTCATGGTCACACATACATGATTCATGACGTAACATATTCATAATAATTAAAACCTTTATGGTTTAAATTTTAAAACACCTTAAAATATGAACTTAGCATGATTTTCTAGAAAAGCAAATCAAATGTTATATCAGGGAAGCAAATATATGGTAATACAAAGTGGGCTTAATTGAAAGAAATGTAATAAATGGGGGCACCTCAACGAATAACTTCTCCGACTTGCATGTCCATCACTCCATGCCTATCATAATAAGTTCATCATGTTAATTTAAAATTTGTCAATTAATACTTTATTCAAGATGAGCAGTAATTTAAAGAGAAGCTTGCAAAAAAACCCTGCATTATTGGAAATTGCAAAGAAAACCCCAATGTTGTTGCCTAAATTGCAAAAATGAAAGAAAACAAAATGTTGAATATACTTTTAGGTGCCTAACTCAACCTACGACTCTTTCATCCATGTTTCTTATGCTTAAATATAATTAAAATTATTTACATCCAAAATGAAAGAAAACAAAGACAACAATAAGGCTAGAAAATGAAAGAAAAAGGTTAGGCTATACCTAAATTTGGTACAATACCATAAAAAAAAGATAAAAAATTGAAGGTACCATGATGCCAACAATAGGTAGAGTGAATGCCTCAAGCAACTACCCTGAACTGAAGAAAATAAAGAGAAAAGGGGAAAAATCTATTATATGGTGTCATAATTGACATTATGAAAAACAGTCCTTGAAAAGAGTTTAGGATTCCATTGGATAATTCTTAATTATAAATTATGCTTGATTAAGCATCCAAGACAGCAAATTATGTGATTAAGCCTCAAATAAATTCGCTTTATCTGAAACTACCCCTTATTTTTTAACAAGCATTCAACTAATCCATGTAAAGTCTATTAACCCTCAAACTAACCAGTAATTTTGTAACTCACTATCAACTAAACATATATTGGCACTTAATCCATAAAAAGTCTATTAACCCTCAATTCACTAACACTAACACAAAGGAAAATGTTTAACACAGAAGGAAAAAAGTTTGTTAAACTGACCTCAAGCTTTGGATGCTCACTTGAAAACTCATCGATTCCATTCAAAATTCCTTCAATTCAACCAAAAGAATCACAATCAAATTCAGAACATTACAAAACATGTTTAGAGATTTAAAAAAATAAGTACATTAATTTATTTTCTATGTAGTTCATGTTGATATTACATCATTGATAACATATCATTCTCATATAATATATCATGTTGATATTTATTCTTACTCTTTTGACATGATAAGCTAACATTTATAAATCAAAAAGATATATTTATTAATATATTACATATTTGATAATAAATATCTGTAATGTGTATTTTTATACACATTTTTAAGATTTTTATCATGTAAATTTCACCATTAAATCGCATAAAATGATCAAAAAATGTTTAAAATTCATAAAATTCATTTTTAAACCTCTTAATACACTTTTGTGTAATTTTTCAGGTAAATAGTGTTGGGTTTCGGACGTGCATAACGCAGCGGAAAAACAAAAATTTCGTCCAAAACCAATCCGAGGATCCGTGCGTATCGGTTAAATCAAAGAAATAAATCTTAAAGATACCTTTCGGATTACGCTTAATCCGTGACGCTCAAACCATGCGTGTTGTCCAAGCGCCTCTAAACCGGTTACCGTCCTAACCGATTTTCCGTCCGTCTAGTCCGTCTAGGTCGGATCATGCGGAAGCCATCTACCACACACACAATCGGTCTCCACCAAAACTCTCAACAACCCGTTCTCATCTTCTTAGGCCGAATAGATCACAAGCGCCGAAAGTACGAACGCCTCTACCGGTATCCACACGAACAAACTTCTTAAAACGGGAAGAAGAACAATATATATGCTAGTAGCTTGTTCTTCTCTTGCACAAGAAAACTCTTTTTCTTCTTCTTATTTTGTCTCACAAAAGATGTATAATTCTCTCATATAATTGCACCCTTTCATTTTGTCATATAAAAGGAAAGCACCCTTTAGTAATTTTGTCACACAAAATGAGAAAGGATATTTTCTCTCCTTTTGTCTCACAAAAGAGAATGAGAAATAATGAGAGAGAGAATCATTTGGTACAATGAATTTGGAGCCCTCTATATCCTTATATAGAGGTGAAGAGTCATGTCTATTCACACTAAAAGATGTGTATGACATCACTCATCATTATCCACATATCATCATCTAGACTCTTCTAGATTACATGATCTTGTGTGCTCATAGTCTTTATATACATATATATCACATCTTATCACATAAGATGACAATATCTTTTGTGACATTCCTATGCAACTCATCATATAAGTCGCTAGGATTTTCTGCGCCCGTTTCAGTTTGTTCTTTGTGTGTGACCCTGTAGGTTCACTTAATGTTGGCAATAAACTTGACAGTCTATAAATCATGAGCGGACTCTAGCAAGCCATCATGACTACCCAATTTAAGTGAATATCGGTGATCCGATTTACCTAATCAACAATCACGTATTTAGTCCCTTTGTCACGCGATATCTATATCGATCATAAGGCATGTAAGACGCCATCCTTATATTAATCGATTAATATTTCTTGATCCCGAATTAAATTGAACAATAACAAATGACATTAATAACTCTTATTAATTCATTTGAGTATGGCCATACATTTCTTCAGTTCAATTCATCAAGAGGCCTAAAGATATCTCTCTCATTTATGAGATGAACAAATCCCGTCTTGATTGCACTCATCCCTCTACATGATTCATTGTATACCCAATCATAACCGTTATGACCACCCGGTTAAAGGCAGTGTTAGATTATATTAAAGTATAAAATTACTCATGTTGGAAACTGAGACAATCTCAGGTCAAAGGACTATAAATATTTTATGTTACAAGAATCGCTAATGACGTAAAACATGTAGCATTCTTATGGCGGGTCAGTCCAGTATATGGTCTCTAACATATACCTATATTAATGACTTGATAACTATTTATCCATGATCAGTAAAACATAATCATCAGTCAACTAATATACTGGTGTACATTTATAGCTTGTATATAAATATATATATTTATTTATATCCGCAAGTATATTTGTCTCCACAAATATCCTATAAATGACCAGGGACGATTTAGAATAGCATTCATAACACTTTATAGTTTTACTATCAAAGTTACACACTTTGATGACATAAAGTTGAATTGCATATTCATGGTCTATTTTAATTATATTAAAATAACCTATACGCACATATTATATGAAATATCTTAGAGTAATTATAATGTTTGTTAATTCAATCCGTCAACCTAGGTCACAAACACTTTGGCCTAGGGCATAACACCATCAAATAGATCAAGAATGGCAAAGTTGGAGAAATTGGGTGAAAAGTCAACTCAAATGATTGGCCGATCTGCAATTCTGGGGCAAGGATGGCCGAATTATCCACAATCTCCGGGAAAACTTACACACGCTTCTCAAACCTTCGACAACTTTTTTCCGTCCAATAATCCAAGCAAAAACTCGAAAATCCACAAAAATATAAAAACTCAAACTCGAAAACTGCTTTTGACCAAAAAGTGAACTATCCCAAAAGGGGACAAACTGAGTATCAAATTCAAGAGCTCGACGAGATGAATTTAACGTCATAAATTTCGCGAAAAAAAGACCTTCTAGAACCCCCAGAAAAGATTGGTTAAAATCTGGTCAAATGGGACAAAGTCAACAGACCCAGTCAAACCTGCTCGAAAAATCGCTAAAAATCTGAATTTCTTAGAATTGAACATGCTTAGTGTCAAACGACTCATCTCGACAAGACGGATTTGTCCGTGGGGTCCACCGGAGTCAATTCTCTAGCGATTGGAGGAAAAAATGCAAAAAACCGTTGTTCAGCCAAAAATAAACAGTTTCAAGAGGCTCTTTTCTTGAGCTCACCATTTACTTCACTGGGCTTTGTTTTTATTAATTCCAACTCCATTATATTCTTCTTATTCCCCTCTTTCCATTGATATAAGTAACTCAGAAAATGATCAAAGAATTGAGGGAGAAAACTGAGTTTGAAGATGAGTAGTTTTTAACGGTCAAATTTTTGGCTGATTTGAGATGTTTGAAAAATGAATGAACAATGAACGGAATTTGGGTTCTGATTTTGCGAGAGCCATAACTCGAGAAATACACAACGGTTTTGAGTGATTCAAATTTCTACGAGATCACAACGAGTAGTAGAACAGGTTTTGTAGAGGAAATTTTCGTTGAAAATCGCTAGAATGGTGACTTTCATCTCGAGTTTTAGAGCAGGTAAAAAATAACAGAAATTAAAGAACTGAGTTGAAAAGATATTTTGGCGCTCAAGAGAGCTGGTATTGAGATATTCAGCACACCATCCTGATCCAATCCTGACCATCCAAATTACCAAATTGCCCCTAACCTCCATACCTCCATCAATGACAAAAGAGTAAATACAAGTCTCAACCATCTATATAAAGGACCTTCAATCTCAAGACAAGGGGATACATCCATTCCACACATCCATTCATCCATCCAATCTCACACCACTGTACATACCACTCATTCTCTTCGTCTTCTTCCTCATTACAACCCTAATAACCATTAATGGAAGCTTGAGAGCAAAGATTTGAGCTCGGAAATCGGATTTGAGCAAAAACGGGCTGAAGGCGTTCAAACCCAAAATTCTCGATCTAGAAGGCTTGAGACGTCAAGGGGAGCTCCAGATCAACTCCAGGGACCTCTTGGAAGGGAGTCGTCATCTCGGTTTGGTTTGATTCTCGTTTAAACTCTTTCTTTTCCCTGATTTTTCAGATCTGAATTTTTGTGTAAAAACGATGAAATATAGATCAAATCTTGTTTTTAATGTCATGAGTGGGTGAATCTATTATAGGGTTAGACATTTGTATGATGTGTGATTGAAATCTTGCGTTTATTTGATTCAATTTTGTCTATTTGTGAAGTTAAGTTCAAAACACCAAATTATTGAATATTTGTCTAAATCTGTTTGGAAGAAGAGTTTTAGATCAAATTGAGACTTACAAATCTGTGTTTAGGGATTTATTGATCATTAGAACACTTGGAAAAGGTTCTTGTTTGATCGATTTTGGTTTTGGATCGGATTTGAATCCAAAAACTGAAAATAGAAGTTTTTAGTTGAACTTAAGTCTTGATTCATTTATTAAGTATTTTTGGAAGAAAATACTCAAACCTTGCTTCTGGATCTGTTAAGACTGTTTGCCAAGTAATTAATGATATCCATATTATACAAATTACCAAATTAACCCTATGTTTATCCATAAAAATTAAGATCTGTCCTGCTGCAGTAATTGTTTATGTTTATCAGTCTTTTTACCTCAATTTCGAGTCCAAAACAAATCTGAAGATTTAAATATATTTTTTTATTTTAAAGTACTCATTTACTAGATAATTCTCAAATCAAAATTTTCCCAATTCATGTTTATAATCTGTGAGATATTAATTTTTCGAATTTGTTATTTTCCAGTTTCTGTTTTTCTTTTTTTTCAATTCTCTGTCCAGTCTCTTTCTAATCTTAAAAAATATAAAAATAAATAATAAAAATATAAAAATAATCATATATAAAAGATTCTGAAGTTTAGATTTCATTTCTGGAATTTAAAATAATATTTGTTAAGACAAATTTAGAGATATTAGACCATTTTCAACTGCTGGTCTATTTGCTGAAATTTCTGAGCTTCTGTCTGTATTTTAATTATTTCTCCCAATTTGTCCGGCACAATCGTATGAAATTATAACGGTGATTGAATTAATGTAGAAATTTGGTGATTTTTGAAGTAGTGCTTATTTTTCTGGAATTTACTGAAGTTGATTGATGCTGAAAATATAAATTTGATAAAGTTCTGCACTAAACTGCATAATTCTGGAAATTCTTGAATAAAAACCTAATTCTAGTAAGATGCCACTGTGAAGATATCTCTTTCTAGTTTCCAACAATAACTCATTTGCTAAATTTGAAGTTCGTTTAGTCTAGTTATGAATCAAAATACAAAAGTGTGTCGAGCTGAAAATTTTGAATAAAACTTGAATTGCAGTTTAAACCTTGGAATTTTGCAAATAAGACCCTAAAATCTTGAGAATTAATTGTGAACTTGAGAATTAATTGTGACCAGTCTCCTTGTGTTCGACCCCTAAAACTCAATACCACATATACACTGAATATTGAAATTAGGGAAAATAGAAATTGTTTTGTTAACACGTGATTACACCACGACACGTTTTCGCGTAGTTACAATATCATATAAAAATCAACCCAGTCTGAACCGTAAAAAATACCATATCAAAATAAGACTCAAGTACAATCTACACTGAGTTGACCTGACCAAAGGATAGTCAAATCTAATTCTGACCTGAGTTGACTTTAACTAAAATTTCTCACAATTACCTCAAACCCATCTTAATTAAGAAAAGAAATCTTATCCCAAATTAACAAAAGCTATGTAATTCAATAACTAAAATTAACAGAAATGAAAAATCATTTGTTCTTAAATCTCTATTCGTAAACAATTCAGCTTAACTCACCAATACTGGCACCAAAATCGAAGCTGCTCAGTCTGGCCAGGCCTTCATTCCACCTTTTTAAAACACTCAAAAGCTGGATATGATATCCCAGTAACAACCTACATTAAAAATTCCATTCAATTTCTTCTGAAAAGAGACCTAATTCAACTTCAAGTCAAACAATTTTATAAAAAAAACAACAGAAAGAACCCAAAATCAGCTTACTTACGTAAGTGTGACAGTCAGAAATCTCTCAGCATTGTAAAATTGCTAAGCTCTCTTTTCAGATTTTGGGTCGATTTCAATTTGGAATGAGATAAGTTGAGCGGAGTGGCTGTTCCTTTGAGAGAAAGCAAGGATTTGGGGATTAAATGATTAATTTCGGATTATAGTAAGGGGGAGATTGCTTAAAAATGAGAAAAAGAAGCGGTTGTTTTTGTACGGCAGCCTTGCCAGATGAAAAAAAGAAAGAAAAAAAAATAAAAATAAAAAATAATTAGCATAAAAATCAAAATCATATTAAACAAAAACTAACCCACTGCAGCAGACCATCTACCGTCGCACCACCAGATCGACCATTGCTAGGGTTTCCGTTCAACCCTCCATTGCGCCTCTCCTCGGACGGCCTTGCGCCATTTCTTCCACTCCTCCTTTTTCCTTTTAGGGTTTAAGGTGGATTGAATCATCAATTCCATAAGTGAGAGAGAGAGAGAGAGGCGCACAAAAGAGAGAAGATCGTCGGGCACGCGTGCTAGGCGGAGAGATAGAGAAAGGGGCAGAAAGAACATGTTAGAGGGAGAACTGGACTTTTGAGCATTGAGCCACTCGGATGGAAAATAAAGAAAAAAACTTTAGTCCATTTGATTGTTATCCGGCCGTGCAGATTTAATAGCTCAATCTGATCGGACGGCTCATATTTATGATCGACGTGGCTTATTCTCGTGAAAACAGCCCGCCAGGATTAGGATATTTAATATAACTAGCAAATCCCTCGCGCTTTGCGCCAAATTTTTATAATATTATTTAAAAATAATTTAGACAATAACAATGTTTATATTAAAATATAATAGAAATTAGTAGTGCACAATGTAATACTAATTTAGTCAAAACTAAACAGTACAGTTCTGTTAAAAATTTATAGTATAGTATAAACACAACAAATAAAAAGCCAAAAGTACATTCTCGACAAAGATTCATAATATTAACGATGTGGATATGAAGGCAGATAGCTTCATATATACGAATTCAATTAAGACATTTATATGGATACGAACAAAGTTTAGATCTTATTGGATACAAAAACAAATACAGATTCCTTTCGGATATTTAAATGGATATGTATCCGTATTATTTTTCTAAACTCTTAACTACTTGTAACGACAAAGTTAATAAATTATAACAACTTTTAAGAAAAAATTAAAATAATTAGCAACAAAATATTAATATTAATATGGATATATGATCTATATATAAAGTGAAATAAAAGATGCTATCCAAAAAACAAATTATCTGGATACATATATTATCTGTATCCGTATTTGGGACCCAAATAGATAATCAAATCCGTATCCGAATAAAACTATCCCAATGTGTATCTGTATCCAACCGGATATGAATAATTTTGATTTGGATATAATATTTTTTGTAGATATAGATATGGGTCGGTCTGATAATATTCTTTCCGTTTACCCCCTATATATACAAAATATTAACATGAATATGGATAATATCCGTATCCGAATATGATAAAAAAAATATATATATCCGTACATGTATCCGTATAAATATATGTATTCTATATAGAGTAAATATCCGAAAACGGATACTATCCAAATAACAAATTATCTATATCCGGGAGTCGAATCGATAACCAAATTCGTATTTGCCCAGATACAGATAATTTGATTAAGATACAATATTTTGCGGATACAAATACGGGTCGGTCGGATAATATATTGCCCGTTCACACCCTTATATGTGATGGATTAAATCTTAATTTTTTTTAAAGAAAATCTTGACCCAAGACAAATGGCTAAATCTTAATCTTTAGATGATCCAATTTAATAGTCAATATCAAATGTCTATGTGCTTTAATGAGTTGAGAGAAAAAAATTTAGAATTATAACCTATTAATAATTTATAATAATGGCTGGCCCACAGATTTCATGTGTATTATGTCCTATGTTACGCGGATACTCTAAAAACTGGAAAGTATCCTGAGGATATGAGTATCCGATATGGATACGGCCGCGATACAGCTCTGATACATATCGGATACGCTACATGGCGTATCTGATTATTTTAATAATAAAAAATTTATGATACATTCAGGATACGGCATGATATTTCTGAGATACTTCTAGTATACAGCTGAGGATACCTCTGTTAGGATACTTCCACTATATATTTCAGTCAATTATACTTTTTTTTACCATTTTTTTCTTAAATCAAATTTTGACCCATATTAAAACTAATAGAAGAATTATTTGTGTTTTATAACTCACAATCTTTATTTTGTCTACAACTCACATAATTAAAAGAAAAAAAAATCAATTTCCTAGAAAGCCAAAAATCGTTGACCTAGCTTAAATCAAATTTTGAATTTTACGAACATTAAGTATCAAGTATGTATTTAATTTCATTCACATATTTTGGTATTAAATTTGAAATGTTGATTATTATTATTATTATTATTATTATTATTATTATTATTATTATTATTATTATTATTATTATTATTATTATTATTATTATTATTATTAGTTAATTAATTATTATTATTATTATATTATATAAATATAATTAAAATTAAATATATATAGCCGTGTCTGTATCCTAAATTTTTTTAGACTTGTCGTATCCCCATATTCGTATCGTATCGGATACGATACCCATATTCGCATTCATGCAACATAAATTCTATCAAATGCAAATATAGAAAATAAAAAAATTATATTACATACACATAAAAAAAATTATATTTTAATGTAATATGATCTTTTTTAATTAATTCTTGAGATAATTATTCAAAATGCAACATATCCATGTCAAGTGGGGCCATGGATATGAAAAGCAAGAAATTTATTTGAACCTTTAGATTCAAATCAAAAGATGATTGGAAATTTTTAAGCTTTTAAACATAAAATGTATAACCGTATTTTAAATTATTTTTCGTTAAGTTCTTTTCTCTAGAATCTCAAGAAGATACGGAATAGAACCTGGTGAAAGCGTAATGATAATGCGTCTCTAACGCATATTATTATGAATAAAAAGATCTAATTTTACAAAGAAATTATTTTCTAATGGTAGCAAACTTATGATTGAATAATTCCACTTCTAACTGAATTTTTTATTTTGAGAGCTGAAATTGCTGCGTGTAGGTAAGCAATCTCGTCTATCAGATATTGATCGAACTGCAAATGTTCAAAATTATATCCTATTATAAATTTAATATTTTGTTATAGTTTAATTAATTCAATTACTTTTTTTAACTCTTTTACTTTTTTAATTATTTTACTTTTTGTAATTATTATCTAATTTTATTTTCTTAATCTAATTTATTAAATATAGGTGAGTGTATTTTCGGCATTTAAAAAATTTAATAATTGGATGGGTGGAAAAATTGTTGTAAGGTGGTATTTGTAAAGGAAATGTATCTCAAATGAGTTATTTATAAATATTGAAAAGGTAGGGAGTTATTTGAAATATTCATAAAAGATAGGGTGTTATTTCTAAATTCCTTATAAAAAATAAAGGATATAAATCTCTCCATCTGAATAATTATTTTCTTCTCCATTAATATTTTTTAGCCCTTAATTTTTAGATCCAATGGATAAAAGTAATGGAATGATGTGACAAGAGGGATGAAGAGAAAAATATTTAGGATTATATACTATTAATAATAATAATTATTATTAGAGTGTTTGAGATAATGGGTGTTTAAGCTGCTTACCTTGAAGACCAGTTTGCACGATCAAGTTATGAATCGGTTTAATATCCATTGAGTTATTAACTAAAATCTGTTGGGCTAAGAAATTACATGGGCTGAATTTAATTTCGAGTTTGGCCTGGGAATTAATAATTAAATTTGGATTGGGTATTTATTTGAAGTTGAGCCTTGTTTAATTAATTTGGTATGGATTAAACTTTCTACTTATATTGATCCAATTAATTAATAGTTGGTTTAATAAATTTTTTAGGCCGAGATTAAATACAGGCCTGAGTTTTTATTTATTTTTTTTAGTTTATGTTGGTGGTAGCAGATGTCATTAGCAGTAGTAGTTAAATATTGATTAGTTATTATTTCAAAACTAGATCAGTTTTAGACTGATGTGTCCGATCAAATCGGCATGATTAAGTTCTTAAAATATTTATAATTTCTTCATTCGGTATTTGTTTAGGTGTTCTTGTAGTCGTTAGAAACCCCTAAGACCGGTTTTAATGGTAGTATATTTCGAAGATCATTTTATTATTTATTTATTTTATTTTATTTTTCATATATTATATAAATGTAGTTATTTTAAGTAGAACTATGCAGTAAATGGTAGATATTGTTGTTAGATGGTAGTGGTAGAAAAATATTATTCTTCAAAGATTTCTTCTATATACGATGAGGTAGACTCATGGACGGACATTTTTGGTAGGCTTGGTACCAGAGAGCAATTTTTGGTTCAGTCCCGAAACTTGCAATCTGTTAGAGGTAATAGTACGGTCTCCTTAGGTGGTTCAAAAGGGCGCGTTTTTCACCCTGGTGAAGTCGGAAAACACCACTCTCGTGTAGTTGAGAGTGCAGTGGACTAACTTATCTCAAGTAGATCCAATATTGTAGTCTATAGATAGGTCTCGTGTGATTGCCAACCTTATCGAAGTTTCAAATATACTTATTTGTATATTGCAATAGTACCACTTATATTATGAAGTATTAATTTTTGTAGTAAATGGTAGTTCTTTTAAGTATTAGTAGCATGTCAATAAAAGTGGTAGTATATATAATTTATCATTCCAGTAGATTAGTAGTTGTTGTAGTGGATAGTATTTACTTATTATCAGATTTTTCTAGCGCTCAGTCAACATTTCTAAGTAACGCTTGAGGCAGTAGGTGATGACATACAAATATTCTTTTAAGAGTGCAGCAACGCAACACTTGTATGTATTTTTATGTAACAATTTTAGTTGTATTTATATTTTATATTCGATTGCAAGCGCACGATATACGCGTAGTACTTTAGGTGTCGAATCCATATGGAGGAGTAAATATTTTTAGTTTCTTTTAATGTAGTTCGGATTAAATCGTTTAATTGGTTTTGATTTTTGAATTAAAAATAAAATAAAATAAAGAAAAGTTAGTCGCCTATCGGATCATGGACTAGGCTGTCACGATCCTTGTCCACGGTAATAGGTAGTCATAAGTTGATAAAAGAGGATTCTAGGGATCAAGTTCTTTCGTCGATCTCCGTCTAATCTCTCTCATCATTGTCAGTGTTGTTCTTGTTTCTACGGGTTTGACATCCATCTTGCTCGGATTCTCCGTCATTGTCACTTATCCTCAGACTGTTCTAGAATCAAGAGCCGTGATGTGTTCTGCGGAAGTCCTTTATGCGCCAACTCGCCACTATTGCCGAACTTCATGCTTGAAACGCAAGAGTCTTTCACTTATTCTTGCGCGGAGGGGCTCTAAATTAATCCTCCTCAAGTAGGCCTTCCGGTCCTCCTGACTCCTTGGTACAATCCCCGAAGTAGAACAACAATTCTATACTCGCTCTACCAAGTTCTGTTTTATTTTTCGAATCGGCAGGGTTTCATCTCCAGGGTCTCAGATGATGGTGTAAGTAATTCGACACCGGTCCGTCAATATTACAACGCGGTCTAATACTAAGATGCTAAGTCTAGGCCTAGAGACCTGGTTTCTCCCAACTTACTTTTTTGCTAACCTGTATATTTGAGATATGTCTCGGGTTGGAGTGAAAAAATGCAAAACGAAATACTAAGTTCAAAATGAAAACAACACAAACAAATATGAGATGAAAAAGACATTGATACTACTACTACTCGAACTCTACCCTTGAAAGGGATTTAGTTACGAGAGTACATAACTAAATTCAAAAGATAAAAAATGTCATACATAAAACAATACGATATTATTTGTCTTTCTCTTACAATGAAACTCGGCTCCTACTAAAACTACGATAAAATTTCGCGACGCTCTGACCGGCCGCAAGGGTCACCCTTTTATAAGTGAAGGGCTGAACACATGAAAAGAAGAAATAAATCTACCCAAAATCCTATCAAATCTAAACCCTAAATCTAATCCCCAATCAAAATCTAATCAAATATTCTCTTGCCGTCTAATCTAGATTGAAGATCAAATCTCGTCTCTGATTTATTCTTCTTGTCAAATGAGTATGTTCTTTCTGCACAATTAGAGCTAGAATGTTAAATATGCACCTTTCAGAAGAATCATTTGTCGCCTTCTAAATCTAAACGCGATAATCTGTTGGGTTTCTGCCATTCATAATGCAGCGGAAAAACAAAAACGAAACAAAATCGAATTTGAAACCCAAAAGAAGGATCCGTGAATTACAATTAAATCAAAGAAAAGTTCATAACTTTGTACCTTCGGATTACGCTTAATCCGTGATGATCAAAAACGAATTTGGTTGACGTTTTTCTTTGCCCGATCCAAACCGGTTTCCAAACCGATCCTTTGAATGTTTCGCCTAATCTGTCTCACAAACCGATCTCCATGTAATCTCCAACCGAACCGATTCTCCAAGCAAACTGATTCTCCAAACAAACCACGGTTTCAACCCGAATCACAAAGACGCCGCACTTCGCTTCGTCCTCTACCGGTATCCACACGAACAAACCCTTTGAACGGATAAAGAACGATATATGCTAGTATTCGTTCTTCATTTCTCTCACAGAAATAACAAGAGAATAATTTTCGGATTTTTCTCTCCTCTTTGTCTCACAAAAGTTGGACGAAAAATAATATGCCCTTTTTTATCTAATTTTGGGGTGTCTCTTGTGCCTATATAGTCCATAAGTTTCATATCCTATGTTCATGGTAACTATGTAACCATATATGCAACACACCTTATCATATAAGATGTAGGATGATGGTGTTATGCCCTAGGCCAAAGTGTTTGTGACTTAGATTGACGGATTGAATTAACAAATATTATAATTATTATGAGATATTTCATATAAAATGTGCATATAGGTTATTTTAATATAATTAAAATAGACCATGAATATGCAATTTAGCTTTATGTCATCAAAGTGCGTGACTTTGATAGTAAAACTATAAAGTATTATGAATGCTATTCTAAATCGTCCCTGGTCATTTATAGGATATTTGTGGAGACAAATATACTTGCGGATATAAATAAATATATATTTATATACAAGGAATAAATGTACACCAGTATATTAGTTGACTGATGATCATGTTTTACTGATCATGGATAAATAGTTATCAAGTCATTAACATAGGTATATGTTAGAGACCATATACTGGACTGACCCGCCATAAGAATGCTACATGTTTTACGTCATTAGCGATTCTTGTAACATAAAGTATTTATAGTCCTTTGACCTGAGATTGTCTCGGTTCCCAACATGAGTAATTTTATACTTTAATATAATCTAACACTGCCTTTAACCGGGTGGTCATAACGGTTATGATTAGGTATACAATGAATCATATAGAGGGATGAGTGCAATCAAGACGGGATTTGTTCCTCTCATAAATGAGAGAGATATCTTTAGGCCTCTTGATGAATTGAACTGAAGAAATGTATGGCCATACTCAAATGAATTAATAAGAGTTATTAATGTCATTTGTACTTGTTCAGTTTAATTCGGGATCAAGAAATATTAATCGATTAATATAAGGATGGCGTCTTACATGCCTTATGATAGGTATAGATATCGCGTGACAAAGGGACTAAATACGTGATTGTTGATTAGGTAAATCGGATCACCGATATTCACTTAAATTGGGTAGTCATGATGGCTTGCTAGAGTCCGCTCATGATTTATAGACTTTTAAGTCTATTGCCAACATTAAGTGAACCTACAGGGTCACACACAAAGAACAAACTGAAACGGGCGCAGAAAATCCTAGCGACTTATATGATGAGTTGCATAGGAATGTCACAAAATATATTGTATGTGATATATATGTATATAAAGACTATGAGCACAAAAGATCATGTAATCTAGAAGAGTCTAGATGATGGCATATGGATAATGATGAGTGATGTCATACACATCTTTTAGTGTGAAGAGACATGACTCTTCACCTCTATATAAGGACATAGAGGGCTCCAAATTCTAAATACAACACATCATTCTCTCTCACATTATTTCTCATTCTCTTTTGTGAGACAAAAGAGAGAAAATATACTTTCTAATTTGTATGACAAAATTATGAAAGAGTGCTTTCCTTTTGTATGACAAAAATGAAAGAGTGCGATTATATGAGAGGAATTATATACATCTTTTGTGAGATAAAATAAGGAGAGTATTCTTATGCAAGAGGAGAACAAACTACTAGCATATATATTGTTCTTCTTCCCGTTTTAAGAAGTTTGTTCGTGTGGACACCGGTAGAGGCGTTCGTACTTTCGGCGCTTGTGATCTATTCGGCCTAAGAAGATGAGAACGGTTTGCTGAGAGTTTTGGTGGAGACCGATTGTGTGTGCGGTAGATGACTTTCGCACGATCCGACCTAGACGGCCTAGACGGACGTAAAATCGGTTAGGACGGTAACCGGTTTAGAGACGCATGGACAACACGCATGGTTTGAGCGTCACGGATTAAGCGTAATCCGAAAGGTATCTTTAAGATTTATTTTTTTGATTTAACCGATACGCACGGATCCTCGGATTGGTTTTGGACGAAATTTTTGTTTTCCGCTGCGTAATGCATGTCCGAAACCCAACAGGTAGGATTGGATGTGTCAATTGACTATGTAGCTCTCCATACAACTTATCACATAAGTTATGATTTTTCTGTGTACGTCTCAATAGTTGTTCTTTGTGTGTGACCCTGTAGGTTTACTTAATGTTGGCAATAATCACAATGGATTATAAATCATGAGCGGCCTCTAGCAAGACATCATGATTACCCAAATTAAGCAAGTATAGATGATTCGATCAAACCTAATTTACACAATGGATTATCCCTTTGTTACATGATATCTATATCGTCCATAAGGCATGATATGTGTCAACCTTACGTTGGTCGATAAATATTTCTTGACACCGAATTTGATTGAACATGAAATGACATTAATAACTCCTTATTAATTCACTCGAGCACGGCCGTGCGTTTCTTCAATCAAATCATCAAGAGGCCTAAAGATATCTCTCTCAATATATGAGAGGAACAAATCCTATCTTAATTAAACTCTTTCTTCCGCATAATTCATTATATACCTAATTATAATCTTTATGACCACCCGGTTAAAGACGATGTTAGACTATATTAAAATATAAAATTTCTCATGTAGGAAACTGAGATAATCTCAAGTCTAAGGATTACAGATACATTCTTTACTGAGAATAACTAATGACACGAACCATGTAGTATTCTCATAGTGGGTCAATCCAGTATATGGTCTCCAACATATACTTATGTTAATGACTTAATAACTCTTATTCATAATCAGTAAAACGTGACCCTCAGTCAACTAACATACTGATGTACATTTATAGCTTATCATAAGTATGTTTGTCTCACAAACATCTTATGAATGATCAGGAACGGTTTAGAATATCATTCATAATACTTTATAGTTTTACTATCAAAATCACATACTTTGATGATATAAATCTGAATATCATATTCAAGGTTCATTTTAGTAATAAGAATACAATAACCAATACGCATTTATTATATAAAATATCTCTAAATAAACACAATGCTTGTTTAACACAATCCATACATCTAGGTCTCAAATATATTGGCCTAGGACATACTACTTACATAATCTTCAGTTGATCCGCTACTGGGCAACGACCTGCAGTTGTTACGATAGTTGCCGCTGTTGCGGTAATGAAGACCGGGCCCGAATGCCTGATTCATGATCCAACTTCGGCTCCTCTCTATGTAGCTTTGAATTGCTCATTTTAAGATCCCTTTGGCTCAATTTTGTTTGTCTTCTGAAATTAAAGACAAATGTCAACAGCAACTGAATTCTAATAAAAATAAAGATATGATAATATTAAAAAATACTGAAAATAAGATACAAAGGAAGTAATTATGATACAAAAATAAAGATATGAATTTGGCCGTTCAGTATTATTGTTTTTACTTGACAAGAGTTGGTTTGTATTGTTTTAACTCTGCTATTACTTTAAATGTATTTGTGCATGATATTTTTGGGCCGTGACATAATAAATCAAGTCAAGTGTATTATACTAATTCGTTGATATATGAAGCAAGCAGCATGTGAACGAAAATAAATGAAGCTTCCGATATATCATAGATGGAAAGGAAGTAATGTTTGGTGGGGTTAAGGTTAATACAAATGAAATATTCCTATTGAGTATCGACCCTACTATGGCTAGAGTCATAGTGATGATGGAGGAAAATGCTTATACAATCGAAATGCTACCTAGGCCATTTTTCGTTTAGAAAGTCTAGCATCAGTTGTAGATTTAATGATATCAGTTATTCAAGATAATTTCATCAGTTGTCTGCTATCTCATAGCTCAAAAGTTCGTGTTTCGAAATAGACCCCGTTAACATGGTGTGATACCATTAACATGATTGGATCAATTGTAAGATCAAGGACTTTTCGGTTACTGTATGTTGTGGGGAATTTTTTTCTTTGAGATAATACGGAGAGCTTAAACATTTCCCGCTAATTTCCATTAATCAATATCAAATAGGGAATTGAGGACAATGTAGGATTTATATGTAATCTTTTAACTTTAAAAGAATTTTGTCAAAGATAATTTTTATTTATTTGGTTTGCTTGAATAACATAGTTATTAGTATTAATATTGATAAATTAATGCACATGCTAGATACCAGATAGATATAATCAGTCGTAATATTACAAGTCAGTGAAAATAACAGAAAACGATTGCATCAGAAATTATGTGGAAATTTCCTGGTTCAAGACTCCAAGTCATCCCTTTTAGATTATATGTGGAAATTTCCTGGTTCAAGACTCCAAGTCATCCCTTTTAGATTATATGTGGAAATTTCCTGGTTCAAGACTCCAAGTCATCCCTTTTAGATTAAAAGTGGTGAGCATTTTTCATCCACACACTGGTCAAAGTCATCTATTAACATATCAATTTGGAGTAACAGTCAATCCAAGCCAAGTAATACTGATCAATATGGCAATCTCTCCTCCCACTGCAACACCGCTCTAACTTGTCAAAGCTTCCTGACTCAAACAGCAAGATATGTTATAACTTTGGGAGAGATCTTAAGTTCGAGTGCCGCTAAATGCAATCTTTTATAGCACATATTTAGTAAAGCCACTAAACCTATAAATTGTGGGTTTGATCTAAAAAAAACACTCCTCTAACTCAACCTCTATAGTCTAAGGACATAACTATGTGTCTACTATCTATACTTCTTTATGTTTTCTTAAGTGGAAGAATTGAATAAATGATAGGCTAATGTGGGAAAGTAGAAGCACGCAAATCAAAGATTTCCAAATTGAATGAAGCATGGAAGTTTTGTGGGTTACTGAGTTTTTTTTGTTATGAAATTCGTAGTAGTGGCATAAAAAACGGAAATTTATAGAAGATGTAATGGAATACATGAATGATATAAATATGATTTTTGAGAGGTTACATTGGATTGACTTCTGTTCCTACATCCAATTTGTGTTGTACATTAATCTTTTTTTATGTCTGAGAATGATGCCACGCAGAAGACTGTCGGCCCTACACCACAATAAATCCTATTTTTATTTGATATGATTTTGGCGCGCCAAGACTAACAGATCCAACTACTGATTTAGTTTCTTCAAACTATTATGCTTCATTGTTCTAAGTTCTAACTATATGTTTATAATTCCAAAACTCTGTTAGTTCTCTCAAGCTCATCAGCAATTCAAACTACTGTAAGTTTGCTTGTCAGAAATTGAAAACAAGCCCAAAGAAGTGTCTTTTATCGGAATATCTGCTAATATTTTTTGAATGGACATAATGAACTAGAATCTGTCTCGAAGCTATTTTTTCTTGGGTGAAAATGATAGTCAATTTCTATGCGTATTGTTTGTGCTTCCAAATTCAGACTTCGAAGTGATTTCTCATTTTGCTGTCCAAAATTACTTAAGCATCATAGTGTGTTTTCTTTGAAGAAAAAGAAGAGTAGAGAAAAATGGTATCCACTTAATTTAAGAAAAAAGAAGAAGAATGAAAAATGATGGTCACTTATGTTTCTAATACTTTTCAACACATTAAAGTACTGATTCGACACATAAAACTCTTTCCAAATCAACCAAGAAATCTCCTACGGATACGTGTTTAATATAGATCCATTGCACGAAATTATGATGAGGAGAGACTTAAACATTCTTTAAATTATTATATTTGGTTGAATCTCTGCCAAGGAGACATGCGTAAGTTCTAATCTAAGTATTATGTCAATTATTGCCTTAGACGCTTTAAATGTTCAATAATTAATTAATGTCTAAGATTTATTTTGTTTTAAAAAAAGATTTATTTTCAAAAAAAGGCTAAGATTTTTAATATTTTATTATCTGACGGTTGAAATAAAAGGGTGTGGGTATGTAATTTATAGATTATGAAATACTTAAAAGGAGTTGAAATAAAAGTGTGTGGGTAATTTATAGATTTATTATGTATGCCCATGTCCATTGTTTGAAACAGTCAGGATAATTTTTTTTTTGTGGCAAAAATAGTCATGATAATTGATATTTAATGTCGGAAGAACAAGGCTATTCCTTTAAACTCAACTTCATTCATAAGAAGCGTGTTGCGGCATTGGATATTCAATTCTTTGTCCACTGATTAGCATAAAATTTAGTCAAAGATAATGACTGTGGTTTCAATACTATGGTTAGAAAATAGATGTGTAAGTCTTGATTTTCTTGATCAGTGAATTTGACAGAAACCAAGTGCATTAACATAGTGGGGGGATTTTAGGGCGCTGTTTATATTTTTCCTTACACATTTTTTGAAGAATTCATGAGTCATCCATTAGTTCACTGACTATACTAATATATATAAGACAACCAATTATAATCCAAAATAGTAGGCTGCTAATATTTTCTAATATTTTGTCATATAACATGACATTTCTACCCACAACTCAAAATTTCATTTCGTAAATATATATATTTTTTGGAATGATAGCTCAAGAGCCTACTAAAGATTCCAATAATAAATTAAAAATACAAAAAATTACATAGAGGGGCTTTCGCTAAAAGTTCAAAGTAAAAAGAAGCTTACAACGTTCAGACTTAACTTCTTAACTTCAACATTATCTTACAATAAGACAACCAAAATGGATAAAACCTAAAAACAAAATAATTTATTGGAAATAACTATTGAAATACAAATAAACAAAACTACTCATCATGAAGTAGATCATCTTCTTCCTCTTCGGAAATTGCCGATATATCGATTGAAATTGAGCCCATGATAGCATTACTTACTGCGTCGCTCCCGGAAGAAGAAAAGAATGGCGGTGGGGGCATTTCCAAGCTATTGGCATCTCCTTCAAGCATCTCCACGACTCTACTCATTGGTGGACGATCAGTCGATTTCATCTGAATGCACCACAGGCCGACCATACATAATTTCCTTTCTATTGTGTTAATCTCATACGTTGTACTAATCTCAATCCCACCTTGCTCTTTGAGTTTGTCGTAAATCCAAGAAGGATAGTAAACCTGACTCGGATTCTCCACTCTGGGATCGGCGTTCCTTCTCCCTCCGGCCATTTCTAGCAACAACATTCCAAAACTGTAAACATCAGATTTGTAAGAAATCACGCCAAAACTCCTAGAGACCAATTCAGGAGCCATGTACCCAATAGTTCCTCTTGCTGCACTCAGAGATACAAGACTATGATCCCGAGGATACAGCTTTGCCAAGCCAAAATCAGAAATTTTCGGGTTAAAATTATTGTCCAGAAGGATGTTATGAGGTTTTATGTCGAAGTGCAAGATTTGCATGTCGCACCCTCGGTGTAAGTAATCTATGCCATGTGCAACTCCTAAGGCTATCTCGTTTAACTTAGCCCAAGTAAACACCCTTTGAGTTATTCCATTACGAGAGAAAATAAACGTGTCTAGTGATCCGTTTGGCATGTATTCATAAACAAGTGCTCTCTTTGATCCATCTGAGCAGTACCCTACAAGTTGCACGACATTTAAATGGTGGATTCTGCCCAGAGTAGAAACTTCATTGATAAATTCATCTCCGTTTGATATGGAATTACCAAGCATCTTAATTGCCACTTGTTGTTTGCTCAGTAATGTAGCTCTAAAGACAGTTCCAAAACCGCCTTGTCCGAGCTTCTCTCTAAAGTGACCGGTAAGTGCGATAATGTCGGTGTAGGCGTATCTTTTCGGTGCAATTAGTCTTTGTTGGTCTTGTAGGAACTTGTCAATAGAATCGATTGAAATTCGCTCGAGCCAAAATTTGTATATTATGAAGAAGAGAATCGATAAGGGCACGAACAGGAACCTTCCTAATAGGCACAATACTTAAATATACACACAATTATTAGATTTACAAACAAGGCAACTAGGTTCATATTAGGTTATGAACCATGAGAATAGTAAAAATCAAGGAAAAAATGTTTTATCATTAACTGCACTAAAATATTTTGTATTATTGCCAAATGATGTCTTACGTATTATAAGTTGTAGTAACTCCACCAAAACCAGCAAAAAGTTCGCCAAGTAGAAGTATCTTAATTGATCGAAGATTTCATACATGCATCCCCGGAAGTTTGCCTCACTTTTGAGAAGAGCGTACACAAGAGATGGTAAGTATGTATTGCCATTTGTTTCATTAGAGAAGCTTCTGCATATATTACATTAAGTGACATGTAATATTTTTTCAAAAGTAATACCACAATGAACTGATTTTTGTGTGTAAAATCACCTTGCGGATTCCCGGATGCAATAAATTATGAGAGAGAGCTTTGAGGGCCGATATTGAGGGCCCCAAAAAACTACAAAGCCCTTTTGCAAAGTCTGAAAGACATCCTTTGAAGAACCGACAATTGTAGTATCACCTCCAAGGGTCAATCCGAGGGGGCCACAAGAAGGCTGAAGAAGACTTGATGTAAACAATTCAGTACGATCGGTAAAAGCATATACATATGTACCATTTTTGCTTAGGCAAGGCACAGGCCAATAGTACTTCTGCTGAACTCGAGTAGTACACCTCATGAAAACCGTACAGGGAGACATGAAATAGTATACTCCATTCATTGTAGCTGGATATTCTCTTGATATTATCATTGAAGAGATAGAAGGGAGGGCACAATCTCCATTGATGAAGGCCGGATCAACTACGGTCATTGTCTTGTTCGGGTATGAGATATCAACAATTACATAGTAATAGTCTTTTATGGGGCTCAGTCGAACCAAGGTTTTGTTTTTATTGCATAAGAGCTCATAATTTTTGGATCCACATGAAGGAGGATCCGTTTGGAGACGAAAAGGGTGTCTTATTTCACGGAGTTGGCCACATGAGGAAGGTACACAAGTTAGAGCTAGAGGTTGTTCTAAAATGGAAAGGAAAATAAGAACATATAAAGAATGGAGGAATGGTGATTCAAACCTCTCCATTAAACTCTCTTTCCTACTAGTGAAGCTTGAAAGGTTGGAACTTGGAATGCGTAACTTTTCTCTAGTAGTAGAGTTGGTGGATTGACATATAAATGACTACAGGAAACTTAAGAAAAATGCAGCAAGTCATAAAACTGGGTCCACTGTGCTCACAAGTCATGAGACTAGGTCCACACACTTGACTGATGCCACCAATTTTCTTTATCATGATAGAACTTTGAATCATCTATATTATTTTTATCGGTCACCGTGGAACAATATATTATCACAATTATTAACGATAATATTATCACACCTCTTGTTTTTCTTGTTCTTATTTTTTGTTGTTGTTATTATTTGAGCAAACTAATTAAGGAGAGGAAGTAACAAGTTTCAATCATTCTTGCAAATAGTCCCCAAATATTTAGTGGTTGAGTATCTTGAGTATTAGAGGAGCATTTTCTCTTTATTTCGTTACAAAATAAATGTTACATCATTTTTCATTCCAACATGCAATATTATGAAAAAATATATAAAGCTACAAAGATGCCCCCACTTTTTACGATGCCATCAGTAATTTTGGACAGTAGTGAGAAGTGAGCCCACAGCAGGAAAAAAAAGATAATATTGGAAAGCAGACCCCACATACAGTGAATTGGGAAGTGAGTTTCACTGACACATAGAAGGGAATGGGGATAATTTTGTAACTTACTAGAAAAACCTCCAATATTATATATAAACTCTTAAGTTTTTACGATTTATAGTCAGCTTCCTTGTGAATACAAACTAGAAATATAAAACTTAGGAAAAGTATAATTTGCCACTTAATTCTCCCACAAAAACATAGCGGTTTACAGCATTCAGAATTTTCTTGTAGCGAATAGCAGACGATATAGCGCGCTATACTTGCGTAGCGGATAATAGTAATAAATATTTTTTTCTTATGTATCACAATGGAATCTATGTATATGCAATCTCTAAAACAACCAATATCTACAAAATATTCCTACAATAATTATCAAATATCAAAAGATTATAAGATTAATATTAAAATATTAACATACAACATACTTATCCTAAACAGCACATATCATAAATCAAAATACCGTAAACCTAAAAACCGTAATGATCCAAAATGAGAAGTCCCAAAATAGTACACTGTATTTCATTTAGAACATAATCCAAAATACCCTAAACCCTGAAAAGTTCACAAATTTGAGCCCAGCCCAAAAAATCATTAAAAGTTCAAAGAAATGAAATTGGGCTATATTATTGTTTCAGGCGCTACAAACACACACTTCATGATATATTGTGCCGCTATATTGTTGTAGCGTCGGAAAAAGCAATAGCGCATCAAAACCGCAGCGTTATATCGCGCTATATCGGCGCTATAGCGCGCTATTTGCAACACTGATAATTTATAATGACCAAAATGCCCTTATATTGCAACATGCTAAGTACAATGAAAGATTTAATTATTAATTATGTTACATATTATGTAACACTTATAAATTTGTATATAATTATGATATTCATTTATATTTTAAATTATTAGTATTTTAGAATATAATTAATATTTATATTAAATTAAGGCATTGTGAAGTTATTTTAAAATGCATGAACATAAATTAGGTTTGATCGAATCATCTATACTTGCTTAATTTGGGTAATCATGATGTCTTGCTAGAGGCCGCTCATGATTTATAATCCATTGTGATTATTGCCAACATTAAGTAAACTTACAGGGTCACACACAGAGAACAACTATTGAGACGTACACAGAAAAATCATAACTTATGTAATAAGTTGTATGGAGAGCTACATAGTCAAGTGACACATCTAATCCTACATCTTATATGATAAGGTGTGTTGCATATATGGTTACATAGTTACCATGCACATAGGATATGAAACTTATGGACTATATAGGCACAAGAGACACCCCAAAATAAGATTAAGGGCATAATATTTTTCGTCCAACTTTTGTGAGACAAAGAGGAGAGAAATATCCGAAAATTATTCTCTTGTTATTTCTGTGAGAGAAATGAAGAACGAATACTAGCATATATCGTTCTTTATCCGTTCAAAGGAGTTGTTCGTGTGGATACCGGTAGAGGACGAAGCGAAGTGCGGCGTCTTTGTGATTCGGGTTGAAACTGTTATTTTGTTTGGAGAATCGGTTTGCTTGGAGAATCGGTTAGTTTAGAGATTACTTGGAGATCGGTTTGTGAGACCGATTAGGCGAAACATTCAAAGGATCGGTTTGGAAACCGGTTTGGATCGGACAAAGAAAAGCGTCAACCAAATTCGTTTTTGATCATCACAGATTAAGCGTAATCCGAAGGTACAAAGTTATGAACTTTTCTTTGATTTAATTGTAATTCACGGATCCTTCTTTTGGGTTTCGAATTCGATTTTGTTTCGTTTTTGTTTTTACGCTGCGTTATGAATGGCAGAAACCCAACAACATGAATTTATTCACTACATAATTTATTGATTATAAATTTGATGTGACGAATTTTCGATCATTATCTAATTTTGATACTTAATCTTATATATATGAACTATACGTTAAAACAGATATATTTGTTCTTTCATAAAAGTAATCTGACACACCTGAAGTGTGTTAGATGTTTGTAGACAAAATTATTCACTACATCTTAATTCAGATGGATATCCCTGGAGGATCATCCAAAAACACACATGAAGTGTGTTAGATATTTATAGACAAAATTCCAGAAGAAAGAATTGAATGAATACCCAAGTGATTATTGTGAAACAATCAAATATTAATGAATATGTTCAAGATATAATAGACAATGAAAGTCCTGAAGATCTTGATTAATAATTAACATTAGGGGGAGAGAAACAAGAGCTGGAAAATATAAGTCATAACTTATATGGAATGTATCATTAATATCTTTCACTTAGATTCTCTATCGAGTTAATATGAACTAGAAGTTTATAAATTTATTAATGTGAAACAACATGCAATTATATTATTTACATTGATGCAAAAATGATATTCCAGCATTTAGTGCTCATTGAGATACCATTGGATAATTCTATGTTTGAGATATGCCAGGAGCATGGTCGACCAATCAGTTCCAATGATAAGAGAGTTGGCTTGAAATTATCAAAACTTCTAAAGAAATAAATTCTTCTGAAAAGAATATTAACGATAAAAGAGTAGAAGACATAGACGAGAAAATAACCCCAGAAGAGGTTCAGGTACCTAATAATATTGAAAATATTGAAAATGATGAGATCTCAATAAATTATGTCTCTACTAGAATAAATATGGAACCGTAATAAAATTAAGATTAATCAAATTTTATTTATGCAATTGCAATTGATTTATAAATGAAAATGAGGATCTAGAATTAAAATTATTTGTATAATGTCGACGGATAAAGTATTGGCCAAATCGAAAGATGTGATTAAAGCATCATTATTTCACTAGTGAAATATAAAATTGTGGACATGTAGTCCAAACACTTGGCATTGTATAACGGTAACTTATAAGCGGGTATAACTTATAAGAGGGTGTTTTAAGAATATGTAATGAAAAATTAAATTGTGATATGCAATTATATTTCTAATTTTGTCGTCCCTAGAGGACTCGTTAACTTAGTAGCAAATTATTCATATCTCATTTGATTGCAATATATTAATGAAAATCCCTGAAGGATTAGAATGCCTGAAGCATTCCAAACTCTCGAGAAATTTAATCTATTAAATTACAAAGATCTTTGTACTAATTAATGCAATATTGAGATATGTGATAAAATTGCTATAACAAATGTTTGTTGAATGAATGTTATGTAATTGATCAAAATTACGTTTAGAAAACTATATGTTTACCTTTTGAATGTTGATATATATGTATTAATGATTTAAAATCGTATGATACTCTCGAAGAGCTCCAAAAGCTACCACATTATTCAAAAGAATATAAGATTAAATTCTTTAAAGCATAAAATATTATCTTGAATTATAAATTGAATATTTCCCTGAAGGAGTCATTGTTTCATAATCCATCTATTATAATGATATAATGTGGAGAAATCGCATCCATTAAGATCATCAAGATAACTTGTTTGATGAATTAACAATTAAAATAAAGGATGGTGAGTTATTTTCATGCATGCATGAGCATGATGATTGTGAAATGAATATTTAACGAAACTCCTCAAATAATGATCCAGCAGATTTCTTCTTAAGCATATATTACAGAGATTGAACTTTGTCATCTCACATATAGTTACATATATGAGGGGGAGAAATAATACGCACTGCACTCTTTTTCCCTTGTCTATGGTTTTTGTCCCAATGGGTTTTCCTAGCAAGGTTTTTAACGAGGCAGTTTTTGTGCGCAATATATAGAATGATGATACACTCTTTTTCCTTCACTAGGATTTTTGCCCATAGGGTTTTACCTAGTAAGGTTTTAACGAGGCATATTTAATATATGAAATAATGAGAAATAATGATAATACGCGATGCACTCTTTTTCCCTTAACCAAGGTTTTGTCCTACTAGGTTTTCCTTATAAGGTTTTTAATGAAGCAACTTCTAATGCGTATGAAAGATAAAATATGGACATCCAAGGGGGAGTGTTATGAATATATTTAATGTGGATGTCCATTACTTGGCCCCTAAGCAAAGATAAATTAGGAAATGCTTATAAGAATGGAAGGAGTCATGGTAGGATATTTATTACTGTATATTCTATTGTATTTAGGTTAGATTATTTCCTTTATTGTAATTCTAAATCAGGCAAGAGATTTCTTGGCCAGCGCTCACCCTCTACTATATAAAGAGGGCAGTGGCTATTGTATTCTTAATCCACAATTCAATACATAATTCTCTCTTTTATTATTCTTTTGTTCTTTATTTTATAACAAATTAATATTTAAAAAAATAATTTGGAAGTGATTAAACGACTGAAACTAACGGTGTTAACTTCAATCTAACGGTAGGGATTTTTTTGCAATTTAAGCAATAATGTAGGGGCTTTTTTGCAATTTCCAGTAAGGCAGGGGCTTTTTTGCAATTAAGGCATAATGCAGAGGCTTTTTTGCAAATTTTCCATAAATATATTACTATACAAATTTATATTATATTTTTTTTCTTAAAATAACTAAATATTGAAAATTAATTATTAAATATTTTCATACCGAATAAAATTGATAAATATATCCCTATATAAATACCCTATATAAATAATAACTAAACAATATATTATTACATAACTAAATAAACATACTATTTAACACAAAAATAAACAAATTGCTTCATTCTTTTTTTTAATACAAAAAATTGTATATATTAAAAAAAAAACCATAAACAATTACTATAAATAAATATATTACTAAATAAATTTATATTATATTTTTCTTTAAAATAACTAAGTAATAAAAAATAATTACAAAAAATTTTCATACCGAATAAATTTGACGAAAAATTTACTCCTTCTCCTTCTTCTTCTTCTTCTTCTTCTTCTCCTCCTTCTTCTTCTTCTTCTTGTTCTTCTTCTTGTTCTTATTTTTCTCTAAAGAAATCAACAAAAATTCAAACAAATTTCAATACTATCAACCTATTTAAACCAATTTCAATCTAATCTCACTAAATCCATACCTATTTCGCACTAATTTTACTCAATCAAAACTTATTTCAATTCAACCAAATCAACAAAAATAACTAATCAAAACTCAAAATCAAACAAAATAACTTACATATTTCTTCTTCTTTCTAACTTCTCCTTCTTTTCCTTTAATTTCTCCCTTCTTTTCCCTTTAATTATCTCTCAAAATCGCAGAAATTTCGCCTCGTTTTTGTTCCTTTTTTTTTCGATCGGATGGGTGGGTTAAAATGAGGGTCGGACGGGTTTAAATAGGAGTTTAAAATAACGCATGGTCTAGTTCCGCCAGACCCTCTGTCGGAACGAGTTATTTCTAGCTAGTTCTACCAGAGGGTCTGGCGGAACTAGACTATTTTTTTGATTTTTTTGGGTCAGGTTGTAAGTTGCAAAAAATGGTCTAATTCCGCCGGACCCTCTGGCGGAACTAGTTATTTCTAGTTAGTTTCGCCAGAGGATCTGGCGGAATTAGACCATTTTTTTGATTTTTTTTGGGTCAGGTTGTTTTTTATTTTTTTGGGTCAGGTTGTAAGTCTAAAAAATGGTCTAGTTCCGCCAGATTCTCTGGCGGAACTAGTTATTTCTAGCTAGTTCCGCCAGACACTCTGGCTGAACTAGACCATTTTTTTTTGACTTTTTGGGTCAGATTGTAAGTTGAAAAAATGGTCTGGTTCCGCCAGACATTCTGGCGGAACCAGTTATTTCTAGCTAGTTCCGCCAGAGGGTCAGGCGGAACCTATATTTTCGTCATTTTTGGGCCAATTTCACTGTCCAAATTGGGCCAAAAATAAATTTTATCTAGTTCCGCCAGACCCTGTGACGGAACTAGCCTTTTCCATTAATTAAGCGTGTTTAAGGGTGCCAAATGGCCGAGATAAAAAAAAAAAAAAATCACTAGTTCCGCCAGACCCTCTCAGTTCCGCCAGAGGGTCTGGCGGAAGTGCTATCTACCCAAATATTTTGAAAAAAATACTATCTGATTAATTATTCTTCAAAATAGTGCTACAATTCAAAAAAATTCTTAAAAACTCATGTAATCATGTTATTTCCAGCACAAAAGTCAGGAAATATGATTTTAATTTGAGATTTACAGTTGATAATTTGCATACTTAAGTAAAAACATAAGCAAATTAAAATATCTAAATTGGTACCAAATTTTTTTGACATAATAGAAGTTATAGAAATGTGACATACAATGGAAATAGAAGTTTTTGTAAAGAAACCAGACAGACATACAGGGGCTGAACCAAATAACCGCATCGCTAACAAAAATACAGAACAATAGTGACTGCACAGTGACACGCCAGTACTAAATCAGCAGCGATCTTATGGTTATCAGCAGCAGAAATAATAGTGCAGCAACAAGCTCACACTAGATCAAGAAAGAACAATTGAAACTCGAAAAATAAGATATACTTCTTATTACAAGAGAAAGAAAGGCATACAAAATATTGTTGTTGTTGGAATGAATAAAACTCTACTCATACCTTTCTATTTATAGGCTAGTCATTCTCCATTAAATAGCAAATAAAAGATACATTGTAATACCAGTATTGCGAATAGCGGTCTCTAGTGGCACAATAGCGGCGCTATAGCGGTTTCTGGAAGCTAAACGCTGCGCGCATCGGTTTTGTTGTGGTGTAGCGTTTTTCGATGATTTAGCGGTGAAGCGGTCCGCAATAGCGGTGTTGCATGTGTGTGTTACGGTGTAGCGTTCTGAGTAACGTTTTTGATGAATTTTTTTTTTTAATTGATTTTTTTTAATGGATTTTTTTAATGGATAGATATCTTGTATTTTAGTATTTTAATGTTAATCATATTTTAATTTTAGACATGTAACTTTTGACAAGAACATTTTAAACTTTTATTGTTAATATTCTAATGCTAATCATATTTTAGTGTTGCATATTTCTTCTTTTAGATTTTGTAGTGCATATATTATGTAATGGTATATAGAAAAAAAAATATTTACACATATTATCCTCTATAAAAATATATTTCCGCAATATTTACGTTATACGTTGCACTATACGCAATTTGCTACATAAAAATCCTAAACGCAACACACCGCTAAATACTATTTGCAACCTTGGGTAATACTAAAGTTCCTTATCAATAAATCTTATTCGTGGTAATACTAAACATCCTTGTCAAAAAACTTTACTTATAGTACTACTAGACCTTTTTGCCAAGAAACATTCTTTCCAAGAAACTTCTTTTCTAATTTGTTGACTGCATTCATAATATACAAATATTTTTTTATATTTTAACACTTCTCTTCATTATCTCTTCTTATCACTAGCTTTAAATACGCCCCCTCTACAAAAAAAGTCTCTAGCATGAGTTGACACACAATTGGTCAAAATATATTTTATCCAATCATGAGTTGACAGGTTCTTGACGAATCCATGATTTCATTTGTGCTCAAAAGTTTATGATGCACTTGCTTTGCATGCATATTATTATTATTCGATACCCAATTATTTGGAGGGTCTTTTTATGGGAGAATTCAAGGAGTCACTAATTATTCATCTTCAGATCCATTTTACATATTATTAGAGTGTTTGAGATAATGGGTGTTTAAGCTGCTTACCATCAAGACTAAATGTAAATGTCATTTTGATTGGCTTGAATAAGTTGAACGATGCCTCAAATCTATATATGAATTGGACATTATTTCATCTCCAAAAGCTCACACATATTCTCCTTTTTCTAAACAGAGGGAGAGTGAGCGAGTAGCTAGGAGAATAGCACAAGAAAAGATGCCGGTAGAGCTAATATATGCTTGAATTCGTACTCTAATCTCAGTATTACATCGATTATTGCCATTCAAATTGCATGGAGCTTAATTTGTGGACAAATCATAACTTCGGATAATAGCGGAATTAAGTAGAGAGATGGAGAATGGAATTGTTGAGTAGAGAGATGAGTCGGAGGTGGTTCGGTCGCTTGAATGGTAGCGCTCTGCCCATCTATTAATTCATTTTCATGGGAGGAACGAGAAGGCGGAAGAGAGGGAAGAGACGGGTCATGTTATGAATCGGGTTTAATATCCATTGAGTAATTAATTAAAATTTGTTGGGCTGAGAGAATGAATGGGCTGAATTTAATTTTGAGTTTGGGTATAGAATGAATGGGCTAACAATTAGATTTGGATTGGGTATTTATTTGAAGTTGAGCCTAGTTTAATTAATTTGGTATGGATTAGACTTTCTACTTATAGTGATCCAATTAATTATTAGTTGGATTAATAAGTTTTTTACGCCGAGATTAAATACATGCCTGAGTTTTTATTTATTTTTTTTAGTTTATGTTGGTGGTAGCAGATGTCAGATGTCATTAGCAGTAGTAGTAAAATATCGATTAGTTATTATTTCAAAACTAGATTAGTTTTAGACTGATGTGTCCGATCAAATCTATTTGAAACTTTTGAGTTCATCGGCCTCTTTTTACTTGTGCAAAATTGAAAATAGATAAATATTTATTTAACCAAAGATTTTTCAAAACAAGTTAAACACATTGCGTAACTAGAGCTGACAAAATCTAACCTGACCCAAAAACCCGACCCGACCCACCCGAACCCAAACCCCACCCGACCCAAAAATATTGACAAGTCAACGACCCGAAACCCGGCCCGAACGACCCGAGACCCGAAATACCCGAAACCCGAACGACCCAAGACCTGAAATACCCGAGACCCGAATAACCCGAGACTCGAACGATCCGAGACCCGAATGACCAACCCATTTGCCACCTCTACCATCAACCATGAATGATGGCTTGTGCACCACCATTTGCCTCCTCTTTTGTCCCACCATCAACCATGAATCAATCAGAGATGGACACACAATTGGTCAAAGTGTGCCTCATCCAATCATGAATTGACACATTCTTGCCGAATCCACGGCTTCATTTGTGCTCGAAAGTTTAGGATGCATTTGCATGCATATTATTAATATTCAATACCCAATTATTTGGAGGATCCCTTTTAATGTGCGAATTCAATGAGTCACTAATTATTCATCTTCAGATCCATTTTACATATTATTAGAGAGTGTTTGAGATAATGGGTGTTTGAGCTGCTTACCTTGAAGACCCGTTTACACCATCAAGACTAAATGTAAATGTCGTTTTGATTGGCTTGAATAAATTGAACGGCGCCTGATATCTATATAGAAATTGGACATTATTTCATCTGCAAAAGCACACACATATTCTCCTTTTTCTAAATAGAGAGAGCGTGAGCGAGTAGGCATATTTCACCGAGTTCGTGTACCGACGAAGGAAGAGTCATACCGAAATCATAAATCTCAGTATTACGTCGATTATTGCCATTCAAATCGCACTGAGCTTGATTTGTGGAAAAAACATCATAAGTTTCAGATAATAGTGGAATTAAGTAGAGAGATGGAGAATATGATTTTTGAGTAGAAAGATAAGTTGGAGGTGGTACGGTCGCTTGAATAGTGGCGCACCGCGCATCTATTGATTAATTTTCATGGGAAGAAGGAGAAGCGAGCGAGAGAGAAGAAAGGCGGAAGAGAGGGAAGGAAGAGACGGGTCAAGTTATGAAATGGGTTTAATAGTCATTTGTTATTTGTAATTAATTAAAATTTGTTGGGCTGAGAAAATACATGGGCTGAATTTAATTTCAACTTTGGGCTGAGAATTAATAGTTAAATTTGGATGGGATATTTATTTTGAAGTTGATCCATGTTTAATTACTTCGGTATGGATTAGGTCTTCTGTGATCCAATTAATTAATAGTTTAATTAATAAGCTTTTAAGCAAAATTAAATATACTGCTGAGTTCTTATTTATTTTTTAGTTTATGTAGGTAGTCAAAGATGTCATTAACAGTAGTAGTAAAATATCGATTAGTCAGTATTTCAAAATTAAATCAGTTTTAGACAGATGTGTCCGATCAAACTAGCAGAATTAAATTCATTAAATATTTATAATTTCTTTATTTAGTATCTAACTATCTAACTTAAGTGTTTTTTAGTCGTTAAAAAACCTCATCCTGAGGCGGTTTTAATGGTAGTATTTAGAATGGTTAATATTATGGTTAAATGGCAGTGATAGAAAATATTATTCATGGAAGATTATTTTTATATATGTGGGTGAAGATAATGAGAAAGACTCATGTACGAACATTTTTGGTAGACTTGGTACCAGAGAGCAATTTTTGGGTCGTTTCGAAACTTGCAAACTATTAGACATAAAAGTACGGTCTCCTCATGTAGTTTATATGGGGCGTGTTTTCCACCCTGACGAAGTCGGAAACACCACTCTCGTTTAGTTGGGAGTGCATCGGATTGATTTATCTCAAGTAGATTCGAGATTGTATTCTATGGGTAGTAGGTCCCGTGTGGTTGTCAACCTTTTTGAAATTTTAAATATATATATTGTATATTTTAGCAGTGCCACTTATATTATATAAGTAGTAATTTTTGTAATAAATAGTAGTTCTTATAAGTGGTAGTAGTGTATCGGTAATAATGATAATATTTGTCGTTCCAGTAGAATAGTAGTTGTTGTAGTGAATAGTATTTAATTATTATCTGACTTTTCTAATGATCAGTCAACATTCCTAAGTAATGCTTGACGCAGGAGGTCGCATATGTATATTCGGGAGCGTAGCAGAGAGCGTCACCTACAATCCATATTGAAATCCGATCGAGCATAGCAGGAGTTGATGTTGGAGGCAAGTTAACATGGTGTCATATCATCAAAAGTGGTGGAGCCTTACTTGAAATAATAGGGGACTAGAAAAAATTTCCATTCATTCTAATAGTTGTAAATCAAAGCTCTGCTGCACAACATCATCATGTATTTGAACTCTTTTACAATTTTTTTAATAAAAAAAGAAACTCTCCAAATCAGAGGAGAGGATATCCGCTATTATCTTTTGAATATACATAATGAACTAGAATCTGTCTCGGAGCTATTTTTTCTTGAGTGAAAATGATAGACAATTTCTATGTATATTGTTTGTTCTTGCAAAGTCAGACTTCAAAGTGATTTCTCATTTTGCTGTCCAAAATTACTTAAGTATCATAGTATGTTTTCTTTGAAGAAAAAGAAGTAGACAAAAATGGTATCCACGTAATTTAAGAAAAAAGAAAAAGAATGAAAAATGGCGGTCACTTATGTTTCTAATACTTTTCAACACTTTAAAGTACTGAATTCGACACATAACACTCATTCCAAATCAACTAAGTAGTCTCCTACTGATACATGTTTAATATAGATCCATTGCACGAAATTCTGATGACGAGAGAATTAAAAATTCTTTAAATTATTATTTTTGATTAAATCAGGACGCTCTCCAAGGAGACGTGCCTAAGCTCTAATTTCAGTATTATGTCAATTATTGCCTTAGATGCTTTAAATGTTCAATGATTAATTAGTGTCTGATTTATTTCGTTTAAAAAAAAAGATTTTATTTTCAAAAAAGACTAAGATTTATTCGAATTTTATTACCTGAAGGTTGAAACAATTGAAGTGGTGTGACACAATAAAATACTTAAAAGGGGTTGAAATAAAAGGGTGTGGGTAATTTATAGATTCATCCATGTCCAAAGTTTGAAACAGTGGTGATAATTTTTTTTGGCAAAAATAGTCATGATATTTAATGTTGGAAGAACAAGGCTATTCCATTAAAAATTCAACTTGATTAATAAGAAGCGTGTTGCGGCATTGGTTATTCAATTCTTTGTCCACTGATTAGTATAAACTTTAGAGTCAAAAGATATTGATTGTGGTTTCAATACTATGGTTAGAAAATAAATGTGTAAGTCTTGATTTTCTTAATCAGTGAATATGACGGAAACCAAGTTCATTAACATACGGGGGGATTTTAGGGCGCCGTTTATATTTTCCCTAACACAATTTTTGAAGAATTCATAGTCATCCATCAGTTGACTGACTACACTGAATACAACGCAATCAATTATAATTCAAAATATTAAATTTATCCCTGTTAAAACCAATTAGTATCAAATTTATCCAAATTTAACTTTTCCGTCATGTTTAACTGAAAATTGATAGAATGACTCTTTTACCCTTTCTCTCTTTCGCCTAACGTAATGTCTTTGTCTCTCTGGCGAACGAAGAATCTGAAGAACCCTTTGGCAATCTGAAGAAGCTCCTCCTCAACCCGTCTCCTTCCTCTCGTCCATATGAGAGCGAGCTCCTCTTCTTTGCCGATCAGAGGAGAGGATCCAAATGAGAGCACTATTGAGCCCCGTTCTCTTTAGCCTCCTTCTCCTTGCTTCACGCTCCTTCTCTTTCGCAATCATGTCAACACCATTGCTGAAACTTTTGATGGTGTATCATTTCTATGCGATATTGTGATTAATTTAAATGGATTATTACAAATTAGTCTTAATTAAGGATGTTTTTAGGGTAAATCAGTTTTTATTGTGATTAATTTGGGTTAATTCAATTCCTTCTATGACCAATGCATTATTTACCAGTAAATAATGCGATTATTACAGTCTCATATTCAATATTGAGTCCGAGTTTCAACTATATTTAGGATGGTCTGGCTACAATGAGGCGAAATTTTGCTCATGAAATTCGTAGGGTTTTGAGGCTGGGCCGATATTTCGTGTATTACGCTTTGGATGAGAAAAACAGAGAGATTTGGGCTGAAATAAATGATTTAACTAAAAGATGTGCTGGTAAATCACGGCGGAAAAGAGATCAGACAGTGATTTCCGTCAAAATGTTAACTGACGGCTGCTATTCTTCAAATATGTGATAATATTGTGTGGTGATGGAGAGATGAAAATTGGTATTGTTCATAATGTATTGAATGCCATTACTGTCATATGAATTTTTTTTCTGCTTTTTCAATATGCTTATTGATTTGATTGATTCTTTAAACAATACTGTTGTATGAATGTATGCGAGTTGTTTAGTTTTGTATTTTTTATTAAGTATAAATGGATGTATTATGTTTGATAAAAGTTTTGTGAAAAATATAATGATAATGTTAGTTTGTATTTGAGTTTATTGTTTGGATTTCAGATTATAGTGATAATAAATTAGTTTTGATTTGATGTTTTTGATATAAGATACAAAAAAATACAACATAAGGAAACGAAATCTAAAGTACAACAAACCAAAACATTGTCTCATATCAAAACAAAATACCAAAATTAATATTTGATTTCCAAATGAACATAAAACATGGCTCTTAAAACCCTCCTTTAATCTCTTGAAGTTCTATGCAGCCTTCTCTATAAAATGCATCTATAAGAACAGTTAAAATCATGTGTGAATTATGTGAACAAACAGTTTCCGTGCATAATCTAATTCCGCCAATTTAACAACTATTATAAGAGCACAACTCATGGTACGCACACACAGGTAAAGTTATGTGTATTGCTTTCTTCAACCTCTTGATCGCAGCAAAACATTTAATCAAACACTTCTTGACCCTTGAGCCTCTTCTCCAAAGTTGAAAGAGTAATGTAATTGGAAAGAGGGGTCCATTCTTTAGAAGGAAAGAAAAGAGGAGTAGGAAGGAGGGTCAGATGACGAATTGCAGTGTCTGACCAGTAGGCACGATTCTGTGAGTTGGCGTTGGCCTGAGTCGTGGTGGCGTGAGCTTTGGCCAGCGTTTTAACTTGCTGCGGGGGAAGTTTTAATGGAGGATGGAGAGGGTCTGGCTACATGGTGGAGAGGGTATTTTGGTCAAATAATTTCGATCTTAATAATTTGATTAAAACTAATAATATTAAATAATGTATAATCGGATGGTAAATTAACGATTTGGATATTTTTGATATTATATTATTTTAAAATGGATATATTTGATATTTTTTTGTATAATTATGATATATTTGATATTATTTTTTTTTTTTGAGAAATATATTTGATATTAATTAAGTGTAAGAGAGATATATTTGATATTTAGTGTTTAAGAGGGATAAATTTGATAATTTAGAATTTCGTAGGGATATACCCGAAACTCCCCCATTTTTTAAATAAAAGCTCAAGAGACTACAAAAGATTCCAATAATGAAATAAAAATACAAAAAATTACATAGAGTGGCATTCGTCTAAATTACATAGAGTGGCGTTCGTCTAAAAGTTCAAAGTAAAAAGAAGCATACAACGCTCAGACTTAATTCTAAAAAAAAAAAAAAATGCTCAGACTTAACTTCCTAACTTCAACATAATCTTACAACAAGACAACCAAAATAGATAAAACCTAAAAAGCAAATAATTTAGTGAAAATAATTATCGGAAATACAAATAAACAAATCTACTCATCATGAAGTAGATCATCTTCTTCCTCTTCGGAAATTGCCGATATATCGATTGAAATGGAGCCCATGATAGCATTACTTACTGGGTTGCTCCCCGAAGAAGAAAAGAATGGAGGTGGGGGCATTTCCAAGCTATCGGCGTCTCCTTCAAGCATCTCCACGACTCTGCTCATTGGTGGACGATCAGTCGATTTCATCTGAATGCACCACAGGCCGACCATACATAATTTTCTTTCTATTGTGTTAATCTCATACGTTGTACTAATCTCAATCCCACCTTGCTCTTTGAGTTTGTCGTAAATCCAAGAAGGATAGTAAACCTGACTCGGATTCTCCACTCTGGGATCAGCATTCCTTCTCCCTCCGGCCATTTCTAGCAACAACATTCCAAAACTGTAAACATCAGATTTGTAAGAAATCACGCCAAAACTCCTAGAGACCAATTCAGGAGCCATGTACCCAATAGTTCCTCTTGCTGCACTAAGAGATACAAGACTATGATCCCGAGGATACAGCTTTGCCAAGCCAAAATCAGAAATTTTCGGGTTAAAATTATTGTCCAGAAGGATGTTATGAGGTTTTATGTCAAAATGCAAGATTTGCATTTCGCAACCTCGGTGCAGGTAATCTATGCCATGTGCAACTCCTAAGGCTATCTGGTTAAGCTTAGCCCAGGTAAACACCCTTCTAGTTATACCATTGCGAGAGAAAATATACTTGTCTAGTGATCCATTTGGCATGTATTCATAAACAAGTGCTCTCTTTGATCCGTCTGAGCAGTACCCTAGAAGTTGCACGACATTTAAATGGTGGATTCTGCCCAGAGTAGAAACTTCATTGATAAATTCATCTCCGTTAGATATGGAATTACCAAGCATCTTAATTGCCACTTGTTGTTTGCTCAGTAATGTAGCTCTAAAGACGGTTCCAAAACCGCCTTGTCCGAGCTTCTCTCTAAAGTGACCAGTAAGTGCAATAATGTCAGTGTAGGCATATCTTTTCGGTGCAATCAGTCTTTGTTGGTCTTGTAGGAACTTGTCGATAGAATCAATTGAAATCCGCTCGAGCCAAAATTTGCGTATTATGAAGAAGAGAATCGAAAAGGGCACGAACAGGAACCTACCTAATAGGCACAATACTAAAATATACACACGATTATTAGATTTACAAACAAGGCAAACTAGGTTCCAATTAGGTTATGAACCATGGGAATAGTAAAAAACAAGGGAAAAAAAAATAAAAAAAATATGTTTTATCATTAACTGAACTAAAGTATCACAAGCGAACGCTTGGTCTAGTGGCTTGAACACTTGCACCGGATGGAAACCACCTGGGTTCGAATCCCCTCAAAAAAAAAAAAAAAAAAAAAAAAAACTTAACTAAAGTATTGTATTATTGTGATAATGATGTCTTACGTATGATAAGTTGTAGAAACTCCACCAAAACAAGCAAACAGTAAGACGAGAAGATATTTGGATTGAATATTTCATACAAGCATTCCAGGAAGTTTGACCCATTGTTGAGAAGAGCGAGCACAAGAGATCGTAAGTCTTTACTGCCATTTGTTTCATTAAAGAAAATTCTGCATATATAACATTAAGTAACATGTAAGATTTTTTTGAAAAGGAATACCACAATGAATATATATATTTTTGTGTGCACGTAAAATCACCTTGCTGATTGCTGGATGCAAAGAAGCATGAGAGAGAGCTTTGAGGGATGATTCCCCCAATGAAGCACAAAGCCCTTTTGCAAAATCTGAAAAACATCCTTTGAAGAATTGACAAGTGTAGTATCTCCTCCAAAAGGGCTCACTCCGAGGGGACCACAAGAAGGTCGAAGACTTAATACATGATTTGCACAAGGACCAGTAAAAGCATATACATATGTACCATTTTTGCTTAGGCAAGGCACATGCCAATAGCCCTTCTGCTGAACTCGAGTTGTACAATTCATGAAAGCCGTATAGTTAAAGGAATAGGTATATGCTCTATTGGATGGTTCTATTAATCCATTATAATTATCAGCTGTGATCGATGAAGAGATAGAAGGGAGGGTACAATCTCCACCATTGATGAAGGCTGGATCAACTACGATTATTGTCTTGTTCAAGTACAATATATCAATAACGTAATATTCTTTTGTCGAGAACAGTTGAACGAAGATTTTGTTTTCCTTGCATAGGAGCTCATATTTTTTGGATCCACATGAACGAGGATCCGTTTGGAGACGAAAAGGGTGCCTTATTTCACATTGGCCGCATAAGGAAGGAGCACAAGTTAGAGCTAGAGGTTGTTCAAAAATGGAAAGGAAAATAAGAAGAACAAATAGAGGATGGAGGAGTGGTGATTCAAATATTTCCATTAAACTCTCTTTGATCCTAATAGTGAAGCTTGAAAGGTTGGAATGCAATAACTTTTCTCTTGTAGTAGAGTTGGTGGATTGACATATCAATGACTATACGAAAATTAAGAAAATTGCTGTTAGTTATAAAACTGGGTCCAGTGTGCTCACAAGTCATCAGACTTGACCAGTGCCACCAATTTTCTTTATCATGATAGGACTTTGAACGATCTATATTATTTTCTTTTATCAGTCACCACTGAAAAATATATTAGGAAATTTTTCACTTGTGCACATATTTTGAAAGAAAATACCATTTACACATATTTTTTCGATTTCCCACAAATAACACTTTCGGTATTTCAAACATGGTTAGAAATAAAATTTCGGCGTTTGAAATGTCGAAAGATATTTAAACCATTAAACTCAGTTAATAGAAATGGTTAAAAAAAAAAAAAAGAATTTTGGTCTTTCAAAGAACGAAATTTAATTATCTTAATATTATATTGGAGACGTTTTAAATGGCAGCCAAAATCAACAACCCAATCTTGCATGTCTAATACAATCATACATTTCTTTCTTATGTATTATTTTCATTCCATGCAAAAAAAATTCTTTACTCCTTTATCACCGTGTTATTTCTTTCTTATGTATTATTTTGATATTCACTACTATATTATTTTTTATCACTTTTTTTTTCCATGCAAAAAATTTCCTTTACTACTAAAAACAAATAGTTAAAAATAAATAAATATACCACAAACCGTACTAACCATAGTAAATCTTGTAGATCAACAACTCTCTAAATCATATCGAGCTTCCTAACATAATAAACAAAAAAAATAGATAAATAACAAAAAAATTAAATAATACTTTATATTTTTGAGACTTTAAGAAATTTACATGAAATATTTAAGCAAATAAAATGGCTGACCTTATCAAGTTCCTGACCTTATCGCATGATTTTGGCTGCCATTTAAAACCTCTCCAATAAAATATTAAGAAAATTAAATTTCGGTCTTTGAAAGTAATAGAGGAGCATTTTCACTTGGGTAACTTGGGTATTAGAGGAGCATTTTCAAAGTGAAAATGCGTTAATTGGAGGATCTTGGGTAACTTGGGTATTAGAGGAGCATTTTCACTTTATTAATTGCGTTACAAAATAATAGGAAAAGTATGTTTGTAGCTTTATACAATATACTCAGGGACTTAAATTAAAAAGTTACATCATTTTCATTCCAACATATAATATCATATATACGCTCTTATTTTTTTTAGCTTTATACACGAGCTCCTAACAATAAGCTTCCTTGTGGATACAGACTAGAAATATAAAAATTCTATATTACATCAAGATTTGCTTGTTTTCAAGCCCTAAATGAGGAAACAAATGGCTTTGGGGGCATTTGTAAGTTTTGCAAATTACCGATTAACATATGTAATACTCTTGTCATGGATGGACGGGCAGCTGGGTTCCATTGCACGCACCAAAAGGCAACAGTGATTAGTTTCTTCGCAATCTCTTCTTCCCTCGGGCTCACTTGAATCTCCAATTGTAGCTGCTGCCCAAATACTAACTGGTCATAAATTAATTCGGGGAAATATTCATCGCTCTTGTTCTCAATCTCAGGATCTGTACCCCTCTTACCAACAACGATCTCTAGCAACAACATTCCAAAACTATAAACATCAGATTTGTAAGATACGGTCCCAAAATTTCTTGAGTAAACCTCGGGTGCAATATAACCCATTGTGCCCCGAGCTGCGGTCATAGTGATAATACTTTGGTCTTTTGCACATAACTTGGCAAGTCCGAAATCTGCGATTTTCGGATTCAAATTGTCATCAAGCAAAATATTATGAGGCTTGATGTCAAAATGAAGGATTTGCTCGTGGCACCCTTGGTGCAAATACTCTATCCCTCGTGCAATACCTATTGTTATTTGTAGCAACTTTTCCATTCTCAAGGGTAGAGTGATACTGTTTTTTCTTATTATGACATGTTTCTCTAGTGAATTATTTGGCATGAACTCGTATATTAGTGCGCGCCTCATGCCTTCAGAGCAAAAGCCTAAAAGGCGAACTATATTAACATGGTGAATTCGCCCTATTGTTGCTACTTCATTCGTGAACTCTTCACCGGCACCTTTTGACCTCTCTAACATTTTTACTGCAACCGGTAATCCATTTGATAGTTCACCTTTGTAAACACTTCCAAAACCGCCCTGGCCTAATTTATTACTAAAGTGTTTTGTTATCTTTTTAAGTTCTCCGAAAGTATAACGAGTGGGTTTTGTGACTTTGTAGGCGGTGAGGAATTGTTCCACCTTTAAACGGATTTTCCTTTCCCTGTCAGATTTCTTTGACAAGTAGAATAGTATTGCGGGTATCGATAAAAGGATAACAAACCCCGCAACAGAGGCAGCTGAAGAAGGTTTCGAAAAGAAAGAAACTTATTAGTCATCTACAAGAAATGTGCTAAACAGTGTTTTTCTTCATATGAAACACGTGATGTGAATTACAAATTTGTATACTAAAATATTGCTTTTTCCTATATAAATGTGCATGGTGTTCATTATGAAAAAATTAGAATTTTGCAAAGGAATTACCTGAAATGATCTTGACATTCAAATCTGCAAAATAAGCATGAACTGTAGGTGTTAGACTATGATATTTTTATAATACGAATCAATTAATATTCCTAAAAAATAGACAAGGGAATAAAATGAAATTACTAAAGAGAAGATCGACAAAAAAATGAATGAAATTACTATGAGGTTTGCAGAATGCTTCTTTTCTTATCAAATCGTATCCACACCTTGTTCCCTTCGACTCGCAATCCATGCATTCATTTATAGTATTTGTCCGGAACCAATAGAATGTCACCAATCTTCTCAAAAGAAAATTATTAACTATCATCTCAAATTTTGATAATTGCCTGTTAATTTTCACATCATCATTATACAAAATTTCTATGCCACTCCGTAGCACAGTACATCCTGGTGGAATTTTTCCGATGAACTCATGGGCGTCAACAACATACACAAATTCACTTGAATTGCTCAGGCAGGATACTGGCCCAGTTAATTGATCACTTATATTGGGAACGAACTTCTTGGAGCATGTAAGTAGACTAACTTGATCGGTGTAAGGCTGGTATACCACCGTTGTTAGGTTCAACATGGTTATGTTTTGCAATAGGCAGCTAGGCCACGAGTTGCCGAGCTCTATAGTTATTTCACCTTGCTTGTAGTCGATGGACTGCACTTTGGTTGAGCCCAAGTTAGGAAAGGTTAAGAGAGTTTCATTGCCGGATGATGAACATGTTAACTCCATACCAGGCATGCCGCAATCCGCTGGACTTGTGTCGAGTCGAAAGGGGAATCGGATCTCAGGACTGGTTTCATTGCATCTTGATGGCTTACAAATGTCGAAAAAATGGGTGTCATGCTTATTGCAATGGGAAATTTGGAATACGGATTGAAGGAAAAAGATAAAGAAGAAAAGGGTAGGAAACATAGACATCTGTTGTGACTTGTGAGAACAGGGTAAAGAGAAGTAAGGTAGAAACGTAGAATGAAAGGATGGATGTGATGAAGAAAGGAGAGACTAATGAATTGAGTCGCTTATTGTTGACACATAACACTCATTCCAAATCAACCAAGAAGTCTCTGATAGTTAAAATTGACTAGTCAGCTGAGGACTTTGAATAGTGAAGTCTTCCCCACACTTGGCGTTCTTTGCAAAGACATATACATCAAGAGATTAAAGACTGAATTTGGAGAGAGGCCCAGATAATTTGTCTGGGATTGAATTGCCGACACATAACACTCATTCCAAATCAACCAAGAAGTCTCTGATAGTTAAAATTGACTAGTCAGCTGAGGACTTTGAATAGTGAAGTCTTCCCCACACTTGGCGTTCTTTGCAAAGACATATACATCAAGAGATTAAAGACTGAATTTGGAGAGAGGCCCAGATAATTTGTCTGGGGATTGAATTGCCGTCTATTATACTCGCTCAAAATCTAGCTCCTGTCTAACTGCTTGCCTATTTGCCGTGGCAAATTTTTACCTTGCTGTATGCACCCATCCTCCACAAATTTTTGATGTTAATTTTTGATGTTCTGTTATATTATATGGTAAACAAAAATTTATTGTTAAGTAAAACTTGAGTTAATGTTCAGTGAAAATTTGGAAGTTGACAATTCAAAAAACAAAAGTTTTTTGGATGTTGATATATCATAACCTATGTTGCACGGACATGGACACGAATGTTGTGTCTGACACGATATGGACACAGCGACACAGCAATTATAAAAAAAGTAGATGACACGACACATTTTTTATATATATTATTATATTATTTCTATGAATAAAATATATAATTTAATTATTGCATATATTATTTATGTCAACTTTATTTTACTTTAAAGAATTATACACAATATTTTTACCTTATAATTAGAAAGTTATACGTAATATTTTATAATTGATAGAATATATATAACATTTGAAGTTGCACTTTTATATGTGCATACAGGATATTTGACGTTTTATATGTTTGTATATGAAAACTTGATACTAAATAATCAAAACTCATTTTAAATGTGTAGTCCAACAATTACTGGAATAGCAAAATGAGATTAACTAGTCTTTCTTTAAAATAAGAGGATGATGAAATAGTGCAATAATTGCGGCAACAAGCTCAATGCACGTGTCTGAGAAGTGCACTCAGAAGTGTTCTGGCAATTTTTAATAATAAAATATTTGAGACATCACGTGGTGTGTCAGACACATGTCCGAGAAGTGTTCGATAAGCATCGTGTCTGACACAGTATCCAACACGAACACGGCCTAGTTTTTGAAGTGTCCGTGCAACATAGATCATAACCTTACAAAGGAGTCTCAAAGATCACAAGGCCCAAAATGTTCATAACCCTAAGCTCATAAGCTTCAAAAAATAGATAGCAGGCCATGTTTATTTAAGAGAAAAATACAAGTGTAAACAGAACACCCAGCCCATGCGCAAGCCTGGCCCGATATTTGTTTTCTGATATTTTTTCCCAAAAATATAAATAATCATAATTTAAATTCAATCAAAATATAAATACCATAATTTAAAGTTCAAATAACATACAAAAAAAATCCAAATTTAAAACTTAAACAAAATACATAATTGTCCAAAATTAACAACGTACAACACATCAACCAAATTAAATCGCAAAATCAAAATCATAAATGAAATGAAAATGAAAATTTATATTGGATTGGGCCGTGAAAATAAAAATGGGCCAAGTAAAAATAATTTTTTTATCATGTCGGCCCAAAGTCGGGTCAAACGGCGGTCAAACATCGGCAAAAGTTGGTCAAGGTCGGGTTGACTGACTTTTGCAAATGACATGAGCTTATCGGGACGGTAAGGTACCGACATGCGACTAATCGGCAATTTATCAACGACATATCGCGACATTCAAAACAATCGACAGGGAGACCACATCCACCATCAACTAGAGGTGGCAAAATCTGACCCGACCCGACCCACTCAAACCCAGACCCGACCCGACCCGAAAATGTTGACAAGTCAACGACCCGAAACCTGACCCGACCCGACCTGAACCCGAATGACCCGAGACCCGAACGACCCGATACCCAAATGACTCGTGACCCGAACGACCCGAGATCCGAACGACCCGAAACCCAAATGACCCGAACCTGAATGAACTGAACTTGCATATAATGAATGAATGATCATACACCTGTTGATTTTACTGTTATGCTAGTATTATATATTACTTTATAATATCTTATTCTGTTCGGGTCAAACGGCGGTCAAACATCGGCAAAAATTGGTCAAGGTCGGGTTGACCGACTTTTGCAAATGACATGAGCTTATCGGGACGGTAAGGTACCGACATGCGACTAATCGGCAATTTATCAGCGACATATCGCGACATTCAAAACAATGGATAGGGAGACCACATCCACCATCAACTAGAGGTGGCAAAATCTGACCCGACCCGAAAACCCGACCCGACCCGACCCGAAAATGTTGACAAGCCAACGACCCGAAACCCGACCCGACCCTAACCCGAATGACCCGAGACCCGAATGACCCGAGACCCGAACGACCCGATACCCGAATGACCCGAAACCCGAACGACCCAGGACCCAAACGACCCAAGACCCGAACGACCCGAGACCCGAATAACCCGAAACCCAAATGACCCGAACCTGAATGAACTGAACTTGCATATAATGAATGATTGATCATACACCTGTTGATTTCACTGTTATGCTAGTATTATATATTACTTTATAATATCTTATTCTATTTCTTATAATGTCAACATATTATTTTAGAAAATAATATATTAATTCTATTGATTTCTAAGATATAAAATTCTATTTGAGACTTTTGAGTTCATCGGCCTCTTTTTACTTGTGCAAAATTGAAAATAGATAGATATTTATTTAATGAAAGATTTTTCATCACAAGTTAAACACAATGCGTAACTAGAGCTGGCAAAATCTAACCTGACCCGAAAACCCGACCCGACCCAAAAATATTGACAAGTCAACGACCCGAAACCCGGCCCGAACGACCCGAGACCCGAAATACCCGAAACCCGAACGACCCGAGACCTGAAATATCCGAGACCCGAATGACCCGAGACCCGAACGATCCGAGACCCGGATGACCCGACCAGAACCCGACCCGACCCACCCATTTGCCACCTCTACCATCAACCATGAATGATACCTTGTGCACCACCATTTGCCTCCTCCTTTGTCCCGCCATCAACCATGAGTCAATCAGAGATGGACACACAATTGGTCAAAGTGTGCCTCATCCAATCATGAATTGACACATTCTTGCCGAATCCACGGCTTCATTTGTGCTCGAAAGTTTAGGATGCATTTGCATGCATATTATTAATATTCAATACCTAATTATTTGGAGGATCCCTTTTAATGTGCGAATTCAATGAGTCACTAATTATTCATCTTCAGATCCATTTTACGTATTATTAGAGAGTGTTTGAGATAATGGGTGTTTGAGCTGCTTACCTTGAAGACCCGTTTACACCATCAAGACTAAATGTAAATGTCGTTTTGATTGGCTTGAATAAATTGAACGGCGCCTGATATCTATATAGAAATTGGACATTATTTCATCTGCAAAAGCACACACATATTCTCCTTTTTCTAAACAGAGAGAGCGTGAGCGAGTAGGCATATTTCACCGAGTTCGTGTACCGACGAAGGAAGAGTCATACCGAAATCATAAATCTCAGTATTACGTCGATTATTGCCATTCAAATCGCACTGAGCTTGATTTGTGGAAAAATCATCATAGGTTTCAGATAATAGTGGAATTAAGTAGAGAGATGGAGAATATGATTTTTGAGTAGAAAGATGAGTTGGTGGTGGTACGGTCGCTTGAATAGTGGCGCACCGCGCATCTATTGATTAATTTTCATGGGAAAAAGGAGAAGCGAGCGAGAGAGAAGAAAGGCGGAAGAGAGGGAAGGAACAGACGGGTCAAGTTATGAAATGGGTTTAATATTCATTTGTTATTTGTAATTAATTAAAATTTGTTGGGCTGAGAAAATACATGGGCTGAATTTAATTTCAACTTTGGGCTGAGAATTAATAGTTAAATTTGGATGGGATATTTATTTTGAAGTTGATCCATGTTTAATTACTTCGGTATGGATTAGGTCTTTTGTGATCCAATTAATTAATAGTTTAATTAATAAGCTTTTAAGCAAAATTAAATATACTGCTGAGTTCTTATTTATTTTTTAGTTTATGTAGGTAGTCAAAGATGTCATTAACAGTAGTAGTAAAATATCGATTAGTCAGTATTTCAAAATTAAATCAGTTTTAGACTGATGTGTCCGATCAAATTAGTAGAATTAAATTCATTAAATATTTATAATTTCTTTATGTAGTATCTAACTATCTAACTTAAGTGTTTTTTAGTCGTTAAAAAACTCATCCTGAGGCCGTTTTAATGGTAGTATTTAGAATGGTTAATATTATGGTTAAATGGCAGTGATAGAAAATATTATTCTTGGAAGATTATTTTTATATATGTGGGTGAAGATAATGAGGAAGACTCATGTACGAACATTTTTGGTAGACTTGGTACCAGAGAGCAATTTTTGAGTCGTTTCGAAACTTGCAAACTATTAGACATAAAAGTACGGTCTCCTCATGTAGTTTATATGGGGCGTGTTTTCCACCCTGACGAAGTCGGAAACACCACTCTCGTTTAGTTGAGAGTCCATCGGATTGATTTATCTCAAGTAGATTCGAGATTGTATTCTATGGGTAGTAGGTCCCGTGTGGTTGTCAACCTTTTTGAAATTTTAAATATATATATTGTATATTTTAGCGGTGCCACTTATATTATATAAGTAGTAATTTTTGTAGTAAATAGTAGTTCTTATAAGTGGTAGTAGTATATCGGTAATAATGATAATATTTGTCGTTCCAGTAGAGTAGTAGTTGTTGTAGTGAATAGTATTTAATTATTATCTGACTTTTCTATTGATCAGTCAACATTCCTAAGTAATGCTTGACGCAGGAGGTCGCATATGTATATTCGGGAGCGTAGCAGAGAGCATCACCTACAATCCATATTGAAATCCGATCGAGCATAGCAGGAGTTGATGTTGGAGGCAAGTTAACATGGTGTCATATCATCAAAAGTGGTGGAGCTTTACTTGAAATAATAGGGGACTAGAAAAAATTTTCATGCATTCTAATAGTTGTAAATCAAAGCTCTGCTGCACAACATCATCATGTATTTGAACTCTTTTACAATTTTTTAATAAAAAAAGAAACTCTCCAAATCAGAGGAGAGGATATCCGCTATTATCTTTTGAATAGACATAATGAACTAGAATCTGTCTCGGAGCTATTTTTTCTTGAGTGAAAATGATAGTCAATTTCTATGTATATTGTTTGTTCTTGCAAAGTCAGACTTCAAAGTGATTTCTCATTGTGCTGTCCAAAATTTCTTAAGCATCATAGTATGTTTTCTTTGAAGAAAAAGAAGTGGACAAAAATGGTATCCATGTAATTTAAGAAAAAAGAAAAAGAATGAAAAATGGCGGTCACTTATGTTTCTAATATTTTTCAACACATTAAAGTACTGAATTCGACACATAACACTCATTCCAAATCAACCAAGAAGTCTCCTACTGATACATGTTTAATATAGATCCATTGCACGAAATTCTGATGACGAGAGAATTAAAAATTCTTTAAATTATTATTTTTGATTAAATCAGGACGCTCTCCAAGGAGACGTGCCTAAGCTCTAATCTCAGTATTATGTCAATTATTGCCTTAGACGCTTTAAATGTTCAATGATTAATTAGTGTCTGATTTATTTCGTTTTAAAAAAAAAAGATTTTATTTTCAAAAAAGACTAAGATTTATTCGAATTTTATTACCTGAAGGTTGAAACAATTGAAGTGGTGTGACACAGTGAAATACTTAAAAGGGGTTGAAATAAAAGGGTGTGGGTAATTTATAGATTCATCCATGTCCAAAGTTTGAAACAGTGGTGATAATTTTTTTTGGCAAAAATAGTCATGATATTTAATGTTGGAAGAACAAGGCTATTCCATTAAATTCAACTTGAGTAATAAGAAGCGTGTTGCGGCATTGGTTATTCAATTCTTTGTCCACTGATTAGTCTAAACTTTACAGTGAAAAGATATTGATAGTGAAGAGAGGGTCTGGCTCTATAGTGGAGAGGGTATTTTGGTCAAATAATTTCGATTTTAATAATTTAATTAAAACTAATAATATTAAATAATGTTTAATTGGATGGTAAATTAATGATTTGGATATTTTTGATATTATATTATTTTAAAATGGATATATTTGATATTTTTTTGTTTAATTAGGATATATTTGATATTATTTTTTTTTTGAGAAATATATTTGATATTTATTAAGTTTAAGAGGGATGTATTTGATATTTAGTGTTTAAGAGGAATAAATTTAATATTTTAGAATTTAGTAGGGATACACCCGAAATTCCTCCATTTTTTTAATAAAAGCTCAAGAGCCTACAAAAGATTCCAATAATAAAATAAAAATACAAAAAATTACATAGAGTGGCTTTCGTCTAAAAGTTCAAAGTAAAAAGAAGCATACAATGCTCAGACTTAATTCTAAAAAAAAAAACGCTCAGACTTAACTTCCTAACTTCAACATAATCTTACAATAAGACAAAGAAAATAGATAAAACCTAAAAAGCAAATAATTTATTGAAAATAATTATTGGAAATACAAATAAACAAAGCTACTCATCATTAAGTAGATCATCTTCTTCCTCTTCGGAAATTGCCGATATATCGATTGAAATGGAGCCCATGATAGCATTACTTACTGGGTTGCTCCCCGAAGAAGAAAAGAATGGCGGTGGGGGCATTTCCAAGCTATCGGCATCTCCTTCAAGCATCTCCACGACACTGCTCATTGGTGGACGATCAATTGATTTCATCTGAATGCACCACAGGCCGACCATACATAATTTCCTTTCTATTGTGTTAATCTCATACGTTGTACTAATCTCAAGCCTGCCTTGTTCTTCGAGTTTGTCGTAAATCCAAGAAGGATAGTAAACCTGACTCGGATTCTCCACTCTGGGATCAGCGTTCCTTCTCCCACCGGCCATTTCTAGCAACAACATTCCAAAACTGTAAACATCAGATTTGTAAGAAATCACGCCAAAACTCCTAGAGACCAATTCAGGAGCCATGTACCCAATAGTTCCTCTTGCTGCACTCAGAGATACAAGACTATGATCCTGAGGATACAGCTTTGCCAAGCCAAAATCAGAAATTTTCGGGATAAAATTATTGTCCAGAAGGATGTTATGAGGTTTTATGTCGAAATGCAAGATTTGCATTTCGCAACCTCTGTGCAGGTAATCTATGCCATGTGCCACTCCTAAGGCTATCTGGTTAAGCTTAGCCCAGGTAAACACCCTTCGAGTTATACCATTGCGAGAGAAAATATACTTGTCTAGTGATCCATTTGGCATGTATTCATAAACAAGTGCTCTCTTTGATCCGTCTGAGCAGTACCCTAGAAGTTGCACGACATTTAAATGGTGGATTCTGCCCAGAGTAGAAACTTCATTGATAAATTCATCTCCGTTAGATATGGAATTACCAAGCATCTTAATTGCCACTTGTTGTTTGCTCAGTAATGTACCTCTAAAGACTGTACCAAAACCACCTTGTCCGAGCTTCTCTCTAAAGTGACCAGTAAGTGCAATAATGTCAGTGTAGGCATATCTTTTCGGTGCAATGAGTCTTTGTTGGTCTTGTAGGAACTTATCGATGGAGTCCATTGAAATTTGCTCGCGCCAAAATTTGTGTATTATGAAGAAGAGAATCATTAAGGGCACGAACAGGAACCTACCTAATAGGCACAATACTAAAATATACACACGATTATTAGATTTACAAACAAGGCAAACTAGGTTCCAATTAGGTTATGAACCATGAGAATAGTAAAAAACAAGGAAAAAAAATAAAAATATATGTTTTATCACTAACTGAACTAGTATCGCAAGGCAAACTAGGTTCCAATTAGGTTATGAACCATGAGAATAGTAAAAAACAAGGAAAAAAAAATAAAAAAATATGTTTTATCATTAACTGAACAAAAGTATCACAAGCGAACGCTTGGTGTAGTGGCTTGAACACTTGCACCGGATGAAAACTAACTGGGTTCGAATCCCCTCAAAAAAAAAAAAAAAAAAAACTGAACTGAAGTATTGTATTATTGCGATAATGATGTCTTACGTATTATAAGTTGTAGAAACTCCACCAAAACAAGCAAACAGATCGACAAGTAGCGATTTAGATGGAATATTTCATACAAGCATACCAGGAGGTTTAACCCAATGTCGAGAAGAGCGAGCACACGAGCTCTTAAGTCTTTACTGCCATTTGTTTCAAAGAAAATTCTGCATATATAACATTAAGTAACATGTAAGATTTTTTTCAAAAGCAATACCACAATGAATATATATATTTTTGTGTGTAAAATCACCTCGCGGAGCAATATTGACCTTCCCAATGAACCACAAAGCGAATTTTTTTGAATAGTAGCACTATTTTGAAGAATAATTAATCAGATAGCATGATTTTCAAAATATTTGGGTAGGTAGCACTTCCGCCAGACCCTCTGGTGGAACTGAAGTAGTTCCGCCAGAGGGTCTGGCGGAACTAGGGAATTTTTTTTTTTTGCTAATCTCGGCCTTTTGGCACCCTTAAACAGCGTTAATTAGTGAAAAATGCTAGTTCCGCCACTGGGTCTGGCGGAACTAGGTAAAATTTAGTTTTCCAACTTACAATCTGACCCAAAAAGTCCAAAAAAATGGTTTAGTTCCGCCAGACCCTCTGGCGGAACTAGCTATTTTCTAGCTAGTTCCGCCAGACCCTTTGGCGGAACTAGCTAGTTCCGCCAGTGGGTCTGGCGGAACTAGCTAGTTCCGCCAGTGGGTCTGGCGGAACTAGCTAGTTCCGCCAGTGGGTCTGGCGGAACTAGACCATTTTCCCAACTTACAATCTGACCCAAAAAGTCCAAAAAAATGGTCTAGTTCCGCCAGACCCTCTGGCGGAACTAGCTATTTTCTAGCTAGTTCCGCCAGACCCTCTGGCGGAACTAGCTAATATTAGCTAGTTCCGCCAGAGGGTCTGGCGGAACTACCCACTTCGTTTTTTTAAACCCGAATTTAAACCCGTCCGACCCTCATTTTAACCCTACCCGTCCGTTCGAAAAAAGAAGAGAAAAATTTGGGGGCGAAATTTCAGGCGATTTGAGAGGAATTAAAGGAGAAAGAGGGGAGAAATTAAAGGAAGAGAAGGAGAAGTTAGAAAGAAGAAGAAATATGTAAGTTATTTTGTTTGATTTTGAGTTTTGATTAGTTATTTTTGTTGATTTGGTTGAATTGAAATAAGTTTTGATTGAGTGAAATTAGTGCGAAATAAGTATGGATTTAGTGAGATTATTTTGAAATTGGTTTAAATAGGTTGATAGTATTGAAATTTGTTTGAATTTTTGTTGATTTCTTTAGAGAAAAATAAGAACAAGAAGAAGAAGAAGAAGAAGGAGGAGGAGGAGAAGAAGAAGAAGAAGAAAGAGTAAATTTTTCGTCAAATTGATTCGGTATGAAAAAAATTTGTAATATTTTGCTTGATGACAATTTGAATCCTTCATTTTGACATCAAGCCTCATAATAGGTATTGCACGAGGGATAGAGTATTTGCACCAAGGGTGCAACGAACAAATCCTTCATTTTGACATCAAGCCTCATAATATTTTGCTTGATGACAATTTGAATCCGAAAATTGCAGATTTTGGACTTGCCAAGCTATGTGCAAAGGACCAAAGTATTATCACTATGACCGCAGCTCGGGGCACAATGGGTTATATTGCACCCGAGGTTTACTCAAGAAATTTTGGAACTGTATCTTACAAATCTGATGTTTATAGTTTTGGAATGTTGTTGCTAGAGATTGTTGTTGGTAAGAAGGGTACAGCTGCTGAGATTGAGAACAAGAGCGATGAATATTTCCCCGAATTAATTTATGACCAGTTAGTATTGGGGCAGCAGTTACAATTGGAGATTCAAGTGAGCCCCAGGGAAGAAGAGATTGCGAAGAAACTAATCACTGTTGCCTTTTGGGGCGTGCAATGGAACCCAGCTGCCCGTCCATCCATGACAAGAGTATTACATATGTTAATCGGTAATTTGCAAAACTTACAAAGGCCCCCAAAGCCATTTGTTTCCTCATTTAGGGCTTGAAAACAAGCAAATCTTGATGTAATATAGAATTTTTAAATTTCTAGTGTGTATCCACAAGGAAGCTTATTATTTGGAGCTCGTGTATAAAGCTAAAAAAATAAGAGCGTATATATGATATTATATGTTGGAATGAAAATGATGTAACTTTTTATTTATTTTTTTGAAGTTCATGATGTAACTTTTTATGTCCCTCAGTATATTGTATAAAGCTACAAACATACGTTTCCTATTATTTTGTAACGCAATTAATAAAGAGAAAATGCTCCTCTAATACCCAAGATATTCAACCACTCAACTTCGGGACTAATTCCAAGAATGATGAAACTTGTTACTTCTTCTCCTTAGTTTGCTCAAATAATAATAACAAAAACAACAACATCAAATGGTGTAATGATATTATCATTAATAATAGTGATAATATATTGGAAATTTTCCACTTGTGCACATATTTTGAAAGAAAATACCACTTATACATATGTTTTTTTTCGAAATTCCACAAATAATATTTTCAGCATTTCAAATATCGGTAGAAATAAAATTTCGGTGCCAAAAGATATTTAAAACCATTAAACTCAGTTTATAGAAATGATTAAAGAAAAAATAATAAAAAAAAATTTTGGTCTTTCAAAGACCGAAATTTAATTTTCTTAATATTTTATTGGAGAGGTTTTAAATGGCAGCCAAAATCATGTGATAAGGTCAGGAACTTGATAAGGTTAGCCATTTTATTTGCTTAAATATTTCATGTAAATTTCTTAAAGTCTCAAAAATATAAAGTATTATTTAATTTTTTTGTTATTTATCTATTTTTTTTTGTTTATTATGTTAGGAAGCTCGATATGATTTAGAGAGTTGTTGATCTACAAGATTTACTATGGTTAGTACGGTTTGTTTTATATTTATTTATTTTTAAATATTTGTTTTTAGTAGTAAAGGAAATTTTTTGCATGGAAAAAAAAAGTGATAAACAATAATATAGTAGTGAATATCAAAATAATACATAAGAAAGAAATAACACGGTGATATAGGAGTAAAGAATTTTTTTTGCATGGAATGAAAATAATACATAAGAAAGAAATGTATGATTGTATTAGACATGCAAGATTGGGTTTTTGATTTTGGCTGCCATTTAAAACGTCTCCAATATAATATTAAGATAATTAAATTTCGTTCTTTGAAAGACCAAAATTCTTTTTTTTTTTTAACCATTTCTATTAACTGAGTTTAATGGTTTAAATATCTTTCGACATTTCAAACACCGAAATTTTATTTCTAACCGTGTTTGAAATACCGAAAGTATTCTTTGTGGGAAATCGAAAAAACATGTGTAAATGGTATTTTCTTTCAAAATATGTGCACAAGTGAAAAATTTCCTAATATATTTTTCAGTGGTGACTGATAAAAGAAAATAATATAGATCGTTCAAAGTCCTGTCATGATAAAGAAAATTGGTGGCACTGGTCAAGTCTGATGACTTGTGGGCACACTGGACCCAGTTTTATCACTAACAGCAATTTTCTTAATTTTCGTATAGTCATTGATATGTCAATCCACCAACTCTACTACAAGAGAAAAGTTATTGCATTCCAACCTTTCAAGCTTCACTATTAGGATCAAAGAGAGTTTAATGGAAATATTTGAATCACCACTCTCCCATCCTCTATTTGTTCTTCTTACTTTCCTTTCCATTTTTGAACAACCTCTAGCTCTAACTTGTGCTCCTTCCTTATGCGGCCAACGTGAAATAAGGCACCCTTTTCGTCTCCAAACGGATCCTCGTTCATGTGGATCCAAAAAATATGAGCTCCTATGCAAGGAAAACAAAATCTTCGTTCAACTGTTCTCCACAAAAGAATATTACGTTATTAATTGATATATTGTACTTGAACAAGACAATAATCCTAGTTGATCCAGCCTTCATCAATGGAGGAGATTGTACCCTCCCTTCTATCTCTTCATCGATCACAGCTGATTATTATAATGGATTAATATATCCATCCAATGGAGTATATACCTATTCCTTTAACTATACGGCTTTCATGAATTGTACAACTCGAGTTCAGCAGAAGGGCTATTGGCATGTGCCTTGCCTAAGCAAAAATGGTGCATATGTATATGCTTTTACTGGTCCTTGTGCAAATCATGTATTAAGTCTTCGACCTTCTTGTGGTCCCCTCATATCGACCCCTTTTGGAGGTGATACTATACTTGTCAATACTTCAAAGGATGTTTTTCAGATTTTGCAAAAGGGCTTTGTGGTTCATTGGGGAAGTCATTATCCCTCAAAGCTCTCTCTCATGCTTCTTTGCATCCGGGAATCAGCAAGGTGATTTTACTTGCACACAAAAATACATTCACTCTGGTATTGCTTTTGAAAAAATCTTACATGTTATTTAATTTAATATACGCAGAAGCTTCTCTGATGAAACAAATGGCAATACATACTTACCATCTCTTGTGTACGCTCTTCTCAAAAGTGAGGTAAACTTCCGGGGATGCATGATCAATCAATTTCAAGGCTACGACGAATATTCAAAAACAAGATACTACAGCATGGTGAACTTTTTGCTGGTTTTTGTGGAGTTTCTACAACTTATAATATGTAAGACATCATTTTGGCAATAATACAAAATACTTTAATTCAGTTAATGATAAACTTATTTTTTTATTTTTTTTCCTTGTTTTATACTATCTCAGGGTTCATAACCTAATTGGAACCTAGTTTGCCTTTTTTGTAAATCTAATAATCGTTTATATATCTAAGTATTGTGCCTATTAGGTAGGTTCCTGTTCGTGCCCTTTTCGATTCTCTTCTTCTTAATACACAAATTTTGGCTCGAGCGGATTTCAATTGATTCTATCGACAAGTTCCTACAAGACCAACAAAGACTAATTGCACCGAAAAGATACGCCTACACCGACATTATCGCACTTACCGGTCACTTTAGAGAGAAGCTCGGACAAGGCGGTTTTGGAACCGTCTTTAGAGCTACATTACTGAGCAAACAACAAGTGGCAATTAAGATGCTTGGTAATTCCATATCAAACGGAGATGAATTTATCAATGAAGTTTCTACTCTGGGCAGAATCCACCATTTAAATGCCGTGCAACTTCTAGGGTACTGCTCAGACGGATCAAAGAGAGCACTTGTTTATGAATACATGCCAAATGGATCACTAGACAAGTATATTTTCTCTCGCAATGGTATAACTCGAAGGGTGTTTACCTGGGCTAAGCTTAATCAGATAGCCTTAGGAGTTGCACATGGCATAGATTATCTGCATAGAGGTTGCGAAATGCAAATCTTGCATTTCGATATAAAACCTCATAACATCCTTCTGGACAATAATTTTAACCCGAAAATTTCTGATTTTAGCTTGGCAAAGCTGTATCCTCGGGATCATAGTCTTCTATCTCTGAGTGCAGCAAGAGGAACTATTGGGTACATGGCTCCTGAATTGGTCTCTAGGAGTTTTGGCGTGATTTCTTACAAATCTGATGTTTACAGTTTTGGAATGTTGTTGCTAGAAATGGCAGGCGGGAGAAGGAACGCCGATCCCAGAGTGGAGATCCGAGTCAGGTTTACTATCCTTCTTGGATTTACGACAAACTCAAAGAGCGAGGCGGGCTTGATTTTAGTACAACGTATGAGATTAACACAATAGAAAGGAAATTACGTATGGTCGGCCTGTGGTGCATTCAGATGAAATCGACTGATCGTCCACCAATGAGTAGAGTCGTGGAGATGCTTGAAGGAGATGCCAATAGCTTGGAAATGCCCCCACCGCCATTCTTTTCTTCTTCCGGGAGCAACGCAGTAAGTAATGCTATCATGGGCTCAATTTCAATCGATATATCGGCAATTTCCGAAGAGGAAGAAGATTATCTACTTCATGATGAGTAGTTTTGTTTATTTGTATTTCAATAATTATTTCCAATAAATTATTTTGTTTTTAGGTTTTATCCATTTTGGTTGTTTTATTGTAAGATAATGTTGAAGTTAGGAAGTTAAGTCTGAGCGTTGTAAGCTTCTTTTTACTTTGAACTTTTAGTGAAAGCCCCTCTATGTAATTTTTTGTATTTTCATTTTATTATTGGAATCTTTAGTAGGCTCTTGAGCTACTATTCAAAAAAAAATATATATATTTACTAAATGAAATTTGAGTTGTGAGTAGAAATGTCATGTTATATGACAAAATATTAGAAAATATTAGCAGCCTACTATTTTGGATTATAATTGGTTGCCTTATATATATTAGTATAGTCAGTGAACTAATGGATGACTCATGAATTCTTCAAAAAATGTGTTAGGAAAAATATAAACAGCGCCCTAGAATCCCCCCACTATTTTAATGCACTTGGTCTCTGTCATCTTCACTGATCAAGAAAATCAAGACTTACACATCTATTTTCTAACCATAGTATTGAAACCACAATCATTATCTTTGACTAAATTTTATGCTAATCAGTGGACAATTATCATGACTATTTTTACCAAAAAAAAAAAATATATCCTGACTGTTTCAAACTATGGACATGGGCATACATAATAAATCTATAAATTACCCACACCCTTTTATTTCAACACCTTTAAGTATTTCATAATAAATCTATAAATTACGTACCCACACCCTTTTATTTCAACTCCTTTTAAGTATTTCATTTTGTCCACGAAGCTATTTTTTCTTGAGTGAAAATGGTCAATTTCTATATGTGTATTGTTTGTGCTCGCAAATTCAGACTTCGAAGTGGTTTCTCATTTTGCTGTCCAAAATTACTTAAGCATCATAGTGTGTTTTCTTTGAAGAAAAAGGAGTGTAGAGAAAAATGGTATCCACTTAATTTAAGAAAAAAAAAGAAGAATGAAAAATGGTGGTCACTTATGTTTCTAATACTCTTCAACACATTAAAGTATTGAATTCGACACATAACACACATTCCAAATCAACCAAGAAGTCTCCTACAGATACGTGCTTAAAATAGATCCATTGCACGAAATTCTGATGAGGAGAGATTTAAACATTCTTTAAATTATTATTTTTGATTAAATCTCCAGGGAGACGTGTGTAAGCTCTAATCTCAGTATTATGTCGATTATTGCCTTTCAAAAAAAGCTATGATTTATTCATATTTTATTATCTGTTGAAATAATTGAAGTGTTGAATACCTAAAGAGCAATGAGCATCTACTAAGCCACGTGTTAGCATGTGAGAGAAGTAATAGCATTAAAGAGAAGTATAAACTAGTATCTACCCTCGCTTCGCTTTGGCTCGAACAAAATTGAAAATTTTACTGTTTTGTCTTGAAGAAAGTTCTTATTGAATAATACTCCATAATGATATGAAATTGCCTTCGAACTTACACATTCTCTATTTTAAAAGCCTTATGTGAATATACATGTAACTCTCATTTTTGCTGAGATATAATCTATATATAATATTATGACAAATTATGCTTTTCTTAGGGACAACAAATGCTTTAAAGAGACATGTTTATTGGAAGACATTATACTATAATTTCAATTTATTAAATGATATTTTGAAATATTATGGGAGTGTGTATTTTGGGATGAAAATGTAATTCATAGAATGTATTTACTATTTGCACATTAGTACATCTAATTAAAGAAAAAGATAATTTCATATTGGCTCCTAATTGTTTAGCAGGATTAGATATAAGATCAACGCAATTATATACTTATTATCAAGATATAATGTAACAATCCATATGGTGGGTTTTCATGAATAATATTATGGTTTGGTACTGAGTCAATGCATGAACTATATACATAAATTTTCACAAATCATCCCAAAATATTGACTCTTTTGGCCTAATTGTGTGAAAAGAGAGAATTAGAAATCAGAAATGTTATTTTTTTTTTTCATGCTATTTGGATGGCATGTTCTGTCCATTAGATCATGATTCTAAGGTCAAAATTTCTTATTAAACCTGATGTTGACACGCGGCAAAAATCATGACTAACTTTTATTATAGTAGTATAATATAATATGTTGCCTTACATTCAGGATAGTCAATATACAAGTCAATTAATGGATGACTCTGACCAGAAATTCTTCAATATGGAGTAGGTTTCTGTCATGTTGATGGATCAAGAAAATCAACTCACACAACCATCTTTCTAACAAAATGGAATTGAAACCACAATCAATATCTTTGACTGTAAACTTTATACTAATCAAAGGATAGAGAATTGAATGGACAATGCTCCAACACGCTTTTCATTCATTAAGTTGAATTGAAGGGAAAATATTTTCTTGTAATATACATTATATATCTATCACCTTTTTCTCAATATTAATTATGATGATTATGTTTGGCAAAAGAAAAATAATTATCATGACTATTTCAAAGTATGGCATACATAATAACTCTTTCTATATATTGCTTTCATGAAAAAGCTCTTCCATAAGTAGATCTATATAGATACATTACATCATACATTAAAGTGAAAGAAAGAGACAAGAATTAAATTATTACTCATCTTCCTGACTTCTCTATGATGAAAATACCAGTAATATTTCTAATATTGCTTATTATAACTACAAATCTCTCTCATGGATTTTTGGCAGATGCGACCCTTGACGTAAATGTTAGTAAAGGTAGGTTATTTATGTACAATTTCTTTTTGCTTTCTTAATTTTATTGGCAGAGGAGGCTTATGTTTTTCAGGAATATATTTCTTTATTTAATTAATATTCCTTTATTATTCAAATTTTATCGATTCGATAATTACGAGTTCCGCGTTTCTTGATAATTAATTAGGTTTGCAAGCTATGTTCTTCTATTTCTTTATGTAAATTAGTATCTTAACCGTTGTGAAAAGAATCATCATATATATAGATTTTGTGCTTGGGCCTAACTAGCTCGGTGCGGTACCGTACCGGTACCGGATTTCTTCCGTTTTTACAATCCGTTGGCAACGGAATAGGTCCGTTGGCAACGAAACTGTGCAGGATTCCTTTTCTGAGGGCTGCTCTTTTCTCCTTTAAAAAGGTGGCAGTCTTCTCAGATCTAAAAACACGAATTCTCAATACAAAAGGCAGAAATACTCTTTTCTTAATACAGTTAAATTGCTCTAAATCTCAAGAGAGAAAAATAGAGTTGTTGAGCGTGTTGCTCGTTATTAGTTGAAGTTAAAGAGATCGAGTTGTAAGTTATTGCTCCATCGAATCATCGAGGTTGTTGTAAGACGAGCGGTAGTTCGAGGTCTTGTAACGATCTTGTTATTAGTAAAATCGGAGCCGCAAGGGAAGTCCCGGAGAGTAGGCAACTAGTGAACGCGGTAAGGGCCGCTAGCGAGTCAACGGGTGGTTAAGGCTAACACAACCACCTCGCCGAATTGTTGTCCTCAATTTAAATAGAAAACAAAAGTTAGTTGTTTGTGGAAGTGATACATTTGATTCTGAAATTTATTTCTGAACCCTTGAAACTCAGCAACTTAAAGAATATAATGAAAAAAAATATTGTCAGTAATTTCTTTTTTATTTGTCAGGAAATAATGAAATCATTTTCAAGAAGAGAGGAATCATTTTGAGGTCTGGAGGAGAGGCTCCTCCTTCACCTTACCCTAATTTAGAGACAGGACCCCAAACTCCAGGGGCATGATATATATATCATACTATCAAAAGTATTTTATTTAATTTGTATTATTAATTTTGTTATTATTGTTTTAATGTCCCCAATTAATAAAATAAAAATAGTGATTTATCAGTAGAAATCTTCATTTTGCTTAAAGGATGATGTCAAGAAATTAAAGTAATCGATTATTTAAATTAAAGTTATGAAAGATAGCATTTACTTCAGAATCGGCCCAATTATACAGCCTGCAAAGCCCAGGCCCTCTATTACTTATATAATATAATAGTATTTTAATGTAATAATAGTATTAGTACAATTTATATTATATATGCAAGTATTATGTATGGCCTGTGAAAGCTTAAAATACTCGCCCATATTCTCCTTCAAGTGCAGACTTCATCACTCCATCCTTCCTTTCTCAATCCTTTCGAATTAACCCTCACAATTCGGACTCTGAAAATGGAGAGTTCTGAAGCGTCTGAACCTGAAACGCTCCTGATTGCTGAACTATGAAGCTCGTTGGCCGCTGAATTTGATATTTACATGATTGCATTCTCTTCTTAACTTTCGTTGTTGATTAACTAAAGAGTAAATTAAATTTCAAAAAAAAAAAAAAAAAAGAGTAAATTGGAATTTGGGATTAGAAACTGGGATGTTGTAATTAGTATCTTATTAGGATCTACAAAGTTGTTCTTTAGATTTTAGTTTGCAATTAGGATTTAGATGGCAATTGGCAATTAGGATTTAGATTTTTGTTAATAATTAGGATTTTTTAATGCTATTTTTTGAATTTTATATTTTGAAAGTTCTTTAGAATTGATATTTTAAGGGGTCCTTTCTCAAATAGACCTTGGGTCCTTGAAAACCTATGACCGGGCCTGAAATTTACTCACTTCATAATCAATGGATTTATTAATACACAATTTCAGTTTTATCTTTCTCTTTTGTTTGCCAATTCCACATCCAATATTTTTTGTGAAGCTCATTTCCACTTCCATTGGAATCTTTGAACCTTTTAAATTTTATTCAATATACTCAACCAACATAAAATTTTAATTTTGAACTGCTTCCTCCTATCTTCTGTACATCTCTTTGACTTTCTTAATGTGCTAATTCGGTGTCAAATAAAATAAAAGAAATTTCAAGCTTTACATATTAAAAAAAAATCAAATACATACATCCATAAGGGTTGGGTACATAATGAAAACATATGGTAGTATTTATTATTCAAACTTTTTAGCCAATATGTGAGCTTCTCTTCAGAATAAAAGCAACATTTTTTTAAATTTATTGTTCAAATACCTCTAAAATTTTATACTTCACAAATAACAAAACTATTTTCACGCTCCAATGAGGAAATAAATGGTTTAGGCGGCATCTCCAAATTTTGCAAATTTCCAATTAACATATGCACTACTCTAGTCATGGAGGGCCGGTCAACCGGGTTCCATTGTACGCACCAAAAAGCCACAATAATTAGCTTTTTCGCAATCTCTGAATCACTTGGGGTCATTATATCCTCCTCCAATTGTAACTCTTGACTATCTACTAACTGGTTATATAGTAGTTCTGGAAAATAATTCTCGCTCTGATTCTCAAACTCAGGATCCACACTCTTCCTACCACCAACCATCTCTAACAACAACATTCCGAAACTATAGACATCAGATTTATAAGACACGGTTCCGAAGTTTCTTGAGTAAACCTCGGGTGCGATGTAGCCCATCGTGCCCCTCGCTGCAGTCATAGTGACAATGCTTTGGTCCTTCGCATATAGCTTGGCAAGCCCGAAATCTGCGATTTTTGGGTTTAGATCCTCATCAAGCAAAACATTATGAGGTTTGATGTCGAAGTGAAGAATGCGTTCGTTACACCCTTGGTGCAGATACTCAATCCCTCGAGCAATTCCTATCGCTATTTGTAGCATTTTTTCCTTTCTTAATGGTAAATGAATGTTATTGTTTCTTGTTATATATTTCTCTAGTGACTCATTTGGCATGAATTCGTACACTAAAGCGTGTCTCATGCCTTCAGAGCAGAACCCAAGGAGTCGAACTATATTGACATGGTGAATTCTTCCGATTGTGGCCACTTCATTTATGAACTCTTCGCCAGCACCTTTAGTCCTCTCGAGCATTTTTACTGCAACGGGTAATCCATTCGGTAGCTCGCCTTTGTAGACACTTCCAAAGCCGCCCTGACCTAACTTATCTCTAAATTGTTTAGTTATCTTCTTAAGTTGGGTGAAGGTGTACCGAGTGGGCTTTGTGATTCTGTACGTTGCGAGGAATCGTTCAACCTTCAACCGGGTTTCTTTTTCCTTGTCAGACTTTTTGGATAAATATATTAGTACTGCTGCTATTGTTAAAATAAGAACAAACGCTGTAGCACAAGTAGCTGAAAAAAGTTTTTTTAAAGAAAAAGATGGAGTGAGCTTTTGGATATATAGGAAGACATCAAAATAGAACTATTCATTTATATAAACACAAGGAAGTACCTGAAATAAGCTTGATGTTGAGATCTGCAAAATTATAGATGGATTTTTAAATGTCAGGAACTCGTCTTTTAATTTATTTAAAGAAACTAATATATTTATTGTTTGATTTAATTCATGAATTAGGAAAAGAAATGGACAAGTAAAATTGACATAACAAAACCAGATGCATATATTTTTTTTGAAGGGAAATCAGATGCATATATTACCATGAGGCTTGCAAAATGCTCCATTTTTTGCCTCATCAGACCCGCATTGTCTCCCTCTCTGCTGACATTTTCTGCATCGACTCGTGACTTTAGTGTTAAACCATTCCAGTGTCACTAATCTCCTCTCAAGAAAATTATCGGCGAAAAGTTTAAACGTGGTAATTGGCTGATCACTCTTCCTTTCATAAGTCCTTCGAAAAATATCAATGTCTTTCTTCCACACGGTACAGTCCAATGGAAGTACATCCATCGACTCAGAGGCTGCCACAACATAAACATAGCTGCCTCTACTTCTCAAACAAGGTATAGGCCCAGCTAAGTCGAAATCCGTTTTTGGAACAAAACTTTTCTCGCAAGTTACTAGACTAACGGATGGAGGAATCATTGGCCAGTAAATCTGAGTACTCAACATGTCCAACAAGGTTATGTTTTGAAGCAGACAGCTAGGCCATGAATCTCCGAGTTCTACCGTTATAATACCATAGTGGTAATCAACATTTTGTACTTTCAATGAGCCCAAATTTGTGAGGGTTAAGAGAGTATCATTGTTGGGCGAGCAGGTTAGAGTCATGCCTGGTACGCCACAAAATTGCGGACTAGAGTCGAGCCGGAGGGGAAACCGGATCTCAGGGCCATTTACGTTGCATCTTGACGTTTTACAATTTTTGAAAAATTTGGTCTTGTGATTATGACAAAGGGATATTTGGATTAGGGTTTGAAGGAAAAGGAGAAAGAAGAGGAAAGGAAGCTTAGCCATCCGTTGTGACTCCGAGGAGGTTGAGTTAAGAGTGGAGAAATAAAAAGTAGGATAGGGAACATAGCATGAAAGGATGCTTAAGCTAAATTAACTGGCTTGGATTGACTGTTAGCCAAATTGATGTCAATGGATGACTTTGACCAATTTGTGGATGAAAAATCTCACCACTTTAAATCTAAAAAGGGATGACTTTGACCAGGAATTTTCCACGTAATTATAAATACTGTCAGTTTCTGTCATGTTCACTGACAAAACATTAAGAATAATTATAACTATATGTTATCTATCATATTCACTTAGTTACATATTAAGACTAATAATTATTTGTTGTCAAAACAAATAATAAAAATTACTAGCTTTGAAAAAATATGTTGGTGATTTAACTAAAGGAAGATTATAAAATTGGATGCATTTAAGGGGCGATTTAGATAGCGGCATTAGAAATTACAGGAGAAACTGGAATTTTTGCAGTTGAATCTTCCAAAAAGTTACAATTGCAGTTTTAATAGACAGAAGAAGCTAGTAATTTTTGTTGTTACAATATTTCATGTTTGAATTGATGTAATTTGAATATGTAATTGCATAATATTATTTAGTTATCAAATGAAGTACTATATATCTGAAACTTTAACATACCAAAAAATAAACATTTGTATACGATTTAAATATGTATTATTTTTCTTGTTATTATTTTTCAGTAAAATCTCTTTAAAAAAACAAAGCATGCTTCCGGTAACTTAAATTGCATGTTTAAACAAAAAAGGTACATCAACTAGAATTTAGAAATTAAATTAAGCTTAAATTATCATGTTTATTTATTTTTTATTTTTTTTGCTTTATGTTTAATTTAGTCATTAATTTAATAATCATTCATATACCCATATCATCGAAAACATCACATACCCGACTCCAAAACACAAGTGCCATATTTTTAACTGAAATTGTTTCTTGATGAAATTAATAATATATTTGAAATTGTATCACATATAATTTTACAGAGATTTTACACTCGAGATTTGATTATACCAGAGACAAAATACATTACAAATAAATGATTCTCACATAATCAAGCTATTCTTACAAATTCTACGTCTTCACCTTCTCCCAAAGAACCACTGATCGATTGCCAATCACTGGAGAATTAGGCCTCTTGCTTCTTCTCTCTTTTTAGCTTTATTTTATTCTCTTTTGGTTTAATCATTCATTAATTCTTTTTTCTGATGCTGGGTAGGCGATTATCTACTAAGATGTTCATTAAAACGAAATAAAAGTTTTGTTACATTACTGCCTTATGGGTAGTCAATCTTCTGAACCATGAAAACTAGAAAAATATTGTCACGACCCAAAATTATCATGCACAACACACACATATATATATATATATATATATATATATATATATATATATATATATATATATATATATATATATATATATATATATATATATATATATATATATATATAGCAATAGCAGAGTCAAAACAATACAAACCAGCTCTCACCATGTAAAACTAAAAACAAGATCTACAAACTATAAATACAACTACGACTACTAGATAAAAAAAATATACACTAGTGCTGGCGCTCTCTGCTACGCTCTCAAAAGAATCTACGTATGCCGCCACCTCCTGCCTCAAGCGCTACCTGAGAATATTGGCTGAGCGTCAGAAAAGTCAGATAATAAAATATTATCCACTACTACAGCTACTACCCTACTGGAATGATAAATACTACATTTCTACGAAACACTGCCACCACTTATAAGAACTACCACTTGCTACAAAAATTACTACTCTTATAATATCCGTGGTACTACTGAAAATATACATATAAGTATATTTAAAAACTACGATAAGGTTGGCAACCACACGGGACCCACTCATAGACTGCAATCTCGGATCTACTTGAGATAAGTCAGTCTGCTGCACTCTCAACCACACGAGAGTGGTGTCTCCAACTTTGCCACAGTGGAAACACGCCCCCTCTAACCACCCGAGGAGACCGTACTGTCACGTCTAACAGTTTGCAAGTTTCGGGAGCGACCCAAAAATTGCTCTCTGGTACCAGGCCCACTAAAAATGTCCGTACATGTGTCTTCCTCATCCACTTGTATAAAAATAATATTTTTCTACCACTACTAGTTATACCACAAGATTTAACACTGGCTACATATTCTACTGAGATAACTACATTTATATAATATTGAAAAATAAATAAATAAATATATAAGTAATTAAATAAATAAATAAATAAATAATAAGATCTTTTAAATACTACCATTAAAATTGTCTCGGAATATATTTTCTAACGACTACAAGAACACTGAAAACGGATACTGAATGGAGAAATTATGAATATTTTACTGAATCCAATTCTACTGATCAGACACGTCAGTCTAAAACTGATTTTATTCTACTGATAGCAACTACAACTACCTACTGAATAGAAATACTCGAATACTCAGCCATGTATTTTATCTTGGCCTAAAAGCTTATTAATCCAACTATTAATTAATTGGATTATTATAAGTAAAAGGCCTAATCCATTTAAATTTAATTAATTACTACATGGCCCAACTCCAAATAAATACCCAATTCAAATTTAGTTATTATTTTCAGCCCAAATTCGAAATATAATTCAGCCCACCATTACTTAAAATTCAGCCTATTAAACTCGGCCCAATAATATTTCGGCCCAACAGATTTATATTAAAAAGGCTTAATGGATATTTATTTGGTGGATATTAAACCCGACCCGTATCCGACCCGTTAAAGAACTGAACCCGACCCAATAACTTAAGCTGCTCTTTTCTCTCTCCTTCCCTTCCGCCGCCTCCTTCCTCTTCCATTTCTTCTTCTTCTCCAAACCGAGCTTCACTCAACCTCCTCTCTCCCCATGAAAATGAGCCAATAGATGGTCGGAACGCCACCAATCAGACGCCCAAACCACTCTCGGTTCATATCTCAACTCATAAAATCCATTCCCCTTCTCTCTACTCAAGTTTAATTCATCCCCAAAAGCTAGGGTTTATGCTATTCCGAATAATACTCGATTTTAATGGCAATACGCAAGTTCCTAACTCACATTGAAGGTAAATATGAGCAATTACCTCTAAAAGCTCAAGCTTTACTATTTGGGCGACCTCTTCTTGTAAACCAACTTCGGCAAAGTCGCCTTCCGACCCGAGCTCCGATCAACTCGCCCCTTCTCGACTCGACCCCTCTCTACAGATACAACTCTTCCTTCTCTCTCTGCCTTTCTCTCTCTCTATTGAGAAAATGGTTTTATTTTTGTGTTTAGAGAGAGAAGGAATAGTAACAAAATATTATAAGAAAAATAATGGGCACCGTTTAATTTATCCAAGCCCAAAACGAAATGAAAATTTCAGCTTCGTGAAGGTGTGAATGGGTCTTCAAGGTAAGCAGCTTATTGACTTTTCAACATTTTCATATTATTTCATTCATTTTTTTTTATAAACAGTTATAACATTCTTCCCTCCTTACAGAAATTTCGTCCTCGAAATTTTACATACCTGCGATACAAAAAGTTCCGGATATTTCTCCTTCACTTCTTCTTCACGTTCCCATGTCGCCTCTTGAGGAGAATGGTGTTGCCAACGTATTTTAACAAGCGCTATAACCTTATCTCGCAACACATGTTCCTTCCGATCTAAAATCTCTACTGGCTTCTCAACATACGTCGCATCCTCTCTCAACTCAAAGACTGGTGGCGCAAGTACATGCGACGCATCCGGCACATATTTTCTTAACATTGAAATATGAAAAACATTATGTACACCCGCCAAACCTGGAGGTAAAGCAAGTCTAAACGCTACCGGTCCAATCTTCTCCAGTATCTCGAATGGACCTATATATCTAGGCGATAACTTGCCTTTCTTTCCAAAACGCATAATACCTTTTGTAGGTGATACTCGCAAAAACACATGTTCTCCCTCCTCAAATTTAATTTGTCGACGCTTCTTATCTGCATAACTTTTCTGCCTACTTTGTGCGGTTAATAATCTCTGACGAATTAACTGCATACCAATTTACTGGCGATCTCCTCTTCTTGTACCATATCCGGTCCAAGAAATTTCTTCTCGCCCACCTCATACCAATTTACTGGCGATCTACACTTCCTCCCATAAAGCGCCTCATAAGGAGCCATTCCTATACTCGAGTGATAGCTATTATTATAAACAAATTCCGCTAAGTGTAGATGTGAATCCCAACTACCCCCAAAATCTAACACGCAAGCTCGCAATAAATCTTCTAACGTCTGAATTGTTCTCTCAGACTGACCATCTGTCTGAGGATGATACGCTGAACTAAAATGCAAACGCGTACCAAATACCTTGTGCAAACTTTTCCAAAATGTGGAAGTAAATCGAGGATCCCGATCAGAAACGATCGAAACAGGTACTCCATGTAATCTCACGATCTCTTTCTCATACAACTCCTCCAATTTATCGAGCTTGTCGGTTTGCTTGATTGCGATAAAATGAGCCGACTTTGTCAAACGATCGACTATCACCCAAATTGCATCATGGCCATTTCTCGCTCTTGGCAACCCCGTCACAAAATCCATGGTGATATGATCCCATTTCCATTCTGGTATCTCCAGATTCTGTAATAATCCCGCAGGTCGTTTATGTTCTGCCTTTATTTGCTGACATTCTAAACACTTAGAAACAAATTCAGATTGAGTTGGATTGCCAGATTACAGGTTACGATCGTAGGAGCCCTCTTGTTGTTGAAGACTCTTTGATTGAGTTGTTTTCACAGCGTCCAGCAACCCGCCGTCCATGTTGTATATCCCATAGTTTTTTCTCTGTGATCGTCAGATTGGTCAGACGCACTCTCAACCAGAAAGAGATATAGGTGACTATATAGTTTCTGTATTCTTTTTTGCTTTTTGCTCTTATTTTTCTCTTCATCCAAATGATGGTTGTCCTTGTAACTACATTTAATCAATGGAGCTTACCGATTTCTTCTTGAGAGCACCGTAATTTAATCAGAAAAAAATTTAAACTATTGTTTAAATCTCTTAATGTCAGAAGTCTGATTCAATACTTTAATGTGTTGAAAAGTATTAGAAAATAAGTGATTACCATTTTTTTCATTATTTTTCCTTTTGTTAAAAAATTAAGTGGATGCCCTTTATCTCTACTTTTTCTTTAAAGAAAACACTGTATGATGCAAAAGTAATTTTGGACAGAATGGGAAATCAATTCGAATTCCTGCTTTGCAAGCACAAACAATATGCGTAGAAATTGACTATCCTTTTCATTAAAGAAAAAATAGCTTTGAGAGAGATTCTGGTTCATTTTGTCTATTCAAAGGATATTAGGGGATATTCTGATGAAAGACACTACTTTGAGCTTGTTGTCAATTCCTCATACGCAGATGGGTTTGAGCAGGACTAATAGACTTTTGGAACTATAAACAGAGAGTTAGAACAATGAAGCAAAGAAACGAATCAATAACTGAATCTGTTAGTCTTGGCGCCCAAAAATCATGCCAAAATGAAGAAAGAATTTACACTGAAGAAGGGCCAATAGTCTTATGTGTGGCAAACGGAAGCGAATAATTAAAAAAGGAATAAAGACTAAGATAGCGTTCGGCAAGTTGGAATAAGAGTGGAAGAGTGAAATTTCCTTCTTTCATAATGGGGTAGAAGATCTTTCTTCCATGGAATAAGCCAAAATTTAAGACAAAAATACTCCTCTTTCTTCCACCTTAAGATAACGTGACACTAGTAATTAATGCTATGTTTCTCTCTCTTATTTTCTTCCAAATATTTTTTTGTAGAAAAAATAAGGATGAAAAACCATCGATTCTCAATAATAATTTCATGAAATAATATATTTAAAATGTGAAAATGCGCCCAAAAATCATGCCAAATGAGATAGGATTAACTGTGACGAAGAGCCAAAACTCTTCAGTGTGGCATCACTTTTAGATATAAAAAAGATTTAATTTACAACACAATTAGATATAGGAACATAAGTCCATGCGATATAATCTCTCAAAAATCAAATTTATATCATTCATGTATTTTATTACATCTTCAGGAAATTTTATAAAAAAAACTCTCATTAACCCACAAAATTGACATGCTTCATTCAATTTGAATATCTTGGATGCATTTTGAGCGCTTCTACTTTCCACCATTAGCTTATCATTCTTTTCAGTTCTTCCAAATTGATTGTTAGTCCAAATTGATATGTCAATGGATGAGTTTAATCAGTGTGTAGATGATTTTTTTTTTAAGATTCAACTCATATTTGATGGGTTAAGAGATTTTGCTAATATTGGGAGTTGAACTTCTGATATCTTGCTATATATGTAAATATTTATACGAATTAGGCTATGGATCATTTGTTGTATACAGATGAAAAAACCTCCCTAGTTTTAATCTAAAAAAGAGATCACACTTGGACCAGGAATTTTCTACATAATTGTTGATGTAGTTGTTTTCTGTCATTTTAACTGATATTTATAATATAAGGCTGGTTATTACTATCATGTGTTTGGCATGTTCACTGATTAAAGAATACTAAGACTAATATCTTTTTGCCAGCAAATAAATAATTAACAAAGTTTTTTTTTTAATGATTAATTGATTACTCATAATAAATCAGCTTACATAACCAAACTATTCTTACATTGTCCAATTCCCTACAATAAAGTGACGCAGTCTATAATCTTAACATTGATCCAATCATACTAATGGTATCACACCATGTTAACTTGATCTATTTCGAAATATGTACTTTCGATCTCTGTGATAGCAGGCAACTGATCGAAGCTCGAATAATCGATATCAAACTCTGTAATTGAGGGCGAACTTTCTGAAGCGAAAAATGGCCTAGGTGGCAGTTCAACTGTGTCATCATTTGCCTCGAGCATTTCAATAACTATACTCATATTCGGGCGAACCGAAGACTTCATTTGTATACACCACAACCCCACCAAACATATCTTTCTCTCCATCTCTGATATATCGAAAGCTTCATTTATTCCGTTCACATGATGCCTACTTAGCTTATCATATATCCACGAAGGATAATACACTTGACTCGATCTATCAATTCTTGGATCAGCATTTCTCCGGCCACCAACCATTTCCATCAACAACATTCCAAAACTATAAACATCAGATTTGTGTGATATAGCACCAAAACTTCGAGAAACTAATTCGGGTGCTATGTACCCAATAGTTCCTCTTGCAGCACTGACATGCACCAAACTGTATTCCTTAGGATACAACTTTGCCAGCCCGAAATCTGCAATTTTCGGAATGAAATTTGCATCTAGTAGTATATTATTTGGTTTGATATCGAAGTGCAAGATCTGCATGTCACAGCCTCGATGCAGGTAGTCAATACCGTGCGCAATGCCCAAGGCTATTTCATTTAGTTTTTCCAAGGAAATTACAATATTATTATTATTATTATTATTATTATTATTATTATTATTATTATTATTATTATTATTATTATTATTATTATTATTATTATTATTATTATTAACAAAAATATACTTGTCGAGGGATCCTCCTGACATATACTCATAAATAAGGGCTCGTTTTGATCCTTCTGAGCAAAATCCGACAAGCCTTACAATATTACAATGATGAATCCTCCCGAGTGTGGAGACCTCATTGATGAACTCTTCTCCATTGCATTTCGAGTTACCGAGTACCTTAACCGCGACTAGGATACACCTTTAAAAACCGAGCCAAACCCTCCTTGCCCTAACTTTTCTCTAAAGTGACCTGTCATTGTGATTAGATCGGTATATGAGTACCTTGTTGGCATTAGGCTTTGTTGGTTTCGGAGAAATTTTTCTATTTTGTCGATATTTATCTTCGATTTGTAAAGAAGGTAGGCCAGGTAGGATAGAATAACTAGCGGCATTAACATCGATCGAGCTATAATCATACAAACTGTAATAAAACCTGCGAGATGAACGTTAATTAATTAGACTAACTTACAAATTATGTGGTTTTTTATGCATATCAAATTTTTGAAATTTTGCATGAACATGTAAAAAATTCTTGAAACTTGAAAGGATAAAAAAATTTAGTTCAAAACTCGTCTATCGCTGTCCGTGAACTTTGTTAATTATTTATTTGCTGGCAAAAAGATATTAGTCTTAGTATTCTTTAATCAGTGAACATGCCAAACACATGATAGTAATAACCAGCCTTATATTATAAATATCAGTTAAAATGACAGAAAACAACTACATCAACAATTATGTAGAAAATTCCTGGTCCAAGTGTGATCTCTTTTTTAGATTAAAACTAGGGAGGTTTTTTCATCTGTATACAACAAATGATCCATAGCCTAATTCGTATAAATATTTACATATATAGCAAGATATCAGAAGTTCAACTCCCAATATTAGCAAAATCTCTTAACCCATCAAATATGAGTTGAATCTTAAAAAAAAAATCATCTTCACACTGATTAAACTCATCCATTGACATATCAATTTGGACTAACAATCAATTTGGAAGAACCGAAAAGAATGATAAGCTAATGGTGGAAAGTAGAAGCGCTCAAAATGCATCCAAGATATTCAAATTGAATGAAGCATGTCAATTTTGTGGGTTAATGAGAGTTTTTTTTATAAAATTTCCTGAAGATGTAATAAAATACATGAATGATATAAATTTGATTTTTGAGAGATTATATCGCATGGACTTATGTTCCTATATCTAATTGTGTTGTAAATTAAATCTTTTTTATATCTAAAAGTGATGCCACACTGAAGAGTTTTGGCTCTTCGTCACAGTTAATCCTATCTCATTTGGCATGATTTTTGGGCGCATTTTCACATTTTAAATATATTATTTCATGAAATTATTATTGAGAATCGATGGTTTTTCATCCTTATTTTTTCTACAAAAAAATATTTGGAAGAAAATAAGAGAGAGAAACATAGCATTAATTACTAGTGTCACGTTATCTTAAGGTGGAAGAAAGAGGAGTATTTTTGTCTTAAATTTTGGCTTATTCCATGGAAGAAAGATCTTCTACCCCATTATGAAAGAAGGAAATTTCACTCTTCCACTCTTATTCCAACTTGCCGAACGCCATCTTAGTCTTTATTCCTTTTTTAATTATTCGCTTCCGTTTGCCACACATAAGACTATTGGCCCTTCTTCAGTGTAAATTCTTTCTTCATTTTGGCATGATTTTTGGGCGCCAAGACTAACAGATTCAGTTATTGATTCGTTTCTTTGCTTCATTGTTCTAACTCTCTGTTTATAGTTCCAAAAGTCTATTAGTCCTGCTCAAACCCATCTGCGTATGAGGAATTGACAACAAGCCCAAAGTAGTGTCTTTCATCAGAATATCCCCTAATATCCTTTGAATAGACAAAATGAACCAGAATCTCTCTCAAAGCTATTTTTTCTTTAATGAAAAGGATAGTCAATTTCTACGCATATTGTTTGTGCTTGCAAAGCAGGAATTCGAATTGATTTCCCATTCTGTCCAAAACTTTTATATGCTGATTTGGTCTTGAATTGTTCATCATGCGTCCAACGCTAAACGGGCTCATATCGCGTCTGGTTAAGTTGTGCTTGTTGTACAATTGCGGCCAGGTCCGCCAATTGTCCCTCGGCCGTTGCCGACAAGGATTCATAAAAAACGAGTTCTTCCCATGTTTCTATTCCCTCGGCTATTGTTATGTCTTTATCTTTTGCAAATGAGTATATTTCCGGTAGTTGCAGTCTGAGAATGCTTCCTGACCTGTTTTGCCCCCCAAAAGCGTGTATCGTCTCCGTTCCCGATTCGGTACGTGGTTGAATCTAGATAGAATGACATCATGGTTTTCAAATGCCTTACCAGGGTTGAATCTCGGTTTCGACACGGATCGGAACTCGTCAAATATGTGGCGCCACCGTAAAATAGGTTGATGGCTTCTTGCCATAACCCTTGATTTGGGGATGAACCTTTCCAAATTCATTTACATAAGAGGGAGTCATTAAACAAGGTCAAGTAGAGAAACCCTAAGCCCCCTTGTTTTTTGGGTTTTGTCAACGCTTGCCGATTCAAAAAATTCATATCATTTTTAAGGCCGTCTCCCGCCAGAAGAAGTTCCATTGCAGTTTTTTTAAGGCCATATGTTTTATTATAACTCAAATGTAATCAACTAATTTTATTACTAAGAGAAGAAAAGGGTTGAGATAATTAATCCATTTACAGTAGTGGTTCACTGCTGGTCTACTTGACTGGCATTCTAACAAAAGTCTGTTCTATTTAGTGAAGTTCATTGACAGTGAGTTAATGTGATGAATTCAATATTATGATGCGCTAAAAGAGTATTGCAAACATAAATGACCAAGATAATTCAATAAAAAAGAGAAACTTGTACACAAAATACAACAATATATTTTTATTAGTTGGCAAATTGCCAAGTTTGAAATACAAACTATTTATTCATAAATGATACAATACCATTTTAGTAATATAAATTATCTATTTTTAGTCTTATGCATACATTGCTATTAGGCAATTAGCTATCGCATTTATATACTATCCTGATTGATATATACTACTTCAACTTGACTGTGCTGAAAATTTGGAGATTGTTTTTTCCATACTTCAACTTGGCGGAGCCGGTGCACGGCAAGGTCGATTTCCGATTTGGCAGCCACCAATTAATGATGGAGGATGGGGAGCATTGTGGTCCCCCAAAAGCCTACTCTCAACTCCTGGAAATAAAAAGAAAAATCATATTCTAAACATAGAATAAACAAACTGACAAATTACCAGAGAAAAACAAACTAAAAGGAGAAAAAACAAGAAATCATCAACAAGAGAGATACTTGGATTTTTGTTTAGTGATATATCTCAGTAATCAATCGTTCGCTTGAGTTTCAGAAAAAAAACTGCAATGGTAATTATCATAGTACAAGTACAAGTGAAAAGAAAATTAATTTCATCACTTGTACAAAAAAAATTATATTTATATCATTACAACCTGGCTTAAATATTTTGAGCTTTTTAAGTTAAAAAAGAATCATATGTAAAAAAAAATAGAATCAAACAGACCTTGGACAAACCCACCACTGATCAGAGTTAAAAGAATGGCCACCAATATTAGAATAGCTTCATATCGCTATGCTCTCTGTTTCATTTAATTAGCATCCTCTTTATACTGATACTAGGCTGACACCCGCGCGTTGCTGCGGATATAAAATTATTATGAGAGATAATAAAAATTCATTTTTGAGATATCAAAAATATATCATTCAAAAAAATTACAAACTACAAACAAAAATTAGGCATAATCTTTCACAATTATGTACTATCGTACAATTATTTGTTTTGTTTCTGTAAGTTCATGAATAAGGTAATTTATTGAATAACTTATATATAGACTTTTTTGTAATGTCCAAAAGCATTTTGTTTATTTTTGATTTATGTAGGTTTTTTTTCTTCAATAATGCTATGAAGCACAACGGAAAATCCCGACGGCATCCCGACAGATTTTGTTTTGTAAATATTTCAGCTAATTAAAGAAACTAAGTAATAATTAATGCATTTATTAGCTGTAATATTTACATAAGAAATCATGTCATGCTCTATAGTATTATTATTTTTTTTTTGCCGTTTTGGTAATAATATAGAGTTTCTTTGGAATTTTCCAATAATCAAGACACATTTTGTTAATTTTGGATAACAGACATTTTTAGGGACCTTTTTGCAATTTTGGATAATATAGGTGCTTTTTGCGAATTCTCAAAAAACATTTAAGCAGGGGCTATTTGTAATTTTCAATAATGCAGGGACTTTTGTGGAAATTTTAGGATAATATGTAGTAATTTTTTTTTGGCAATTTCCTATTGGGATTATTTGCAATTTCGAAATAATAGAGGGTTTTTCTTGCGATTTCGGATAACATATATTTTTTTTTTTGCAAATTAAAAAAAATATTTAAGTAGGTTTTTTTGCAATTTCAAATAATCCAAGTGCTGTTTTGAAATTTTTATTTGCATAGGTTTGTTTGTAATTTATAATTTTATAGGAACTTTCTTGCAAATGATATAAAAGCCTCACCAACCGCCTCACATGTTAATTCAAATGATGTAGATCTCCCTAAAAAAAATCAATGGAGAGAATTTTTCTAAGCCTTCAATTACTTGGCTATGCAAGAAGCTTGCAATTTTTATCCACTATAATAATTAATAAATAGAAGATTAGTCTGGTAAACTTTTTGGAATCTTTAATTCTGTAGTTGACTCAGAGTCTTAATGGAGTCAAATAATTTTATTTTTCAGAGTTGGTTGGTTGATTGAGAGTGATATGTGTTGAATTCATGACTTGAGTGTGTGGAAAAGTGTTAGAAACTTATGGAGTATATTTTTTCTTTACTACCAAATATCAAGTGATTGTTCTGGAGCTTTTAGTTCTGGGAAAGAACATAGTGGAATAAAGTTGATCAAATCATTCTAAGGAATAAAGATAGAAACATTTTTCAAAAAAGAAAAAACAAGGATGAAAAAAAATGTATATGTATATGAAGGTATATAAAGTGCATATATGACACAAAATATAAATACAAAAAATAGATATAAGTATAAAAAAGTAATTATTATACATAAGATGTAAACTATATAGGAATACAAAAAAAATCTATACATAAAATAGTATATATATAGGCTGGAAAAATTACTCACTGCCCACTAGGCCCAATTTCTAGCCCATGCCCATGAGTTTGCTGCTATAAATCTATCCACATTTTGAGTAGTTACATTGGGCCAACTATATTATTATTATTGTACATATTCTAAAGTCCCCACTAGCTAGCTTAGCCATCCTGATCTATATCTATATCTATATCTATACTCATATAAAATAGGGAATTTGCCATTGTTCCAAATGGACCGATCAAAGATCTAATACACTTCCTTGTAATCTTTAGCACTAGATCATGAAATATTACTTGCCTACGTGTTTTAGTCAACTAAGTAAATTAAATAATCTATCACAAAGAGCAGCCACCAAGTGGTTCATTTCGGATCCCAATTATCAGATAGCCAAGACAATTAAATGTAGATTAAGAAAGATAATGGGGGTTCTGAAATTTTAGCTAAATATGAGTAAAAAAATCAATTGAGTAGAATTATATTATATACGTTTCCTAAAATATAAACTGAATTACTTTTATATTTCATCTTATTCAACGAATAATTTTCTTACAAAAAATATATAAATAAAAAACTAACTAAAAACAGAAAAAAATACCAAAAGAAAAAGAAATAAAGAAAAAATTGCAAATAAAAATAAATTAAATTACTTTTATATTTTATTTCAACCAATATTTTCTTACAAAAAAATATATAAATATACAAATAAAAAAAAAACACTAACAAAAAACACGAAAAAAAAAAACAAAAAAAAGCACTGCAAATAAAACACTAATAAAAACACAACACTAAAAAAAAACCACTCAAAACTACTTCTTTCTTCTTCCTTTCCTTCACACTTCCATTTCTTCCTTCTTTCTTCCTCACTTCAATCTCCACTCAAAACCCTCGAAACCCTCATCCATCAATGGAGGACATGGCGGAGATAGAGGCGGCGGCGGGCGGTAAATCGGCGGCGGCGACGGCGGAGGACTGGCGGAAGGCGCTGGCGGCGGTGGTCCCGGCCGTGGTGGTGCTCCGCACGACGGCCACCAGGGCTTTCGACACGGAGGCGGCGGGAGCTAGCTATGCGACGGGGTTTGTGGTCGATAAGGCCAGAGGGATTGTTCTGACGAATCGCCATGTTGTCAAACCTGGTGAGTGGAAGAAATGATGAAATTGTAGAATTGGAGAAATTTGTTGGTTGAGGTGTGAAAATTGGGGAATTGAATGGAAATTTGATTGGGAAATTTTGTATTTGGAAGTCAGAGAATCATTGATTAGCGTCTTGCAGTGTAAATATGTCGGCTTTTTGAGTGTAATGCTCAGTTTGATGAAATTGAAGTGAATTTATTAACAATAAATTGATTCGTTTGGTGTGTATTCAAGATAGAAGATTGATTCTTTGAGCAATAATTCATTTTTTTAATTTATTATAATTATCTTTATTCATTATTTCAGGTCCAGTTGTAGCAGAGGCAATGTTTGTAAACAGAGAAGAAGTTTCAGTTCAGCCCATTTATAGAGACCCTGTAAATCAAAGTTCCTCAATTTATTTCATTACAAATCTTTTTTTGTTACTCAATTTAATAATAACTGAATAATTTATTTGAAAAAAGGTTCATGATTTTGGATTCTTTCGATTCGATCCAAAAGCGATTAAATTTCTGAAATACGAAGAAATAAAGCTCGCTCCTGAAGCGGCCTCTGTCGGTCTCGAAATTAGGGTTGTTGGAAACGATAGTGGCGAAAAGGTAATAAAATTTTAATCTTTAATAATTTTATATGTTTTTAATATTGAATTTTTTTATATTAATATTGTATTTTGTTTAAATGTAGGTTTCTATTTTGGCTGGAACGCTTGCTCGGCTTGATAGAGATGCTCCTGTCTACAAAAAGTACTCCTTTTTAATTAATATTTCAAATAAAATAAAATAATTAAATTAAACTAACTCCTTTTTTATTTTTATGGGATTGTAGAGATGGTTATAACGACTTCAACACATTCTACATGCAGGTAATTTATTTATATATACTGTTAATATATTTATATACTATTTTGTTTTTTTGTTTTTATATACTGTTTTTCTATTCTCATGTACTGTTTTTATGGTTTTATACACTGTTTTTCTATTCTGTAACTGTTTTTATATATATTGTTTTGTTTTTCATATAACGTATTTTATTTATATATAGTATATACTATTTTCAAAAATATATGTTATACACTCATCTACTTTTTTCTGTTCTGTATACTGTATCAATAAAAAAAGTAAAAAAATTATGGTAGCGATATTATACTAAAGCTTTCATAAACCAGTATTATATTAAACATAATCTTATTTAATTAATGATTTATTTTATTGAAATAAAAAGGCTGCGTCTGGTACGAAAGGCGGGTCGAGCGGGTCGCCAGTTGTCAACTGCAAAGGCAGAGCTGTCGCATTAAATGCAGGCAGTAAATCGTCCAGCGCTTCTGCGTTCTTTCTTCCTTTGGAACGAGTAATTTTCTCCCTTTAAATTCATTGCGAAATTTGCAAATTGCAAAAAAGCCCTTGCATCATTGGATTGCAAAAAAAACTCAATTATTCAAAAATTAAAAAACTAGCCCCTACTGTTGAATCACCTGTTAATTAACATGTCTAATGTCATGGATTTAATATGTTTAATCTCTTGTATTAACACATACATTAATAAATTTTAAATTGTTGTGCTAATTCTATGCTAATAACAATGGAGGTTTTTTTTTCAATTTCAATAATTTAGGGGCTTTTTTGCAATTTAGGCATAATCTAATTGCTTTTTTGCAAGTTCTGGTATTTTTTTTATTTTTATTTAATTTTTTATTTTTTGGTCAAAAAGATTGTGAGAGCATTGAAATTGATACAAGAAAGCTGGGGGAATTTTGGAAGTAAACCTGAATCTGTTTCTATTCCTCGCGGTACTCTTCAGGTTTGTATTTTACTTTTTATTTTAAAAAAAATATTAATTTAGTTAGTAAATAATTTATTTGTTGGATTATTTAATAATGAGATTGATATGTTTATGTCTAGATGACATTTTTGCATAAAGGATATGACGAGACAAGAAGACTTGGTCTTCAAAATGAAACAGAGCAAGTAAGATTTCCTTAAAGAAATCCTTATAGTATAATATTTTATTATTTTGTTTTATTAATTTAAATTTATTTAAATTTTTATTATTTTAATTCTTTTATAGATGGTGCGGCTTGTTTCTCCTCCGAATGAGACAGGAATGTTGGTGGTCGAATCTGTTGTAAGTATTTTTTTGCATTTTAGTCCCTCAAATATATTAATATTTACTTTTACATTTTTTTTATTATAAAAACATGTTTTTATTTTTATTTTTTAATGTAGGTGCCAGGTGGACCAGCACATAAGCATTTAGAACCTGGTGATGTACTAATTCGCGCAAATGGAGAGGTATATAATATTTATTGTAGCTATTATATTAATAATATTTATTTTTATTTTATGAAAAAATTAATAATAAAATAATAAATTCAGGTTTTGACGCAATTTCTCAAATTGGAAACGTTACTTGATGAGAGTGTTGATAAAGAGTTAGAAATTCAGATCGAAAGAGGCGGAACTCCAATTACCGTGAAATTAAAGGTTTTTATTTTTTATTTTTATTAAGAAAAGTTATATTTATGTAATTTCTAATTTTAATTTTTTTTTAATTTTTTTTTCAGGTTCAGGATTTGCACTCTATAACTCCAAATCATTTCATGGAGATAAGTGGCGCTGTTATTCACTCTCTCTCATACCAGCAGGTATTTAAATATTTATTTTTCTCATTTGTGTATTTTAGAAATTATTTGTGTAATTTTCTGACCAAAACTTTTTGTTTAATTTTTAGGCGAGAAATTTCCGTTTTAAATGCGGTCTTGTATATGTCGCTGAACAAGGGTAATGCACATTATATTATATCATAATATTATGCATAATTTATCAATTATTTTCTATAAACCAAAATTTCAATTTTTCACCCCTGCAAAATCTCAAAATATCATATCCACCCCTCCAAAATCTCAAAATATCACCTACACCATTTCTTTCCTCATAGTGTACATAACATAACACACAATATTAATTAATATTCTTTTTACAAAAATATGAATATTAATTATTATTGTATTTTACCAGGTACATGTTATCTAGAGCTGCAGTGCCAAGACACGCGATAATAAAGAAAATTGCGGGCGAAGAAATAAATAATCTGAACGATTTTATTTCCATTTTGTCGAAATTAAACAGAGGCGCCAGAGTCCCGCTTGAGTACATGAGCCACTCCGATCGCCACCGTAACAAGGTTTACAAAATATCCAACTTTTCATGTGCCTTTTCGCAATTTATTTATAATACATTTTTTTTTTTTTGAAAAAATAATTGGAACATTGTAGTTTATTTACGGTCTGTGCTTGTGACAATATTATAGTATTTGTGTAAATAATATATTTTTTACACAAATTTCCAATTTCATAGCGCAAGATTTTTTTGTAAAAACTAATGAAAATTGAAATGTTATGTTATCTACAGTCTGTGCTGGTGACGATATTATACTATATTATTTGTCTAAATACTATATTACTTGCACACTTTTGCAATTTTTAGGCGCTTTTTCACAATTTACACATAATATAGGATCTTTTCTGCATAAATTAGAATTAATTAAAATACTATATTATAATCTATTTGTTTACAGTCTGTGCTGGTGACAATAGACAGACACGAATGGTACGCCTCCCCACAAATCTACACACGCGACGGCCTCTCCGGCCTATGGACCTCCAAACCCGCCCTCCAATCCCCTCCCTCATCCTCTCCATTCCACCCCCAATCCCCCTTATCCACAACCGAACCCAGCCCCATGGACCACAATGGATCCATCACAGAATCAGTCTCAGTCGCCATGCAAACGGACGACGAAACCCTAACTGGAACCCTGATTACGGAGCAGAAGCGGAGGAAGGTTGAGGAGGCCGGCGGGGAGGCCGTGGCGGAAGGGAGCGGGATTATGTCTGATGGCGGTGCGCCAGATCAGCAGCGGTCTATGGCGGACCGGGTGTATCCGGGTTTGGATGGGGATATTGCGCAGGAGATCGGGACGGCGCTGAGTAATGCCTCGTTGGCTGAGCGGGAGATCGAACCTGCTCTTGTCATGTTTGAGGTAATGTCTTATTATTTCTTTTTGTAAAATAATTTAGAGGAATTTGCAGAAAAGGCCCTCAATTATTGGAAATTGAAAAAAATAGACCCTTTTCTTTAGAATAATTGCATAAAAGCCCTGCCGATTGTTAACATCCTTCACATTTTTTTTTTTTTGTAATTTCCTAAAGAATATAGTTTTTTTTTTGCAATTTCCAATAATGTAGGTATTTTTGCAATTTATACACAGCGCTGTGTCTTTTTAGCGAATTTCCCAACACTTCATTTACTTATTTATTTTTATTTTTTTTCTAATTAGGTTCATGTGCCGCAATCATGCATGCTGGATGGGGTCCACTCGCAGCACTTCTTTGGAACAGGACTAATCGTTTACCACTCCGATACATTAGGTTTAGCGGCCGTGGACAGGAACACCGTCGCCGTCTCCGTTTCCGACGTCATGCTGTCTTTCGCCGCGTATCCCATTGAAATCCCAGCCGAAGTAAAACATAAAATAATTTTAATTTTTTCAATATTATATTTAATTTTTAATTTTTATTATTTTTTAATTTTTTTTGTAGGTTGTTTTTCTACACCCAGTGCATAATTTCGCGTTAATTGCTTACGATCCATCAGCTCTTGGAGCTGGGGCCTCTATTGTTCGTGCTGCTAAACTTCTTCCAGGTTCTTTAACTTTCTTTTTTCTGGGAAATTTGCAAAAAAGACCCTGAAATATGCCTAAATTGCAAAAAAAGCCCCTGCATTTTTGAAAATTGAAAAAAGAATTTTCAAAAAAAAAAAAAAAAAAACTTTCTACCTTAACGGATAGTTAACATTTTTAATTAGAATAGAAAAATCTACTTCAATTATTTATTTATTCCTCCTAATTTTAATGTTTTTTCACAATTTAGGCATAACATAGGGGCTTCTATGCAAATTTCCCTCTATTTATTTATTCGGCCTGAATTTGTTTAATGATTTTCTTTTTGTACAGAACCATTTTTGAGGAGGGGAGACTCGGTGTTTTTGGTGGGGTTAAGCAGGAGCCTTCAAGCCACATCAAGAAAATCAATCGTGACGAATCCTTCTGCGGCCGTTAATATCGGATCGGCCGATAGCCCCAGGTTCCGCGCCATGAATATGGAAGTCATCGAAATCGATACCGGTAATTAATTAATCAATTAATTAATTTAGAGTTTTTTGTTTTATTTTTGGGTTTTGGTTTTTGTTTTGGTAAAGATTTGACGTATATGGTTTGTAACAATATTTATTAATTTTATTTTAATATTATTTTATTTTATTTATTTGTTCATTTATTTATTTATTCGATTGTAACAATATTATCTTATTTATTTATTTATTTATTTAGGGGATTAATTTTTTGTTTCGCCAAAGGTTTCGTTATATGGCTTGCCACAATATTTATTAATTTTTATTTTTTTATTCATTTATTAGATTTTGGAAGTAGTTTCTCTGGAATTCTAACCGATGAGCACGGAAGAGTTCAAGCTTTATGGGCCAGCTTTTCCACTCAGGTTTTCTACTTTTTTTAAATAGAATGTCGATTTTGGGTTCCTGGTACTGGTAAGCAAGGATTGTAGTACTTTGTAGTGTAGCAACACTTAAAGCCAAATCAAGCAAAATATAAATTACTTCAATAATTTGAAGTACAAAAAAACAATTTGGCTTTAAGTTATTCAAGTTATTGAAGTAATTTATATTTGCTTGATTTGGCTTTAAGTTATTCAAGTTATTGAAGTAATTTTCAAGCAGATTAGGAGAAAAAATTCTTCAAAGAAGAAGAACAAGATTCGACCTTGCGAGAAAAAAGATCGCACAAAGGTATAACAAATGGTATATTATGTTCACATGTTATAACATATAATATAACACACTATCCATATATAATTATATAACATACCATTTATATTACGCTTCGGCACATCTCAGTACCGAATCAACCAATACTACAACTACAATCCTTGCATCAAACTACCCCACATTCTAGTGATAGAAAATAAGCAACAAAATATCTGTTTATCGCATCAAACTTTTCTGAATATTACAAAAACAAAACCTGAGTTTTCAGATTTTCAAAAAACCCCCTAGCTTTTTTGAAAACTCAGGTTTCTTTCGTAATATTCAGAAAAGTCAGGGGCTTATTCAAAAATTCCCCTCAATTCATTCATTCACTCACTCATTCAATCATTCATTCATTTAATCAGGTAAAATACGGAGGCAGTTCATCGGAGGACCACCAATTCGTGAGGGGCATCCCGATCTACATAATCAGCCAGGTCCTGGACAAAATCGTCAACGGAGGAGACTCGGGGGGCGTGCCGCTGCTGATCAACGGCGTGCGGAGGCCGATGCCGCGCGTCAGGCTCTTGGAGGTCGAGCTCTACCCGACTCTGCTGTCCAAGGCAAGGAGTTTCGGCCTGCCTGACTCCTGGGTCCAGGTATTGTTAAATGTCATTGTTTGTTTGTTTGTTTGTTTTTTCTGTTGAAAGAGAATATGTCAATTCTAGCCATACCCAAAACAGAGAATGTCATATGTATCCCACTCTGCTGTCTAAGGCGTGGAGTTTCAGTCTGCCTGATGCGTGGGTCCAGGTATTGTTAAATGTTAGTTTGTTTTTTCTGTTGAAATAGAAAATGTCAAATTTAACCCATCCAAAAAATCAAAGATATTAAATGTATCCTTTGAAAACACACAAAATATCAAATTTACCCTTCCAAAGTCACAAATATAACATTTGTCAGATTAGGATTTATACTTTCGGATCTTTGATATATTTTCGAGTTTTGAAAGGGTAAATTTCATATTTTGCAATTTTGAAGGGTACAAAGTAAATTTGATATTTTAAAATTGCCAGATTCAGATGGGTACTTTATCCATTTCGAGTTTTAGAATGGTGCATTCGATATTTTACAATTTTCTATGGACAAATATGACATCCTCCTGGGCCTTAATAACAGTATAAACAAAATTCCCCGTAACATTTATAATAACTTCTTTTTTTCTTTTTAATTTTTTTAACTAGGCGTTGGCAAAGAAGGATCCGGTGAGAAGACAAGTTCTAAGGGTAAAAGGCTGTCTGGCGGGCTCGAAAGCGGAGAACCTTCTGGAACAAGGGGACATGGTGCTGGCCGTCGATAAAGAACCCATCACGTGCTTCCGTCACATCGAGCTCGCCTGCCACCAAATCGACAGATCTGGGGATCATGACGGGTCCCTCAAGTTGACCATCTTTCGTCAGGTTACTAAAAAAAAGAAAAAAAAATTATTATTGTTGTTGTTGTTAGTAAGGATGTGGTTGTTTTTGTAGTGTGAATATGGATAAAGGGAGAATTTGTATTGCATATTTAACCTTCTAAAAATGTGAATATATATCATATTTACGCTTCTGAAATTTGTTATAGTATTTGCCCGTGTGTAGTTACGAATATCAAATTTATTTTTGGGGAGTCCAGAATATATCATATTTGATATGGTATGTTTTGGATTTTGGAAGGATAAGCTTGATATTTCTGCATTTTTAGATGGCCAGATATGAAAAATTATGGATTTCGGGAGGGTAAATTTGATATTGACATTTTTTGAGGATATTTTGAAGTTCTGGAAGTGTAAATAAGAAATCCATTTCATCCCCCCTCTGGATAGTCGTTAATATGGATGTAAATGCGCACCTTCTTCTTCTCATTATTATTACTAAATAATTTTATATATATTATTATTACTAACAAATGCTTAAATGTTTTATGGTAATAACTAACATGTTTCGATATATTAAATCTTCACAATTATAGGGCAAGGAAATGGAGATAGTGGTGGGCACAGACATCCGAGACGGGAACGGCACGACGAGAATGGTGAACTGGTGCGGCTGCATCATTCAGGACCCGCATCCGGCCGTCAGAGCCCTAGGCTTTCTTCCTGAAGAAGGCCACGGCGTTTACGTCGCACGGTATTTCAATCATCACCTTATTTTGAAAAAAATATTAGTTTGAGTTAGATTAATGGGAAATTTTGTGAAAAGCCCAAGTTTTTCGAAGTGTTTTAATAAATCCCTCACTTTTTAGATTGTCCCCCCATACTAGTGTTATTTATTAAAAAATTGATGAGGGGTATTTTGGTCCAAATTTCTTTTTATGAAATATTTGCTTTTAATTGAATTAATTTGTTTTTTAATTTAGTTAATATGTTTTTTGTCTTGTATAGGTGGTGTCATGGGAGTCCGGTGCATCGATACGGTCTTTACGCGCTCCAATGGATAGTTGAGGTTAATGGAAAAAAGACGCCTGATTTGGAAACGTTTATTCAAGTCGCGAAGGTAAATTTGTTTCCTTATTTAGGTCTAAAAATATACAAAATGCTATACAACATGATAGTAAAGCATGATGGCAGTATGACATTATAGTTCAAATTTTACAATTGAGTAGATCTAACAAAAGAAGAAAATTTGCATTATAGACTCTATCATGTTATCAAGTTTTTTTATCATGACTTTTTGATCATGATGTTTAGCATGTGCTTTAACCAATTGGGGTACTTATTATTATTTGTTACATTTTTATGATAAATTAGGGTTTGGAACATAGTGAGTTTGTGAGAGTAAAGACGGTTCATTTGAACGGGAAGCCTCGCGTGTTGACTTTGAAACAAGATTTACATTATTGGCCTACTTGGGAACTCTGTTTTGATCCGGAAACCGCCATGTGGCGTAGAAGAACGATTAAATCGTTGAATTCTAGCATTTTATCGTGATTTAAATATTTTGGATTTTCGCATTTTATAATGATTAATTTGGTTTGTTATAGAATCGTGTTTAGAATAAGGTGTGGTTAGGTTGTTGGAAAGGAAGGTTATATGATTGTAATTGGATTTTGTATGGAATGTTAGTAGTTTGTAAGGATGAGGATAATTCAATTAAAAATTTTATTTTGGTTGCAACATAACTACTATTCATGGTATGCAAGAAGAAATAGCAAGTTTATGCTAGGGTTGGATAAAATATGCCGAACTTTTGGACTGTATTTTCAAAAGATGTTTCTCATTTCATTTCATTTGTCTGAGAGGTTCACAAATTGTGTGAACTGGTCACAAAAGATGTATTAGAAGGTTTAACGTATATAATGTTTTGGAGATCTGTACCTATTTATTCTATCCCTTTCTCTATAATAATTTTCATTTTAATAAATTTCACGTAGGAGAATAAGATTTATGTTTACATATCTATTATGGATTTTTTTCATTGTAATATGTTGTTTTGGGATATTAGGTGAAGCTGGAAGATTGTTATATCTAATTATATTAAAGAGAGATATATCATGCCTTCAATACTTTGGCAAGAATACAATAATTATATTTTTTTACGGATATTAGTAAGCATATTCATTAAAAATAATGTGGTCAATATCTTGATAAGATGTACAGTCAAATTAATGTTGTTTTTTCTTAATAAACATCTTATTATAATGGTTTTCTTGGTAAACGAATCATATATTAATATGTTCAGATGAAATATGTGAAGTCAAATATATCTTGATAAGATGTTTAAGTCAAATTAAGGTTCATCTATTTTTGTTAAAAAATAATTTATTCACCCTCATTTTTGGTATTGTGACAGGCACTCTAATAAAAACTTTTTGTCATATTTTTCTCAAATAATATTTAACAAGTGAATATTAAAAAAGTATGAAGGAATATTGTATTATTTGGCCGAATAACAAAATATAGACCTTTCTTCTAACGAAGAACTTCTTGTCAACAAGTTTTACAACACAAATATATATAATAAAAAAATCATGTATTTGCGAGTCCAAATTTAATAATAATCTTTAAATCCTATCAATTTTTTATGATATATTTTACGAGAATTTTCTTTATTATAACATCAGTTTGCTTTTAAAAAAGATGGTGCATGAAATCAACCAATTTTAATTGCAGTTCTTCGTGTTGCTCTCATATGCATTTCTGTTGAATATTATTGCTTCGTAAGGATCATATAATTATTCATTAAGAATTTTATAGAGATTTCAAAATAACAAGCACTTAGCATGCAAAAAGAAACAAAAGTTTGTCATGACAAAAATATGCAAAATTTTAAGTTGTTTTAGCAAAAGATCTCTCTTCATTTTATTTGTGTGACATGCAAACAATCACTAGTGTGTGAGCTTCCAACATATTTTGTGTGTTTTATTGGTAGTTGCACACCACAGATGTATGAAAAGAAATTAATATATAATGTTTCATACATGGACCCTACGTCTTAGTTTACCTCCCATTCTTTATACATTTTATATGATTTTATTTTATTATAAGTACAATATATTTTTGGGATATTAGACGAAACTGACATGTTATGCTGTTTATATAAGACATATTAAATGTAATATCATCACAAATTGTTATAATAAAGAAGATACTAGCTTCAAAAAATAAATGAAGAAAATACGGCAAATCTAATACATAAGTGTGCTTTATTGTGAGATATATGTCTCTCGGAATATCTTGAATATGATATCTTGAGTATTATAGTTCCGAGTCAAATAAACAAGATAAATCTAGCCGTTTGTCTTCTTTATTCATGACGGTGCATATATAGAAAGCCATGAATTTGAATTTTCGGTAATCTAGTTGGTCTTTTTTTTAGTTCTAGACAGTCCTTTCTGGAGAAAAATGTATTGAGGTGAAATATTATGAAGAAATGATATCGTGCTAGATGACTCCAGTAACATAAGAACAAAATGTGTATTTTCACTATTTTGTGTAAAGTTTTTTAAGAATACTTGTATACAAGAGAGAACTTTGGCTTCTAATTATTTATTTACTAGGTTAAATTCTCGACAACATACTTTGCATAACCGCTAATAATTTTGTTGTCTTTAACATATTATTATGATATATATATGACAGAACTTGATAAAAAAAAAATGCATGAAAAATTGAGAATATCACGTTTCCACGCCCTTGCATTTACGGTCTTTCTTTAATCAATTTTTGTTTATAATATCATATCGGGACTTCTGCAGGATAGATTTTTATGTCGTGCAACACAATAAAAAAAATATTATATAGAAATAATAAACAATATATATAATTTATTTTTTACAAACAACAAATAATATATACATAAAATAATAAAAATAATATATAAAAAATAAAAAATATATTGAAAAATGAATATATCGTCGTGTTTTGACCGTGCTCAAATAGCTTTCAGACTTTCCATATCTTTTTCATTGTAGTTTTAACGTTGAAGTAGGAAACCAATACAAGAATAGTAATGTGGGCAATCAAGGTAACACAAAACGTTACCTCATGCATGGCCCTCACACGAACAGCTTCACTACATAAAATCCCACCTACGCTAAACCCTCAAATTCCTTCAAAACCAACTTCAAATTTCCACAAACCCAAATTGCTCAGTTCTATCAAGCAAATTTGCGACCAAGGAAACCTGAAACAATCTTTCATTTCTCTCTCAAACTCGCAAAATCGAACTAAACCGACCCAACAGGAGTATTCATCAATTTTGGAGCTCTGTGCCTCACAAAAGGCGATATTACAAGGCAAACAAATCCATACCCACATCGTAAAATGTATTGATTTAGTAAATGATGGTTTTCTTTCCACTAAACTCATTTTCATGTATGGCAAATGTGGGTTTCTTTCTAATGCTAAGCAACTGTTCGATCAAATGCCTGAAAGAACTATTTTTTCATGGAATGCACTTGTTGGTGCATATGTTACAAGTGGCGATTTTTCTAAGGCTATTAATCTTTATCAAGAGATGAGGTTTTTGGGTTTAGCACTAGATCCATGTACCTTTTCTTTAGTATTAAAATCATGTGGCGGTACGAATAATCTGCAATTTGGGAGTGAAATTCACAGCTTGGTTATTAAATTGGGGATTGATTCGATCCCACTTGTTGCAAATTCTTTTGTTGGTATGTACTCAAAATGCAAAAAATTCAACTTTGCCTTAAATTTGTTCAAAAATTTGAATTGCGAAAGAGATTTGGTTTCATGGAATTCTATTATTTCTGGCTGCGTGCAAAATGGGCGGTTTTTGGATGCTCTGTTTTTGTTTAGAGACATGCAAAAGAAAGATCTCGCATTTAATTCATACACCATTGTTAGTATTCTTCAAGCTTGTGCTGAATTGTCTCTTTTGAAATTGGGGCGAGAAATTCATGCTTCAATTGTGAAAAATTATCAATCATTTGGTATTTATGAGGGCAATGCATTGTTAGTGATGTATTCTAAATGTGAAAAGATGGATTATGCAACCAAGGTGTTTGATGAATTGCCTGAAAGAGATAATATCTCATGGAATTCTATACTATCATGTTATGTTCAAAATGGATTTTATAAAAAAGGAATTGGAATTTTCAAAGAAATGATTAAATTAGGATATCATGCTGACCAAGTTTCGGTAATAAGTGCCGCTTCTGCATTGGGGAGATTATGTAATTTAAAAAATGGAATGGAAATCCATGCATATGCATTAAAATTAGGGTTTGGATATACTTTACAAGTGGGAAATGCATTAATGGATACGTACGCGAAATGCATTTGTGTTTATTACACGCGATTTATCTTTGATAGAATGCCAGTTAGAGATTATATTTCATGGACTACTATGATTGGATGCTACGCTCAAAGTAAAGAGCGTTTTGGGTATTTAGAGGCGTTAAATTTGTTTAGAGAGTCTCAAAATGAAGGAATAAAATTAGATGAAATGATGATTGGTAGCATTTTACAAGCATGTAACGGGTTATCAAACCTTGATTTACTTACTCAATTGCATGGATATGCAATTCGAAATGGGTTATTGGATCTCGTTTTGAAGAATTCCATGTTGGATATTTATGGCGAGTTAGGCAAAATTGCGCAATGTTACAATTTATTCAAAAGTATAGAGAATAAGGATGTGGTTACATGGACTAGCATGATTAATTGTTACACTAATAATGGTTTTCAAATTGAGGCTTTATTATTGTTTGGTGAAATGATGAGAGAGAAAATTGTACCGGATCCGATCGCTTTAATAAGCGTGCTTGGACCGGTTGGTAGTTTATCTTATTTGAAAAAAGGTAAGGAAATCCATGGTTTTATCGTACGAAAAAACTTCGGTTTTAACGGAGAGATAAATAGCTCTCTTTTGGATATGTATTCAAATTGCGGAAGTATTAACGACTCGATCAAAATATTCTCTTTAAGAAAAAACCAAGATTTGGTGATTTACACATCCATGATTAATGCATTTGGAACACATGGTAAAGGAAATGATGCACTAAAAATATTTGATGAAATGCTTAAAAGAAACATAAATCCTGACGAAATAACATTTCTCGCATTACTACACGCTTGTAGTCATTCAAGACTAATTGACAAAGGAAAACACTATTTCGACATGATGGTGAGAAATTACAAAATTACCCCTTGGCCCGAACACTATGCGTCCATGGTCGATTTATTGGGCCGAGCCGGTAAAGTTAAAGATGCGTATGATTTTATTTTAGAAATGAATGTGGAGCCCACAGCTGTAATTTGGTGCGCGCTTCTTAACGCATGTCATTTCCATGGAGAAAATTACACTGCGCAAGTTGCAATGAAGAAGATTCTAGAGTTGGAGCCTGATAATCCGGGAAATTACGTGCTAGTTTCGAATGTTTTTGCTTCTAAGGGTAAATGGGGAAGTGTGAAGGTGGTGAGGGAGAGGATGAGAGAGAGAGGGCTTAGAAAGATGCCTGGTTGTAGTTATTGAGGTTGGGAATAAAATTCATAAGTTTTTCGCGAGAGATAATTCGCATGAGGATCCGGAGAGAATATATGAGAAATTGGAGGACATGATAAAGAGGGTGCAGAGAGAGAATGGGTATGTGGAAGATACGAGGTTCGTGTTGCATGAGGTGAGAGAAGAGAAAGTAAGAATTTTGCATTGTGAGAGGCTAGCGATTGCGTTTGTGTTTATTGGTACGAAAAGTGATAACGTTTTGAGAGTTAGTAAGAATCTTAGGGTTTGTGGAGATTGCCATGAGTTTACTAAGATGGTTTCGAAGGTTTATGAGAGAGAGGTTGTGGTGAGAGATGCGAACCGGTTTTATCATTTTAAAGATGGGTCTTGTTCTTGTAGATTTTTGGTAAATAAATGTATGTTATAATTTTTTTTGGTTTATTTTAAGTTTTCCTTTTTTGTTCAAGTAGGGTTAGAATGATCGAGTAATTGGATGGATCGATCAATCTCGGTGAAAAGAGATTCAAAATTGAGCACATAATAAAACAACTGCTAGTAAATAATCTCTAGTTATATCAGATAATTATATTAACTCAAAAAACAAAGATAAATAGCGCAATCAATTACCAAAAGAAGAAAATTATGGTATAGTGATTGTGAGATGTCAAGAATTTTTACATGCAAAAGGAAACCAAATATCCGCAACTTCGGGCTTTTTATAAAAAAATCATGTCATTTTTATTTTGCCTTGCTCACGAATTGTGTGAAGTCCCATCACAATTTGTGTGAACTCTCATCACATTTTTATTTTTACAGTGAAAATGCATGAAAAGAATAATGTTTCCAACTTGCACCTCGTATTTTCCCACCTCCCTCTTTAATGATTTCTTTCTACATAAACTATATACACTTCAGAATTTTGCACATCCTTTGTGATTTTATTTTTATTGTAACATATGTTTCTGTGATACTAGATGAAACTGAATGACCAAAAAACACCAAAATAAACCATATCATCATATAATATGTTAACAACACCAAAAAGGTGGTGCAAAGGTGCTCCACATATACACGCATGAGCAATAGACCTGAACCATTAAAACAATTTGAAGGAATTAATGACTTGAGAGAACTAAAATCGCAATAGTGCTCATGAAATGAAATTCAAATTGGAACATTTTTCCCCAAAGACGCAAAATACAAAATTGAAAAGAAGTATCATATTAATGAATTGTCCAGAAGATGGAACCAAGAAATGGCGAGGAAGCTAGTTGTCGAAATGGTGAGAAGATTGAGATGGTATATGAGAAGAAAAATCACATTTAATAAACGCAAGCAAGAATCCATGGAATTAAGTTTGACCTCTATGACTATGTATTATCAAACTTAATACATGGAACAATTTCTTGTATTTTTGTAATCAAACCTTCTACATGAGGAAGTGATTCTCTGTGAATTTTAGAATGAGTGCCAAGTCTTACAAATGTGTTTCTTTTCATCCACGACTTGTAATGTATGCCTTTACTGATATGTACTATGACATGCAAAATGTAACTATAATTAAATTAAAATTAATGGTATAAAAACAACAAAAATAGTATATATATATATACATGTGTGATTTGTTATTGTGATTTGGATTCAACGTCCAATCATGAGTTTGACATTTTGCAAGTCTTTCTCCCCCCTTAAATATATGGACGTGATTTAGGATTTAGGTTTTCTTTTTTCTCTTTTTTTGGAGAAAAAGGAAGGATGAATGATTCAAAAACTTAAAAGACATGTTATAAAAAGTAGTTGTTTTCTATTTATGTGTCTTGAATATATTGTGTGAATTTCAACTACAATTTTTGTGACTTGAATATGTTGTGTGAATTTCAACTACAATTTGTAGTCACCAAAGATGTATGAAAATAGTTCATATATAATGTTTCCACCGAGCCCTCATCTATTTGAACTCCCATATCTATAATGAGTTTCATTTTGTATTGAAGTAGGAAACTATATATTTCAGTATTTCCACCCAATTCTCATCTATTTTGAGATTTTAGGTGGAACTGACAAGTCACTCATTATGATTAAGAAAAGAGAATTTAGGTGAAGAAGAACAATAGCTTGGTATGATTAAAAAAAATGTGATATTTAACTCAAATTGTTTTATTTAAATTGAATTGTGATCGTTGCGCCTCATGTAAAACAATATAAGATAAATGTCCTATAATTGAAGGGCCGGCAATGCAAAAACACATTAACAAAGACAAAATGCATAGAAATACATACCAAGATTCTACTCATTTTGTGCTTAGAACTATGGACTTTGGAATTGGACTGACATAAGTATAATGCAAATAATGCTTAGTGATTTCAAGTTGTATAAAGTTTTTTTTTCTACAATTTCTTGCAATAAAATATTGTACAAAATAATCTATTATGTTACGTCTTTTTAGAAAATTGCAGCTAATCTCATTTTATTTGATGCTGTGTTGTTCATTATTAATATTCAAGGAAAAAAAAAGTTATGTATCCAAAATTGGACAGGAAACAATAATAAGAAAATGGCCTATCCAAGTCATATTTCTTATAAAAGATTTTTGTCAACAAGCTTTAGATGACACAACACACAACATATTTATGCTAGCTCAAGATTTCCAAGTTAGGCATACACTCTCTATATATGACAAGGATTTGGCATATAATAGCTAGTGATGACCTCTAATTAATCCTCAGAATTAACTTGATAACAACAAAAGATAAAGCACAAAAATTCAAAAGAAGATAAAAGTCCTGCATCTTATATGACCTAAATATTCTTCTCAAATTCAGCATTCCATCTCCTCAGCTGCGTGATAACAAATTAAATCTTTCAGCTCCAAATTTACAATTTTTCATTTTTTTTCCAGAGAGAGAAAGAGGAGAGAGAGAGGTACCTTTTCAACAGCACCTTTAATACTTGGCAAGTCTTGATTATTCCTCAAAAGTTCAATGCGACTCTTCATTTCATTATTACTTTTCTCCACCTAAAAAAGAATTAAATTTATCTAAAACTAAATATTCGTATATATATACACATAAAAATACAATTCATACATAAACATATTGAGTTACAGGTATACCTTTTGAAGCATGCTTGTAAGATATGTAATTTCATCCTTTTTAACTTGTTTTATTTTCTCTTTCATATCTCCAAAATCAATACTGTTTAAACACAAATAAATAATTCAATAAATTATTATATTTTTCTATTCCAATTTTTTATTTTCTCTGTTTTAAATTTTGTACCTATTTGAAGAGAGTTCATCAAGAGATTGTTCTTCAATCATTTCATCGACCTTATCTAAAATAGCGCCAACCTGTAAATAATATTAATTTTAGTTATTTTAGTAATATTTATGATATAAGTATGAAATTAAACCCTAAACAAAAAATGATAAGGGAATATTACAACCTCGGTCTCCTCACAGAAACGATTAAAATCCACCTACAAATAAAAAAAATACATTGTTAATTATTTGACTACATAGACCTAAAATAAAAAGAAATCAACAATTTTTCTTTAAGATTGCAATAAAAATATCTAAGAAAAAGATCAAGGACAGAGACCCAAAAAATTACCTCTAAATTAGCATGCAAGGATTTAATAAGCTGCAAAAATTAAGCAAACAAAAGGCAAAATCATCAAATTAGGAGCTCAAATTAGTACTTCATACCTCAAACAGCATACTGAAATAACTGAAAATATTAAAAAAAATAATAATAACTCACCTGGACTAACATGCCATAAATATTCTTCTTCTCCTTATCTGTAAATCCCTCAAACACTCTATTCACATCCTATAAATTACCAATAACTCAATTTAATCACACAGATACAAAACAAACAAACACAAAACACAATTACATCCGTACCAATTTGGTACCAAACAGATTCCAATTTTCCACCACTTAAATCTTATAAACTTTGGTTCTATTCAGAATTTTGGGCTTTTAATTAACCTTTTAGGCAACCATTTATGCTGTAACTCAAATTCAGGCCAAGAAACATTCATACAACTTTCTTAATTTACTAAAGAAAGAAAAAAGTGGTTGTGGGTCACTCACATTCAGCAATAAAATGGAGAAAAATGAGAGCTAACAAACAAGAGGATTATCCTCATTCTGACCTCACGGGAGCAGGCGGAGAGCAGAGACCGAACGGCCATCTTGAACGAGCTCTTGAGGTTCTGGTATCTGGCGCTCAAGATCGCCGGAGCTGCTGAGCTCTCAGCCTCCATTGTTGTTGATGCGAAATTCAAACGACGAAGGGCGGAAAGAACGAAAGAAAGAAAGAAAGAAAAAGAAATGGAGGAGTTTATATATGGGCTTGTTTATTAAGGCCTTTAAGCCCAAGAAGAATGAGTAAGTATGACTGATGGGAGGAAAAATATATTATGAGATATTTACTAGGAAAAGATTTTTTTTTCTCTACCAAGCAAATTAATACTGATATAATATGCAAATATCATTTGTGTTTGTTGTATTTTTAGTGTGTACGATATGAAACAATATGTTGATAAAGAATAATTGTGATGTAGATAATAAATTTGAGTATATTATGTGGCAATTTTGGTTTGTTTTTTTAATGATTATGAATACAATATACAATTGAAGTTGGCTACTTCTTTTAAATAGCTAATGAAGTCTAGGGATCTATGCAATAGTTAGTATTTGATTAACTAGAATTATGTACATAGTAAGTAGTGCATATTTCATGTGACTTTTGTAATAATGTGCATTGAAAGGTGAAATGAGACATACTTCCTATCTCAAAGCAATGATACATAAAGAAAAGGCAAATTATTTAGGGCTTTCAAATAAAGAAGAAGAAGAAAGGACAAATTATTAAGATCTCATGAAAGTTCCATCACATCAAAAAAGATTACCTTTATTTGATTTCTCTTTGTAGGTAATATTTCATTACTTTTTTTAATTAGGGATTACTTCATTTTGCAAAAATCTACTTCATAACTAAAGATATATACTTGTTAATTAGTTGAGATAAACATGTTTTCACTTACACATCATAATTCAAAATCAACATCTTTACCAATATTAGCAGTTAATCATATATATATTAGACTCCCACTAGAATATTTATTCGATAAGATACAAAGAAAATGGATGCTACATTAGCAAACAAATAATAAAAGTAACACACTGAACCTTCCTATTTATTCATCATCCAAAAAAGCATAAAAAGTGCATGGAAAAAAAAAATACTTTATCAAAGTAGAGAATAAGAGAAAAAGTCACCACCACTTTCTCTTGTCTTTACACCTCTTAACAAGCTTTAATCCTGAACACCACTAGCCTTTTATTCTTTATTCAACTTGTTTAACATCACAAAAGAATCAAGTACTAAATCTACATAATATATAATTCGTAATGAGAGAATATAGAATCATAAATTTTTCAACAATATGTAGCAAAAACTTTGAACAAAGTTCAAATTACAAACATAATAATGTACTCTAAAACATGAGCAAACCTGCAAAAGCTACGATTAAAACTACACTTCCACCACTCAAACCTTTAGAAAAGATAGAATTACCCGCCGACACGGGTGTCTTGTTGGAGTAGTAGTACCAAGGGAACCAAGGCAAAATAGGGTTCGGAGGGGGAGGTGAATTGTAATTATGGTAACTATTAGGCGGCGAAAAGTACGGACTATATCCCGACGTAGGTGGTGGTGGGGGAATCCAGTAACCTGACACGCCTGATGGAGCAGGTGGTGGTGGATAGCTATAATAAACAGGCGTCTCTGATGCAGGTGCCGGAGGCGGTGGACAATTTTGTAGGGTTATTGGTGGTGGTTGACATGGGTAGTCGCATGTTGAGGTCGACTCATCAGCAGTTACGAGTTTTTGAGAGAAGAAAGAAAGAGTGATGAAAATGGTGATGATAGTGTAGGTTGATTTTGAGGGAATGGAACCTATGTTATTTTTTGGAAAAAGAAGAGAAGCCATGTTGTGGAGAGAATGAGAGCCAAAGGGGTGGAATATGAGGAAGGGAATTATTGTAGGGGTTGAGAGGTTTTGGCTTTATAAAAGATGCTTAATTAAAGGGTGTATGAAGTTTAATATTTTTGAATAAATGTTCTTATTTTATTCCAAGGCCTCCATGGGTGCATATAATTGTTTAGAATATGAAATATAAGGGCCATGCCCAAATAGAAATCAAGATGAAACAATCCCCCCACCCCCCCCCAAAAAAAAAAAAAACCCCAATGTGGAAAGAAGAGGCCACGTCACCTCTATTTTGTGTACCGTTGGATGGATCATTTAGAGTTTCTGATATTTTATGACGGTCTCTGTGTAGTTTCTGAGTAGTTATATAGTGTAAGAATATGGTTGGATGAATTCGGTGTTCTGTGTTCTATCCTGATTTAATGTGAAATTTCAAATCAAATATAATTAATTATCTTGAAAACTAAACTGTGTAATTTATGTGTTGTGAGTTATAATATCAATAACCACTGAATACTCGCTACACATAATTCATTCCTAAATAAAAATAAAAAAAATAATGATTTATCAAAAAAAAAAAAATTGGGTCTCACGTGTCACTCTCTTTCTCTCTCCCTCAAATAAAGAAAAAAATAGATTAATGATTTTCAAAAAAAAAAAGTGGGCCCACCCTTTCTCTCTCCCTCAAATAATTTAAAAAAGAAAATAAATAAATCATTTTCCAAAAAAAAATGTGGGCTCCATGTGTCTCTCTCTTTCAGGTAATTTTTTTCCAACGTTTTCTTTCAAAATATGTATTTTCAGTAGTGAAAAAAATGAAAAATAGAACAAGAATGATGAGATCTTTCATTCAAGATCTCAATTGTTATACTTTCGAACGCACAATTATATTTTCTCATAATGACTTTCAATATCTCGTGTCCTCAGTCGACTGGATTGAATATCACCATGTTATATGAGATTATGACTCATTCCTGAATAAAAAAAAATAATGATTTATGAAAAAAAAAAGAAAATAAATGTGGGTCCCATGTGTCACTCTCTTTCTCTCTCTCTCTCCCTCAAATAAATAAAAAAAATAGATTGCTCATAATGATTTTCAATATCTCGTGTCTTCAATCGACTGGATTGAATATCACCATGACTCAAGACTGTAATAAAAACGTGATTTATCAATTTTTTATCTTATATGTGCTTACAGTTTCGATACACCAAGATACAAATAATGTTTGTATAAGAAATACATAATTAAATTTTCAGCTGAGAGAATTACATCTAAGTATGAGATCAACAACCAAATTTTTTTATATGATATAAATTGTGAGAAATATACGAATTAATTGCTGTGAAAATAATGATGGAATTTTAATCAATTTATAAAAGTATTTTTTTTTACTTTATTTTTTTTAAATATCGCATCGATGAGAAAACAAAGTTTAAATTTGTTGAATTATAATTTTATGTCAGTATTACATATTTTTTATTATGACTTGTATAAATCTTATTTGATTCAGAGATAATTTCTAACAAAAATATGAATTATTCATTGTTTATTCTGTTATAAGTTGTTTCTTGAGATAATTTATATAGACTTTTTATGATTATTAATTCATAAGATAAATTTAATGTGTTAATTATTAAACAATAAAAATGATAAAACCGCATCAGAGCGCAAAAATTTTCCTAGTTTTGGGAAATTTTTCAAAAAACCCTTTTCTAGTATTTATCAAAAACCCCTAACTTTTCAATATTTTTCAAAAAATCCCTATAAAGTGGATTTAATTTTTTTTAGCCCCCTATGGGATTAACTTTAACTTTTTCATCCTATTTAATTTTAAAAAGACCAAAATGCCCCTCATATATTTATTTTCATATTTTATTATATTCAATAAAATACTAAATAAATAAAAAATATTATTTTTTAATATAATAGTTCACGATGTTATTTTTCCGATATTTTATGATATTATTTTATGATACCTTAATTTTTATTTTATGGTATTATATTACAAAAAAAAATTATTATCCTATATATAATTTTATATTACGTAAAATATTATTTTCTTCATTATTATTTATTATGATTTTGTTTATATTCTAGTCATTAATTTATTTTTACTGTAAAATATAACATGAAAAAAATATATGACTCTATGAGGGGTATTGCAGTCTTTTAAAAATTAAATTGGATGGAAATGTTAAAGTTAACACCACAGGGGGCTAAAAAGAAATTCAATCCACTTTATAGGGTTTTTGAAGAATATCTAAAGGTTGGGGTTTTTTTGATAAACTTTTTTGATAAACAATAACTCTAGGCAGCAGAATCCGCTACAGGATGTTGATTTGGCATGCCACTCACGCTCAATCTTTGCGACGCCAGCGTCCAGCGTAGCTAAAGCCAAAAACTGAAACAAGAAGCGAATCCTACAGCACAGACCCGTTTAGAAGCGAATCCATGAAGCCCACATTAGAAATGAAAACGATGTGGGGATTCCTCTATTTCTTTCATCTCCTCTTTCAAAGTATCTCTCCGTGGGATCCAATTTCTTCTCCAAAATATAAATTTCTAATTTAGTTGCCTCTTTTCCTTGCCTCAAAACCTGATCTGCTATTCCTCTTCATCTTGTTTTCAATACATAATTTCTTTGTTTGATTTTTCTTTTTGAAATAGCATGAGAATTTTGTCTTGTTGAATTGTAGTTCAGTTTATACATCATCTTAAATCAATATTATTGAATTTGGGAAATAAATCTCTGTTTCTATTAGAGCAGACACTATAGAGAGACTAGAGAGGAAGATATATTTTTTTTTTTTTTTGAAGCTGCAGCCGACGAAGAGCCTCGCTGAGATTTCATTGAAAATTAAAAAAGTTTTTTGTACAAGAAAAAAGAGAAATAAAAGGAAGTAAAAATATTGAAACGGGTTTCACTATCTTAACGGGTTGGCTTGTTTTATTTTTTTCCTGTTTATTTTTTATGATGTAGACAAATGAGTGGCGCCACGTAGGCATCCTGCTCCGAATCCTGGTGTTTAATCCTGTTGTGTAGACTTACTGTTTTGATAAATACTAGAAAAGTTAGGGGGCTTTTGAAGAATTGGTAGTGGTTTGAAGAGTTCCTCAGCCTTCAGGTTTGTCATGATACCATAAATTATCCCAAAAAAGGTGAGGTGACAAAATCACTAAACAAGAATGAAAAAAATTCAACTAGAAGTACATGTAAGTATACTCGACTTGTTTTGTTGGTACATACCATGTCAAAATTCACTTTCCTCAATTAGAACTTATAAGTACATGTAAATATAATCCACTTGTTTTTTTGGTACACCCCAATGTCAAAATTCACTTTTCATAGAAGAAAAAACTAACTATGAAATGTAGCCATCAGTATTAAGTAAGAAAGAATTATAGTAGTAAGTATTTGTTAGGTTGCTTGTTACAATTGTCTTTTACTAAGTGAGACAATTTGAACACACGCTCATCATTTGTAGTCTATAGAGCAACAAAATCTAGAAGCCAACAGCAAAGCATAAGGTGTGTGGTTTGAATGGATACAGGAGGAGCAAAGAATCTCATGGAGCTTTTGACATTTAAGGGAAGAGTGACCACACAAGAATATATGCAGATGTCCACACTAATTTGATTGAAAGTTGAAAACCTATCCAAGATAATTAAGGACCACAAGTTTTTAGAATATAGTGTTTACAGTTCAAGTACATATACTAATTAATATTATGTGTCTGGTCTAATTAACATATCAAAATATCTGAATTAATTGTTCTGTTGATAATATTGTTGGTGCCAAAGGGTGCGTTTGGTTGTTTAAGCAATTTTGGTTCCTATAATAACATAATTAATACATCACTTTTCTCATATCCTATCAAATTGAGAGAAGAAACAAAGAGAAAACATTCAAATTGCTCTCTTGCCGACTTTTACATATCTCTGGTCTCTGGATGACCTTATTTGTAAGAAGGAGCCATCTCATACTCGGTACAGAAATACAGATTCAGGTGTGTTTCCGATTTATGGCTAATTCACTTAGTCAATTTAGGGCTTATTAGTATGGATCATAATTCACTTCTATAAAGTAGTTATATTTCTTTAATTCTTCATTAGTAATAATTATGGTTTTTATCATATTAATTAGAAGTACACGTATATATGCCAATTCCATTAGGTGATCCATCGTTCTTTTCAAGATTCTTTTCTCTTTTGCCAACCTAACTATCCCTTGCTTTCATTCTTAGTGATAACTATATATAAGAACTTTGAGCTGGAGAGAGAGAAAGAGAGAGAAGATGGGTTGTTATCCTATAGGCAAGATAATATCTAAGGCAATCACAAAGTGCAATGGTAAGAGTATACCTCCTCCCTCTAACTCTCTATTTTTTATTGCTTTCCTTTCCTTCTTTTATATTAGATATTTCGGAAGATTGAAAAAGTTTTCTTATTCTTTAGTTTCATGTGTTCATTCTTCTATCAAAAATTATATGTATGTTTTTTAGGATCTAATTTGAAAAATATGTGTAACAATTTCTAGTTCACTTGCGCTTGCCTTGATTTTTGAATTGCTGGTTTGAGTTTAGCTCATGGTATTAACAAAACAAAATGAATTGAATAAATTCAAGTAGTTGATCACTTTCATCAATAATCAATACAATATATTGTTGAACAATTATTGATTTATTCCTCTTCTTTATTCACATAGGAGGAGAAGAAAGGACAAGAAGTGTTAGTCCTGTCTACAACGTGACATACACACCGCCTCCTATGTACCAAACAAGAACAATGGCGAAAACCGTAACTTTTAGCGAAAACAATTCAGTTTACTTAATACCAAATGAACCGGCTCATAACCCTAATATACCCGAAACTCATCTCGCTCAACCCGAACCTGCCAGGCCTCCTTCAGCTCAGCAAGAAATGCAAAAACCTAGGGATCCTACACCGGTAAAGGCTCGAGTCAGACGCCATAGTCATGCACCAGACCCACATGGCTCAAACCAGCCTAAACCAGTTCAAAGCCATGGAGGGGTCCGAGTCGTTCATGGACCGCATCCGCCAGGTTTCAATCAGCCTGAACCAATTCAAAATCATAGAGGGGGTCGAGTTATTCATGGACCACATCCTCCTGGTTTCAACCAGGCTGAACCGGCTCAAAATAGTGGAGGGGGCCGAGTCGTTCATGGCCCACATCCACCAGGTTTCAACCAGGCTGAACCAGTTCATGGACCAGGCCAGCCTGGCTTTAACCAGCATGAATCAGTTCAAGGTCAGTCTAGATATGGACATGAATTTGGATATGGCCGATATGCACCGTCTCCTCTACCAAGATGGCAGGCTACACCAAAAAGGCATGAATACTTTTCGGGAGAGTACCGATCTTATCCTACCCCTGTTCGTGAGGGTATTTACAACATTGCCACTGACCCGAACCGTCTAACATCAATTTTTAGTGAGGAGAATCCAAATGCTTGTACCATTTCATAAGTTAGTGGAGAATAATATTATGGGGATATCTCTTTATCTCTTTGTAATATTATTTTCTATCTTTTTTTTCTTTTATTTGTTTGGTAAAATAGAAATCTGATGCCTTTTGACAAGAAGAGGGATGGCTGTCTTTTTTCTTCTAGTTTTTAATTGTTTTGAGTATATAATTATGTTTTTTTAATTCATAGGTGGTCTGAGAGAGAATAGTCAAAAAAGTGGCGATGGTGTAATAAAGAAGATATTTTAAATCAGAAATGGCTTCCTTTAAATTCTGTTTTCATATTGGTTTCTTCAAATGAACACCCCGCCCAATCTAGTAAAGAGATTAAGTAGTTCATATATTCAAAGGTCTCTAATTAGGAAATTATTTAGGGGTCGTTTGGTTCGAATTTTGAACGATGTCTTGGAATGTATGATTCCAAGGAATCATATTCCATGGAATGCAATTTTAAGATATGTGTTATTAACATGTTTGGTTTGATGTATTTATTTCAAGTAATGTATAAGATCTTGATTTATTGATATTTCAAATTTGTAAAATGTCATTTAAATCAACAAAATAATGAGAGAAAAGATGTTTTTATATATAGATTTATTTTCTTATTTTTGTATTCCCTCCTCATGAGGAAAACCATCAATTTTGGTGGCTATTCAATTTCCATCAAATATTCCCATGAGAATCACAGATTTCATTATTTTATTACCGAGTGACTCTTCCAAACGTGAGAATGAAATCCATCATCATGAATACCAGAGCATCCATATTTAAAAGCTCAAACCAAACGGCCCTTTAGTCTTTTTTCTTGGGCTCAAAATTAAATGACCTATTTCAAGTTTGTGACCTTTGGGTTTATAATCGGCTGACACTGTACTTTTAAATTGCTAGTAGTTCACGATTTGAAATCATGGATTATCGGAAACTCGTGATTTGAAATCTGATAAACGGGCCGTTAGGAGCCTTTGTTGGCCTGCCAACAAAGTAATTGGGCTATTGTATTTAGCTATAAAGTACGACCTTGTGAGTTCTGAAATGGCCCAAACTGCTCAGCAGTTATTTTTCCATCCTTTTATTTTCTTAATCTAAATCATTCTTTTTACTTGTAACCCTTCTTTTATTATATTCTGAGATTTTGACGCCAATTAATACTGAAAGGAACATAAACTACTCAACTAGATTGAAAATGACACTCAATCAATACATCATAAATTAATTTAGTTTGTTTTTTTGAATATAGTTGACTCAACTGTTATGAATAGATCAATGAAGTTGTCTAAAAATAAAGAATAGATCAATGGAGACAAGTCTGCTCATACTGAGTCCACTGTATTAACTGTCTTAGATTTCTTAATTTCTTTCGAGGATAAGATGACTAATAAATACTTCCTCTTACGTGTGTATATTTACAACTGGTACGGCATTATTTTGGATAAAATTTCATTAGTTTTTTGATAATATCCTTATTTGATACTAATGTTTTTGTCACTTTTTTCATGTAATAAAATCAATCTGTAAGCTAAAATTATAGGCTTATGGTTATGCATACTACTAGAAACACAAGAAAGAAAAGAAAAGAAAAACATTAATGCTTGCATGTTTCATGTGACCAAAACTTAACATTTGGGGCTTGGGACCTTAATTTTATTGACTAGAAAGATACCTTGTAATATATTGTTCAAACCAAAAATCAATGCCTGCATAATCGAATGAATTTTTGAATTATTAGATAAATTATTTACTTCATACTTAATTAAACAAAAAATATTATAAATGATGTTTTTTCATGAAAAAGTTATGAAGGATGTAAATAAAAGAGATGAATAATAGAAGGCAGTTTTGGTAGATTAGCACTTCTTCACGATAAAAATTGAAGTCATGTTTATCTAGTGACAAATAATGATAGTGATTAGTCTAAGTTTAGTTTAACTGTATAATCTAAAATGATAATTTTTTTTAATATAGTGGAAGCTAACATGTATGCAATTGCAACCTTAATTCTCTTTACCAGCCCACTAAAATGAATTAATCACCCACCATTGAACTTAAGTAAGCAAATATTTGGAGTTTATTTATTCTTAATCCTATTTTTGTCTACATTATATTAAGTTTATTGTGTTCAATTTGATATATATCTTTTTTTTCTTAGTTTCTTGTACAAATTTCATTGCTAGAATGCCTCTCATAATATGATTTCCCTTGTTTGATCTTTTTATTTCTATTGAAAAAATGATCATGTATTTATTTCATAGTTTGAAGAATCGCCGATTCCGATTCAGTCGATTCGAGTCGGAATCTGCAAATTTCGATCCGATTAATACTGGATTCTCATGATTATATAAAAAATATTTTATATAAATTTGTCGGATTTTTCATCCGATTCCGATCCAATTCAGTTGATTCTAAATCGCTATCTTAAGAAACCGACTCTAGTTCTGATTCCGATTTTCCAAACCCTGTTTTATTTTTATTTCATGTTGTTATTTTAAGATTTTTGAGAATTGGATAAGAAAGGCTTGAGATGATGTGGGGCCTACCAATTGTGCAGACCAAAGCACCACTCAGATCTTCCAATTTCAGGCCGCCATTACATAAGTACTTTTAAGGAAGCAGATAATGTCTGCAGAGAGAGTACCATCAGCACTATCCATCTAATAGCCCACTGACATATAAGCAAAATAAGAAATATTTTAAGCATCAAGTAATTTCTTAAATACTAACATATTTGAAAAGATGGACATATTTTTCGTATGTAGAAACATATATGGAAAAATAAATAAATATTATTGAGGCAAAAGTATGTTTAACAGATTAAAATATAGGGAAATGGAAAATTATGACGGGGTACTGTAATGACCCTGTAGTGACGGATTGAAATTATATACTATTTTCTCGAGTTTCCATAAACGATATATACTGTTTTCATTTTTTTTAAATATATAGTGTTTACCGAATGAATTTTTATATACTGGTTTTTTCAGTTTATATGTTTTTATATGCTGTTTTCATTTTTAAAATATATATTGTTTACCGAATTGATTTTTTATATGCTGTTTATTTTCAGTTTATATTTTTTTTATCAATTTTTATATGCCGTCGCTACATAATTGGTACAGTACCATCGTGCAGTATCAGCTCTCTAAAATATATTGATTCTCGAGTCAATGATCTTATGTATTTGAGGTGTTGGGACAATAAATTTTTTGGAGTTCAAATCTTTTCGTATTCTGTCATATGTCATCATCACAATAAATGGATTGTGGATTGTGCGGAGGATGCATTTTCAGGCGGCTCGAATATTTTCTCATTTTTTTTCATCAAAATTGAGGTCTAAGCCATTGAATGTTGAGATGTTTAGGAGGGAGCAGAGTCTGAACTCAATTTTTGGCTGACCTTATTGACTACGACATCTATGGGTCTTTTCTTTGTAATAACTGATTTTCTTTCTTTCTTTGTGGAAATGAAAGAAAAATTAAAAAATCAGTTGTTGTGACTTTAGCTATATGACAAGTTTGGCACAACTCAAAGTCATACCTTTCCTAACCTAAGATTAAAAAATAAACATGACATCAATTGGCATTCTCTTCTTTTGGGGTCAACATGAAATAGTAATTGTGAACTAAATTTGAGTTAGCTATGCAAGTATGTTAGTTATTTAAAGAAAAGTATGTTAGTTATTTAAAGAATCTTCCAAAAACAAAATAAAAATTCCTTTCTCTAGTGACAAATAGAAGATGATGGAAATTTTTAAATGCATTCAAGAAAACTTCCAAGCTATCTTTGTGCATGTCTAACAAAAATAATATTTAAATGAACCTTTAAAAACTGTTCAAATGTTGATTGGTGATCCACAACATTTATCTTCACAAATTTAAAAAAAAATGTGCCATTTCTAAATTCTGTCCAAATTACAGAATCTCATTTCATTTAAATTTTCAAGAAATTTTGCACCAGCAAATTTGTATCTATACCAGTAATAACTGGTACTTGGATAAATCCATGATAAGATTTTAATTATATGGATCAAAATAAACATTACATCAAACTTAAAGACTTTTAATTAATTTAGAATCATAATAATTATCTTATTCTCATAGTAGAGTCTATCACAATTTAACAAATAATAGTAAAACCATTTAGACCAACTTATTTGACTAAGTTCTACCACCACTATCAAAAAATAAATATATACACCCAAGAAACCCCTCCCAACCACTAACTATCCTCCCTATATATAAATCAAAACCTCTCTATTTCAAGCCAAACCCTCCCTCCACAAAAACACACACAAATACAAACAACAAACACACAAAGATGGGAGTAGGGTTTCTTGAAGCCATGATAATAATCCTCAACACGTGTACGAAACACATGTCACGTGCGGCTCGATCACTCTCGGTCAGTCCGAGAAAGAAAAAAGAAAACAAGAGTGATCTGGTCGAGTCAGAGGATTTCGACGGCCAGGATGGAGTATGGAGAAGATCGATATTGATGGGCGAGAAATGCCAGCCATTGGATTTCTCTGGCGTGATTTATTACGATGCGGAAGGGAAGAAACTCGATAATGTGCCGCCTCGGTCTCCTCTTAGGAGCCCATTACGGATTAATTTTGCGCAACATCTCACCGTGAGTTAAGTAATATTGATATTACATTATTGAAGGTTGATGTGATAAGTTTTATATTCGAAAGTGGTAATTATGATATTGGGATGATGGATGTTGTGGTGTGTTTGGATTATGGTTGATCAATTTGTAAGTTGTATGTTTGAAGCTTTAGTTGTTAGATGTATGATTGTTATCTTTAATAAAATTAGATGTAAGTTTTGGTGTGTGGTTTCATGTTAGTTTAATGCTTGTGGATGTAAATTGAAGAATAAATTAAGAAGGAAAAAAATGTTTTGAAGATATATATTCTCTTTAATGTTCAAGGTTTTGAAGACATAAATGTTTTCTCTGTTATGATGAGTCAGGTTAATATATTTATAAACTAAGGGAAGGGAAAAAAAAGTCAGAAGTTTGAATTCAAATAAAAAAAGTTAATTAAGGAAACAAATAATAAAGTAAGTTGTTTTTTTTACTTATTTTCTTACTTTTTTGACTAATCTATAATTTATATATGTTTTACTTTTTATCTAAAATTTAGAAGTTTGAGTTCAATAAAAAAATAAATAATAAAGTAGATAGTTTTATGTTCTTTAATTTTTTAGAGGGCTCTATAATTTATATATGTTTTTATCAGAGCACGAAGAACTCGTCAATTTGATTTTCTTACTACAATATAAACAATGTTATTTTAGAGAATCAATTGATCATCATCATCATCCTTTGGTTGAAAAATAGTGAAGTGAAGCTATCATGTGTTGGATTTTACCAAAACAATCAAAATCCAATCTAGCAACTCAGACCCCCCACAATATATGAGCTGCAGGCCAAAGCCATGTTAATTCCACGGAGTGCTTGCGCAAACGAATTAAGCGACAGATTACCAAGATCATTAATATGGTGGTCAGCTTCTGAGTGAAAAAAGACCTAATTTTGGAGAATCTGAAATTTCAAAAAGATAGTAATTCAGATCTTGAATTTTTGCACGAAATTATCCAAACATCTCTAGTGGGCAGACTTGATAAGATTTCCACTAATGGAATGCACCAAATTTATTGGAAAGTTGAAGTATAATTCTTCTGTTAAACATTTTATGTATAATTTCATGTAACGGGTTGCTGTCACGTAAAATATATTCATCACAAAGAACTGAATTTTTGTTTAAATAATAAAATCCCAACCACCAGTTAATTATTCTCCACAAAATAAAATGTGAGACAAAAATACTAGTTTCAATTCAATTTATGGGAGTATAACATGAAAATATGAGATAATTTCATCTTCTACAAGAATTTTTTTTTTCAAGCTGCGGTAGGCGATAGCCTGAGGTTTTCATTAACTTCATGAAGATTAAGAGACTGGAAGTACAAATTGAAGTTTTCCAAGCGTTTCTGCAAGCTATCCATATTATAATGTGGATAAGTTATGAAACTTCACTTAATTCTTGAATTAACAGTGAGAATATCTATAATTATATGGTCAAACAACCAAAGGAGGATATAGAAACTCTAAGTTCTACTTTACTCAAAAGCAAAGAACCCTAATTTCGGGCTTTCAAGTAATTTGATCAAACGAGTCAATTCAAAAAAGACCAAAAGGAATCAATAACCATTGTTTATTTTGGCATTTCAACAAACACATGCCAAACAAGGGTTGGTGTAGGGGGAGAAGTTTGAGTGCAAACACTCCTTAATTTGTTTTCATTTTCCTTTTCTTTATTTAAAGACAACTGCTCACACCTGAGGTAACCTAAACAAAAATGTGCCTGTCCTAACATAAGCAAATATGTGTTTTCAATTTTGCAAAATAAATAAGTAGCTTTTTATTTTAACATATAAGTTCATGAAATGTTCATTTATACAAACCAATTTTCTTATTAAAAAAAAGTATATAGTTTTATAAAGCATATATATATTTTTATAAAACAAGACATAATTTTATAACAAATATAAATTCATAGAAAACAATATATCTTTCCATCAAAACATAAAATTACTTTGTAAGTATCATAAAAACAATATATAAATATTACAAAAATAATATGTAAGTGTTAAAAAACAATATATAAGTATAGAAAGCAATATATAGATATTATAGAAACAGTACGTAAATATTATAAAACAGTGCATAAATGATAAAACCTGTAAAATAATATATACTTGTATTAAACATAACATAATGTATGCCAATTAAAAACAATATATAATATCACAAAAACAGCATACGTTAATGTTTTTCCCCCATCTCTTTTTTTCCTTTTTTTTGAGCACCCGGTAATATTCGAACTCTGTATTTGACTTTATAAATATCGTGATTTGTTCAAACTTCCATTTTTTTTAAATCACCATATTCTATGTCATTCTCTTAATGTGAGTTCATAGATGTTAGTAAACAACAGTTTATATTAGATTAACAGTCTATTGAGAAATTTGTCTAAGTCTAGAAGTTGAAACATCACTAAATAGCTAGCTCATGAGTGAATGAATAATATTTATTTATTTAAGGAATAATATTTTACAACCAATAAAACTTTTTTATGATACTATAATAGTCAATTAGGAAATTTTTCAAGGGTTAAGTTATAACATCACTATAGCTAGCTCATGCATAAATGAATGAAATATTACAACCAATATTTAATATAAAAAAAATTCTAAAGAAAAGATCACATAATGCTACAACAGCCAACAGTACAAAATATATTTAGGAGACAATATTCAATGTGTTTCACAGTTATATAAAGAAATGTGTATGAAGGAAAAAACAACTTTAGCCAGACTTATAATTATCAAGACTACCAATTACAGAAGAAAAGAAATTTAATATTTGCACAATTTTCATTCACAATTCAATATTTGTGATTTTGTGTATATCATGGCCCCCACATCACTTCATTTTAATTTTTCTTCAACTCATGAATGTTGTGGTACAATTTAAGAAAGTCTATGTCAAAAATTATTTTAATATATATTAGATCAAACTGTCCAAAAATGAGCTTTTTAACAATATTTATTTATTTTTCTCTTTGAATTAGACAATTCATAACTCTTCGTTCTAATTAGGATAATGCTCGCGCTTCGCGGCGAGTATTTCAATTTTAATAGTTATTTCAATCTAATAATATATAACTTGTAATTTTGAAAATACAAAATTAAACTTTGTGAATCCATAGTACATAAATAATATATGAGAATTCAAAATTGTTGTATTTGATTTTCTTATGTCATTATGTCTTGACATATTATATTAGAAAAACAAATTAAGTATTAATCAGGTATAGATGAATGAGATCAGAAAAAAATAAAATGCAAGATAATTTATTTCGAAGATTTTAGTTGAAACTACATAAGATTAAATTATTAATGATTAACTTTAAAAAAAATAAAAAATAATAATTATATTCAATATTATATATATGGGAAAAATATGTATACTACATAGGAAAAATGAACATTACTCATTTTCTTCAAAAATTTGTCACCACTATTTTTCTTATTTATTTTAGATGTTAAAATGGTATGGATTACACATATGTTATTATGAAACCTGTATAATATTAAGTAATATAATATAGTTTTCAATATTCTGAAATTTTGTTTGAGATGATAATTCTCACATAACGAAGATATAACACTGAACATTAATCTAACTAATCATGTGATATTATGATAATTTTTTTGATTCGACGGCGAAGAGAAAATTTATAATAGTTCTCTTGAGAATTTTCAAAGAGGGGTAAAAAATATGATAAAAATAAATGAGCTTATCATTTTATTACATGTTCTTTTATATAGTCTATATTCACATATTTTATCAAGAAAAAATGAAATTGGAATCATACCAATATGTTTTTATGTGATATTGTGGTAATAATTTAAATGAAAAGCTAAGATTTCAAAAAAAAATTGATCCAACGGCCGAGATAAATTGACAATGCAATAGGTATCTTGAGAATGCTCAAAGAAAGATGAAGAATAGGGTATTGAGAATATTATTTTTGTACATCTTCATTTATATAGTCTATATTCACATATTTTAGTAAGGAAAAAAATTGGAACCATAACAATATGGAACTCAAACTAAATAGAAAATTCCAACAAATTTATATTTGATGATTTTGACATGAGAAATAAAATATTTCATTAAGAATTATAATTTTTTAAAGAAGAAAAGAAAAATTATTTATATTTTAATGAGTAAACTCGTCATTAACTATTGGTACATGTGATATTGTGGTAATAATTTAAATGAAAAGCTAAGATTTAAAAAAAAATTAATCCAACGGCCGAGATAAAGTTGACAATAGTTTCTTAGAATGCTCAAAGAGAGATGAAAAATAAGATATAAGGTATAAGTTAATGAGCATATTATATTTGTACATCTTTTTTTATATAGTCTATATTCATATATTTTAACTAGAAAAAAATTGGAACCATAATAATATGGAACTCAAAATAAAGTGAAAATTCCAACAAATTTATACTTGATGATTTTAACATTAGAAATAAAATATTTCATTAAGAATTATAATTTTTTAAAGAATAAAAGAAAAATTATTTATATTTTAATGAGTGAACTATTCATTAACTATTGGTATTAATAATTGAACATAACTTTGCACCAATATTCATTGAAACCATCTAATTAAGATCTGATGGTCACAAACAAACTCACAACGGTTCTCACCAAATCGGGTATGGAACACAAAACACCAATTCAACCAATCATATGCTTATGTTTTAATAACTACATAAATTTTGCCATAAAATATCAATAAATTTGAGAAAACGAATGGCTAAGATTCGACAAAAAAAATGATCAAATGGTTGATATAAAAGTGATGATGTAGTCTTTCGAGGAGGCTCAAAAGTTGGTGAAAAATAAGGGGTTGGGGTTAATATGATATCTTAAACTTGATTCAAAATCTATTAACAAAATTTAAATTCTTTTGACCCAACTTGTCACTAAAATAACTACAAAAATCAATTGTTTCTAATACAGCCTAAACTCTCTACGTATCAGCAAGTCATTGAAAAAAAAAAGATTAAAACAAAGATAGGAAAAAGAAAGATATAATATAAAGATGCAAAATTCTACTATAAATAAGACCTTTAAGTTTTTCTTCCTCAAAACAAAACATAAAGTTTAATTCCATTAAATGGCTTTAGGTTTGGTTAAGGCTGTGACAGCGTTTTTATCAACATGTAACAAGCATGTTTCATGCGCAGCCAAACGGCTCAAGCCTGGCAACTCGTCAGAATCGCGCCAGAAATCCGGCCAATTGAAATTAGGCGATAAGAAGAAGAAAAAGAAGAAGATTCAGAAGCCCAACAAGAACGAGAAGAAGGGACGAGTTAGTAATAATGAAGGTATATTTATGAATGAATTATCATCTCTTTTTGGTTTATTGAATGCACTAAGCATCCATGTACATTTGATATCCTTTTGGTTTATAATCACTCCATAGTAAGGGTGATATTAATGTATATAATTTGTTTTCAAGATTTAAACAAACAAGCAAAAATCCAATTTAATTAGCTCAACATATTGAGAAAATTGGAAAGTAATCCGTGGAAGGCTGATCTTTACTAACCATTGACTTCAATCTTTTCAAGAAAAGCAAAAGAAGAAATATTTTTGTTCATGAAAGTGAGACATGCATGCATGTATTTTACTTGTAGTTGGCTTAAGTTTCTATAAAAATTTATTCCTTATTTTGTAGACTAATTGACTAAATTGTATCTTAATTATAGGAGAGGATGGATTATGGACAAGATCCATAATGATGGGGGAGAAATGCCGGCCTTTGAATTTCTCCGAAGAATTAGTGATTTCGTAGGAGATTTATTGATTAAATTTAGTGATTATTTATTTATTTACTTTTCAATATTTCATTGTTTGTATAGCGGGGTTATTCGCTTAATAAGATGTATAAACTACTTGCCCAATATTGGTATATATACACATACTTTATACAAGTTGCATTCTTCTAAACTACGAAAATATAACATTGCAACAAAACAAACAAATTTTTTTCGAATAATTACCAAACCTAAGTACTTCTCAAAATTTGAATAAACAAAATAATAAAATAATTTTTTTTCCTTAGAAATATTATCCAAGTTCTAACCTTATTTAAGCTTCACAATTAAGTTCCTATCAATAAATTTCGCGCCAGCTACTTTTCCTTGCATATTTAATGGCAATTTAACTACACGTCTTTGGTCTCCTGCTTCCACCAATAATTCCGCTCCTCCTCTGTACTGTAATTTAATCAATCACCAAAAAAAAAATCAAATAAATAAATAAAAATTCAAAAATTCAAAATCACTTACCAAAAAATAAATATAACATATAATATACAACTTACTTGGAAAAGTTTTATTTCGGACTTGTCAAACCCAGGCATGAAAAGCGTAACCAATCTTTCCTTAACATCAAAACTAACAGAAGAACAATAATCGTTTCGTGTAGATTTTAGGAGATCTTTAGCATCACCGCTCAAAGACTCCAAATCAGAATGAAGAACAGAGAAAGGCAATGGAGAGAACTGTTCAGTTTGAACTGGAGAGGATTGAGAGCTTGAGTTCAAACCAAATGCACCTGACACGTGGGCCCCAGCTTGAATTGCACAGCCCCAGTATCTTAATGCAGCCAAAACAGAGTTTGGATTATTTATATCCGTTATTAAGTAGCAAGCGAAATTTCTAGGGTTTGTAAACCACACTGAAGTTTTCTACAAAATAAAAAGAAATATATATTAGTTAAATAATGAGTTTAGTAATGAAAGGATAATAATAAGATTACAAATTTTAACTTTTTACCTCAATGAGTTGTTCAATTTCGGACCAAATTTCGGAGCTGGATTTTCCATCGCTTGTTTTGTTGTTTATTTTTATAGAATCGTAAAATAATTTCAGAATTGAAGGAGAAATTAATCTTCCTATATCAGTTTTTTCAGCCATTTCCTTCACGTATTTTAAATACGACCTATCAAATAAAATAAATAATCAAATAATTAACAAGCCTATATTATATATACTATTGATTAATATTAAATATACCTTGATCTTTCAGTGGCACCAAAAAGTCGTAAAGTTTCTTCTGAACTAATTCCATCATAAATCACCACATCAAATTCTTTTTTCGAATTATTATTTTTTCCGTCAGAAATAAAATTTACGAGTTTTTGAAGAAATAATATTGGCGAAAAAGAATCCATGCCAGGTAGGACTCCCAACTCCTCCCCTACAATCTATCCTATTATTAAAAAAAATTAATCAAAATAATAATTGCACGGTTTTGCAATTTTAATATAATTTATTTATTTATTTATTTATTTGTATTTATACCCCTTCGAGAATTCCCTGAGTGAGATTAAGTCGCGCATCAACTTTCTTCAATCTATCGAGTGGCTCTAATAACATCTATACTTCCAAAAAGGAAAATGAAAATGTAATACTTATATATTTATATGATTATGTCAATAAATAAAAAAAGAAATGTGATACTTTGCTCGTCTCAAGTTTAACAGCTGATAAGTTTGTGCCACATTTGGTTGGAGTGTTTTGCAGCTTCAAGCCCATTAAATGCTCAATTGTTGGATCTTGAGTATGTGATACTAAACATGTATTTAATCCTTCACTTGCATAATACTGCAAAACAATAAACAAACAAATAAATAAATACCAGACTTTCATTTCCCAGTTTAAATAAAAACCGAGAATTGAATTCCCGTTTCTATGAAACCACAATTGTCTGAAGGGTACTTTCACAGAGAAACTTTACACAGAAGGGTATTTTGTAAAAACCCAGAACCCAAAAGGAGTGGACAGGAAAATTACCTTGGCGGCTAGAACGGAGGCGGTTGTCTTGCCGGAGCCGCCTTTCCCGATGAAGGTGACCAGCTTTGGCGGCTGAGGGGAAACTGAACTTTGGGAGCTCGCCATTGTTGCCCAGCACTGGTTTCTTCTCTTGTGAGTAGTGGGTTGAGAGGAGAATGGAGAGGGGGAGAGGAAGAAGAGAGGAGAGGATTGAAGGGAGAGCGCCATTGTTGTAGGAATGAGAAGTTTGCAGTGGAAATTGGAGAGGACGAGTTGGTGAGGATTTAGTTTAGGAAGAGAAAAGAGAGTTAGCTCCCCAAATTTATCAGGCTTGTTTGAGTATTGATATTCATTTTTTTAATGATAAGTGGTTATTGAAATAAATGATATTATAAATTAAGTAATGATTAAAATGTTAATTATGTGGTAATTTTAAAATAATAGATGGTTGACAAAAATTAAATTTTTTTTTATATTATATATAAATAGTGTTGTCGATAAAGAGTTTTCTCGTTGTGCAATTTGCAAGTTTGAATTTGTTTTACCATTTGCAGAACTACCGGGAGTATCGCTCCGCTTCGGAATGCATTCAACTCAATACAGTTTATTTAAATGTTATATTTTATATATTTATTTTGTAGAAGTAAATAAAAATAATTAAGAATAATCTTCTATATTATTGTAGATTTTTTAAACTGATTTTTAATCTTAAAGTTTGATAACTCAAAAAAAAAAAAGATAGATTGATAACTCATAAAAGAATTGTTGTAAAATTACTTGTGAAATTTCGTAAAGATTTATATATAGTTTATAAACTCATATAGTACATTTTTTACTCTTTTTCTTAAAATATATATTTATTATATAAATAAATTTAAATATACTGGGTGCATTTTAAGGTGATCTCTATCAAAAACAAATATTTGGTTTCTGTACTAATTGAGTCTATCGCACTTTTTGGGTGTTTTAATCGTGGCTATCCCATACGCATCGGATACGCCACGTGACGTATCCGATTATTTTAATAATAAAAAAATTCGGATACGTTCAGGATACAGTATGATACGTCAGGATAAGGCTGGGATACTTCTGGAATACGGCTGGGATACTTCTGTCAGGATACTTCTGGGATATTTTCATTATACATTTTGGTGCTTTACTTTTTTTTAACCTTTTTTTTTTCCATAAATCAAATTTTAACCCACATTTAAACTAATAAAAGACTTATTTGCATTTTATAAATCACATTCTTTTTTTTACAACTCATATAATTAAAAAATAAAAAAAAAATCATTTCCCGAGAAAGTCAGAAATAATTGACTTTCCTTAAATCAAATCTTGAATTTTACAAACATTAAGTATTGAGTATGTGTATAATTTCATTCACATATTTTGGTATTAAATTTAAAATATTGATTATTTTATTAATCAATTACTTAATAATTATTATTTTATATAAATATAATTAAAAAATAGACATATATAACCGTATCCGTATCCTAAATTTTTTGAGATTTCCCGTATCCCCATATCTGTATCGTATCGGATACGATATCCGTATCCGTATCTATGCAACATAGGCGGGCTTTGTATCACATCTCACTAAATAAATAAGTTTCAATTGAAATTGCGTTGAACACATCTTTTTTATCATCTAAAAAACTCTCAAATTTGAATGAAATAGCAATATTGTCATTCTCATTTACATGAGCAACATAAGCAAAATATTGAATGATATTTATTGTAATAAATTTGAAAGTTAGAGGCATTTACTCAAAAGTAAAAGAACAAAATAGAATGAACTCATTATATGACAAATTGTGCAATGAGTATTATATTTGTTTGGAGTTAACTTGCTTCACATGGATGATTATGAGACATGGCACAGAAAATCAGAAAATGTGACATTATTGATAAGAAGAATATATGTGACATGTTTCAAGAACTTGTGATGAGTTGGATTTTTAGACTTGAATTTGACCCGCCTCATAATAGAGAGTAACAAAATTGTTACACAAAATCTTGAGAGGGGACACGTGTCAAAATAGGGGTAAATTGAATGTTTTTTATAGTATAATAATATAATATAATATAATATAATATAATTGTATTTGTGCAATTTGCAATGTGATTTTCATTTTTTTTTCATGATTTTGTTCATAAGAAGTGCACGAAGACTTTATATAAATATACAAACAAGGTTTCTTAGTTTTCTTAGTTTTGGTTAGAAATAAATAAAAAAAATATGACACCCCTACCATTTATCTTTTTCACAATCTTTATGGTAGTATATTAAGATATTAGATGGAACTAAATAACTCAAGAAAATGAATTGTTAAATTATTGGTTAGTATAAGATGGATTAAATTTACAAAGCTCAAGTTTAGAAAGGAGATCAGTCTCCCTTCATAACCTTCAATGTATGAAGATTATAAATTATAATTGGAAAATGACCATTTTACTTGTTGTTGTAGATATTATTCTAGCCAATTTTCAGGACGATGCACCATATCTTTATTATCTAGGATTCCAAGAAATATTTAGTATCTTTGTAGAGGATGACCAAAATATTTTGGTTTTTGGTCTCCGGTTCTCAATGAAATCTGAGCATGTCTTTTTTTTTAATTTACACAACCAACATGAGTTTTGCTAATGTATATATTACATCTAAATTTAAGTTGTGATATTTTGAAGTATTTAAAAAGCTTTATTTTTTTATCTATCGTATATTAATGTGGCTGCTTTTGATTTATAAGATTTTTGTCTCGAAATAATTCTTTGAATTAAAATAATATCTCTAATTTGTAGGAAAATTGTGAATTGAAATATCATAATTATTGACTTGTAAACTCTATATATATATATATATATATATATATATATATATATATATATATATATATATATATATATATATATACTTTATTTTTTTTATCTATCGTATATTAATGTGGCTGCTTTTGATTTATAAGATTTTTGTCTCGAAATAATTCTTTGAATTAAAATAATATCTCTAATTTGTAGGAAAATTGTGAATTGAAATATCATAATTATTGACTTGTAAACTATATATATATATATATATATATATATATATATATATATATATATATATATGGGGCCGGTTATATTGACCGCACTTTATTTTACCCCACTTTTACCCCGGTGAAAAAATTGGTTATAAAAAGCGAAAATTAAAATTTCAACCGTACGGATGGAATATATATGTTTTGAATATGTTGTAGATCAATTTTCACAGGAATTGGAATATTATATCATTGCCATCATGTATTATCAAAATATGTATTTATATGTTTTGATGGTACATGATGAATTTTGATGATACATGATGGCAATGATATAATATTCCGATTCTTGTGAAAATTGATCCACAACATATTCAAAACATATATATTCCATCCGTACGGTTGAAATTTGAATTTTCGCTTTTTATAACCACGGGGTAAAAGTGGGGTAAAATAAAGTGGGGTCAATATAACCGGCCCCTATATATATATATATATATATATATATATATATATATATATATATATATATATATAAAATCGGAAATTCCAACATAAACGTCATATGACCACCAAATAAAGGGGTCTAGTTGGTTTTTTTCTTTTGATTGAAAGGGGGTTTAGTTTAAATAGTTAAGTCACAAGTCATATTTATTGGGTGTTTTAGTTAAATCACTTGTCAATTGCAAGTCATGCAATTTGCACCTGTAATAGCAATTTACTGGGAAATGTAATTGGTAGAAAATGTTATTGTAAAGGTTGATCCGCAATTTATCGTCATTTACCATCAGTTTTGCAGTTAAAACAAAATGAAAACATGAATATAAATGACAATTTTTGTGCGAAAATGCATGCTTCATGTATCTTGAAATACACCGAATCAAACATCCCCAGATTGAGTGGCCTTCGTGAGGTATATGTGCCTCTGCATTCGAATGGAATTGCAAGCCAACTCATCCAATTTGTACTTTCGATTACACAACTCTAACTTAGTTTCTCTAGGCAAGGAAATTACTGCATGTTTCTTTTGGCATGATTGGCGATGTGATTTCCATGATTTAGATGCATACACTATGCATTGTGAAAAAGTAAAATAAGAAGGGAAAAAAGTATTAGAGTAACTTTTTTTTAATATTTAAATTAAAGTAACTTATTATAGTTAGAAACATAAATTTGGAATAAGAAAGTTTGTTTATTCTTGCGGTGCAATTTTCAATGAGCAACAATACCACAGGTTTCATTTTCATGATATGGAAGTGTCAAATGCATGAAAAAATCTATAAATACAAATGCTTCTTTTTTCTGAAAAGTAAAAAAACTTACCAGAAAAGAACTAACTAAAACAAAATTACTAAATGAAATCTATTAATGATCATAAATCCACCTCATATTTAACATGATTGTGCTAAGATATTAGATGAAAATGGACAATTTAATGATAACTCAAGCTTGAGAAAGGATATGATATTTTGTTGGCTCACATAAAAAGATTATTATACTATGGATCAAACGTGTAAAAATCCTCTCGATCTATGTAGCATCCAATCAGTCAAACTTTCATGATTTTGATTTTCCAAATTGAGAATGTAAGTTTTTCTTTTTCTTTTTATATTTTCTACTTCATTCTGAAAATGCAACTCCAAAAGGAGATATTTATTATGTTTCAATCAAAACACAACAAACGTTAGGTTATAAGGTCATCGATTAAAAAAAAGAAATTAGTCCACTGCAATTAAACAAATAAAAAATTAATTAGTCCTAATGTCCAATAAAATGTAAGACATGTTTTCTGTCAATACCCTTAATCACTTAATGTCCACTGCAATTAAACAAATAAAAAACAAGAAAACCAAAACAAGATATTGAAAAAAATTAATAGGAACTGTTTCATTGCGTTAGCACTTATGTCTATAAACTATTTATATCGTACTTGATAGACTATTAATTTAATTATAACTTTTTCATGACAGGAGAAGAAGAAATATGACTTGTACATTTTAGTAGTGTACCATGATAAGCATCTCTATCATCGCAACACCAAAATGAGATTTTTTTTATTTGTCATCACATTTCGTATTGTTTTTACCATGAGCATGTTAATATATGAGATGAAATTGGATAGTTTAGTACTGACTAGGTTATTTGAAAACATAAAAGATTTTGGTATTTTATTTCATAATAGGAGGTTGATAAATCTAAGATAATTATGTTGTATAATTAATCTTATTTATGATATATGCAGTAATTTTGTTTATATCTAACTAATCATTTTAGCCGCTATCATTACATATGTGATTCCACGTCAAATTGTACATGTAAGATCATTTTAGTTCCTGTAAAGTATTTCTATCTTAAAAGATATATATAGCCATTTTACCAATTACCAATTTGAACAAAATGTTTTAAAATATCTTGAAAAATATATGGCATTCATATTTATTTCTATCTTAAAATGATCAAAAACACATAAGCTTTTATATTAAACAAAGACTACAACCAAAAGCAAGCACTTCTCACATAAATTCAAATTTATGTCCATGTAATTCCTGAAAGTTAAAACACAAATTTATATTACTCAAGTTCACAGACTTGATCACCATTTATATTAACTCTCCATCTGCACAAAGCCTGTTCTAGAATATTCAGTCGACTTTAAATCCTCATAGGTTCCTCTTCAACCCATGATGTGTACCAAATTTAGTTCATAAAAAAATAGTAAGGGTGCCTCTGTAATTTTAGATATGGAGAGGCAAGGAAACACTGCATGTTTCTTTTGGCATGATTAGCCATGTAATTTCCATGATTTGTTAGCATACAGTCTGCATTGTCAAAAAGTAAAATTAGAAAAAAAAAAAGAAGGGGGAAAAGAAAGAGTAACTTATTAGAAGACATAAATTTGGAAGAAGAAATCAATTTGTTTAATCTTGCGGTGCAATTTTAATGATTCAAATACAACCGGGCTTAGTTTTCATGATATGAAAGGTGCCAAATGCATGAAAAACTTCTTTATGTACAAAGTTCTTTTTTTTCCTGATAATTAAAAAAACTACCAGAGGAAAAACTAAATCTTAAATGAGATATCTTAGTGATTATAAATTCTAAATATACTTAACATGATTGTGCTAAGAATTAAGATATTAGATGAAACTGGATAGTTTAATGGTAATTCAAGCTTCACTAAAAATATGATGTTTTCTTGGTTCACCTTAAAAGACTTTTGAACCATCGATCACATGTACATGAAAGTGATTTGTTCGGGTATCATCCAATCGAGCTAAATAATATAAGTGTTTTTTTCCTATGTTCTCTATTTTGAAAATGCAAGTTCATAAGGAGACCTTTGATTATGCCAGACCCTCATGTATAATAAACTATAAAACATATTATGTGTCAATGCCCTCAAGCGCTAATTGAATTTATTCTTATTTTATTTTGGGTTACTTCAATGAAACATAAATAGAAATCAAGAAAAACAACTGAAAAAATTGATACAAAACCTTTTCATTGCAGTAACATTTCTAACTATCAACCCGGTTCACTTTACATACATTACTAAACGAATTGTAACTTTTTTCATTACAGAAAGTCCGAATATGATCAATACGTTTTAACAGGGCAGCATGTTATGCATCTCAATTATGAGAACTCTTAAATGAAATCTCTAATTAATTACTAGTTTATTTTAACACAATGATGTTAAGATATTGTATGAATGAAACTCCATAGTTTAATAACAACTAGATTATTACTTAGAAAACAAATGAACTGGATATAAATTTTATCTCCCTTTTCATTGCCTTTATTATTACATATTTAATACCATGATATAAACAATACATTTTAAAAGAACCAAACAAAATGAAAATACAAAACATTTTAAAAGATCCAAACAAAATGAAAAAGAAAAACATAACATCCATGTTTATTTCTATCCCATAATGATAAAAATAAACAAATAACATAAGCTTTTACATTAAACAACTACAAACAAAAGCAAAAACTTCTCTTATAGTACAACGTTCAAACTCACTCCATGAAATTCCTAAAACATAAATTTAAATTATTAAACTTTACCGATTTAATCTCCGTTTGTATTAACCCTCCATCTGCTCAAAGCCTGTTCTAAAATATTCGCTCTACTTTGAATCCTCTTTGCTTCCTCTTCAACCCATGATCTGTCCAAAATTTAACCCACAAAAATAAATTAAAAATAATTCAACACCAATATTTTCTCATATTTATATAAGAATCTCTAACTTTTGGAATATTAGAAAAACTCTTCTTTTGACTTTTCATCTTCCAAAAGCCCCTAATTTCTAAAAGTTCTCAATCACAAAAAAAAAAAAAAAAAAAAAACCTTCGTTTTAGCATTAGGGTCTTTTTAGTATCTTAAAAGTCAGGGGGGTTTTGTAAAATAAAAAGATTAAATTTTGAGTTTTTTTAATATTCCAAAGGATAAGGGTTTTCATAAATACAAATTTTTTTTTTTGAAAAATTTCCACAAATATATTATGATAAATTAATTATTTACCTCAAAACATGAAGAGCCTCTTTTTCCGATTCTAGCCTCGACTTTCTCTCAATCACATTTTCATATTTCCCATACACATCCAAATAAATTTTCTTCACGCTCACTTTTTCACTCATAACCTCGCTTTTTTCGCTATTTACTTTCTCACTCAACTCCTCAATTTCTCTCTTCAAACTCAACAAAATATCTCTCTCTCCTTCCAAAGCTAGTTTCTCCTTCATATTTTCAGAAAGGCCCTCTTCTCTCTCCTTCCTTTCTCTCTCTAGCTCTAACAAAGCATTTTCATAAGCCTTCTTGCTTTCTATCTCTCTTTCTCTCTCTTTTTCCAATTTGGCCCTCCAAAATCTCTCTATATCGCCTTTTTGGATGAATTCTTCTTTTATTTCCTCCATTTCGGCTAATTTTAATTTATTTTCTTCTTCGATTTTAAATAATTCCTCAATTATTATATTTTCCATTCTTCCACTTGTTAAAGCAACTGCAACTTGAGCTTTCGTGACAGGTTTATATGGTTGTATAAGCCTTGAATTTCCTTCAAAATTATATAAAAATATAATTTAATTAAAATACAAAATACCATTTTGCAATTATTAAAAAAATGGAAAATGGAATAAAGATTATACCAAAAACTCGATTAAATATGCTTTTTTCGCCGGATGTTAAATCTATGAATAAAGGTAGAGATATATTTGGACAAGCTCTCAAATCCAAAAATGTCGCCTTTTTGTTTAATATCTGGACTGTAATAAAGTCAGACTTTGTAATATCATCAGATAAAATGAACTATTATGCATAAAATGATAAAAATAAAGTAGAGAAATAAATTATATAATTGAATTTTTTACCTCTTTATCAATATCTTTTGTGAATGGATGCTCAATTAGAGCTTTACAATTTAGAAGATCAAACCGAGAGAGATAACTAAACAAATAAATATAAATATAAAAAAGATTTTAAATAGTAAGAAAATTAAATAAAATTAATTAATTAGTAATTAAGTTCAATTAATTACCTTTCAGGAAGAAAATAAGAGTCTGATAAACTGGAGAGCTTGCTTGGTACAAGTCCAGTTTCTCCTAATACTACTCAAAATAATTTTTTTAACATTAATTCATAATTAAGTTAGGAAATTAAATTATATATTATTTACTTAGGATTGAAATTAGAGTTTGAAACTTACATTGGATGGACCAAAAATCAGGGTCGTCAATTTTGATATCATTAAATGCACTTATAACCGACTCAGAATCCAACAAATCTGGGATAATTTTGTGCTTTTTATTCCTGCATGTAATAAAATATAATCAAATTAATCAAAAAATGATACACAAAACAAATTTTTGATTAAAAAAATCAAAATCGTCTTCAATTTTAAATATATACCTTTCCAAATTTGAATTTAGTTTCACAAACCATCTTGCGAATTCTCTCCTTGTGCATAATTCATCTCCAGTCGCATCATCTTCAATTATCTAAGTACCAAATTAAAAAGATAATTCTTATTTATTTTAGGTGATATAAATCCAAAATTACGATTTTTTTATTTATTTATGTACAAGCCTATTTTTGTACCTGTAATTTTTTCAAAACAGAGAGAGCATTTTGTTGGGCTGCATCTGTTGGTACAGTTATGGCAATTTTATATCTGTCCCATTGACCTGATAGACAAAAAAATAAAATTAATTAAATATATAAACAATATTTACAAAATTACTTAAAAATTGAAATAAATCTTTTTTTAATACCAGGAAAAAGATTCTCTTTAGATTCAGTAAGATCCACAGAATCCTTTTCACTTTGTTCTGATTTTGAAATTTGTTCTTCTTCTGATTTTTGCATTTCAGTATTTTTGTCTTGTTTTGTCAATTTTTCATAAAAAGAGACAAATGGGTCCGGTAAATTATATCTGAATCCTGGAAAAACAAATTTCACTCTAATTAGAAAAATACAAACTATCAAAATTACAGAAAATCAGACAAAAATAGTAAAAAAAGCAAAACCTTTAGTCTGAAATGAGTGATAAGTGAGGCCAGCTAATACTATCATCACTGAAGCACCAAAACCCACCAAAATATATTTATTCCATCCTACATTCACAAAATTCACATTATAAAAAACTCAATTCAACGGCCCAAAATCAAATTCGAACTTCTGTTAGGTCATTAAAGCAAAAATTAACCTTTCCTCTCCTCAACTTGAGGCTCATTATATCCATACCAACCACCAAAACCGTCCTTCAAAACCTCGTTTCCTTCAATCCAACACGCTCGAATCTTAATCCTAGACTTAACTCTCTTGCTCGAATCTCGTCCAAACTGATCAAATCGACCGGAACAAAAGGAAAAACGGAGATGGGTCCCGTTGGTTTTGCTCACTGAAGACGGCCATGGCCACGGCGGTGCGAGGATTAAAGAGGAACTCATCATAATCACTCGATTGATTCTCACTTCTCAGTCTGATTTTCGAGCTGAAAGAAGAAGAAATGGAGGCGACAGAGAGAAGGGAACTCGGTCTGTGATGAATTTTACATAGACATGGTTTACTGAACTATGGTATGATTTTGTTTCACTGACAGGTAGGAACTGGTAAGTGAATAGGAGTTATAGACTTGGTTTACGGGATAATCTAAGGGGTTTAATCCAACGGTCAGGAAGTGATCAAAAAGAGAGAGTAAGCCCAATAATAATAATAATAATACCCAGCCTGTAAAAAACTATGTAATCCAATCCAATCCAAACCCTTCTATTTTGTTTTAAAAAAAATTTGGAGAAGTTTGAATTTGGTGTCTGCTAATTATCTTGAGACCTGATGATGCTGCACCAAAAAAATACAGTATGTAAGATCCATTTTTTGTAAATAACATGTACTGCGCGAAGATAGTATATATGCGAAACGGTATGTAGAAAAAACTGTATATTGAAGAGTGGGAAAAAAACTATATACAAATTTTTGTAGCGTTTTGAGGATTAAAGAGGTCATCATCATCATCGTCGTCACTCGATTGATTCTCAGTCTGATTTTCGAGCTGAAAGTAGAAGAAACGGAGAGAGAGAGAGAGAGATGGGATTTTGCATAGACTTGGTTTATTGTGTTTTGTGATGTTTGGTTCACTGACTTGTGGGTCCCAGTTAGTGAATTGTAGTGAGAATTGAAGGGATGAGATATTGTTTGGAGGTTTGATCCAACGGTCGATAAAGATTGGGCTTAATTATGTATGTCTGACCCATATAAAACAATGTAATTCTCTTCTAATATATAAAGCTTATAAATTGGGCATATGTTGACATGTGTCCAATTTTTAGAATTTTTTGTGGCACTTTATTTATGGACAATCATATAATGAGTCATTTTCATTCATTAAAATAATAAAAAAAAATTAAGATAAAAATAATATCATTATTTATTAAAATAATAAATAATGAAAAACAAAGACAAAAATAATATTTTTTAGTATGAGATATGTTATTATTTATATATTTTTTATTATGTCTCAAATCTACTAAAATAGAAAGAATCATGTAGCGAGTCATTTTGATTTATTAAAATAACAAATAATGAAAAACTAAGACACCAAATAATATCATTTTCATTCATTAAAATAATAAATAATGAAAAACTAAGACAAAAAATAATATTTATTTAATATGATATAAATTATTATTTTTTATATTTTTTATTATGTCTCACTCTATCAAAATAGAATACATTATAATTTTTCGTTTTCTAATTTATTTATCCTCACATAATTGACCTGTGGTAATAGGTAGGCTCCATCTCACCGGAACTAACAAACAATCCAAGAACATTTTGTTGAGAATAATGTCATTATTATTCTATATAACCAACGGGATTGACCACTTATCTATAGATCATTCTTTATTATGTTGTTAATATTATAAGAATAATATTACAACATTTATTCTAATATTATAATAAAATATTTTTACTTATTACTTTATGGATAACCAAAATTATATATTATTGTATAAAATAATATTCTTACAAAATTAGCACAACAAATAAATTACCATACTTATATGGAAAAAGAATAAAAAATATAATAAATTTTGAAGGAGGAGATTACAAATAATTAACGTTGATGACATATGTATTAAATTTGATATATTATATATTTGGAAGATTAAATTAACCAAAAAAATTATATACCATTTATAAAAAATGTATTATATTAAAAAATTTATATATTAAATTTATAAACTTTAAATATAAGAAATAAAATGGGTAATACTAGGATATTATTAAAGCATAATATAGTTAAATGTTATCAACTAATACTATATTATGATGTCTGCCATATTTGTTTAATGTGTAATACAAAATAGCACTTCCTTTCATAAATAATGTTCTTGCAACAAATCAAATAAAATAAGAAAATATAATAAAATGTGAGAAATTAGATATATTTATGAAATTAATGTAGTGAATTTATGTCACTATACCAATACCATAAAAAATTGATAAAATATTATAATAAAATATCAAAAAAATAAAAAAAAATCATGTAAATGATACGAAATGAATCTAGGGCACTAGATGTATTTAATTTTATATATTAGTAAATTAAATTATATAAAGTCTATGTGCCATTATTACAAATCTGACACGGCATAGTTGCATCTGTTATTTAGGACTAAAATAACTTATCATGCATCAATTTTAGAATACAAATTGCATAACATGTTCTAGCAGTACAAATAATTAGCACTGAGCAATATTATGCAAGATTTTTAAGGAGGTATGTGGCTCAATGCACTTTTTTTTTCAATTTCTTTTCCAAAATAGGTCTAATTAATTTTTGTCTTTTAAAACAAAGACAACAAGAGGAAAAAACGGTGATATTTTAATATGCATTTGTGAACCATATAGGAACGAATTATAAATGATTTATCAAGAAAATAAATAAAATAAATCTAAGTAAAATAAGTTAAATATTATAATTATATAAAATATTATCTACTGGACATATTATAATTAATTTAATATTATAAACTAATGATAATTAATTAAATTACTATCTAATTTAATATTTAATTAAGAAATGGTTTGATGTCATAAAATTATGATTTAATTTTTTTTTAATATATTTTGCATATTGTGTGTTAATCATATATATTAACTCAGAATGATAAACCTTAAACTATACTGATTACATTAATTTAGCCTAACTATAGTGTTGTATTTATTCAATTTACATTAATTTAGCCTAAGAAAAAAATTCAGACTCATTTATTGTGGCTTTTTGACTTTTTTCATGAACACTATAAATTTTCCAACTAAATATATCTTTAATCCAATGATGCTAATAAAACCACTTAATCAAGTGGTATACTCAAGGTAAACATTCAATACTTGCAAAAAGAAAAAATGAAATAGTTTTATCTAGGTTTGATTTTTATCATGAATCTAAAATAATTATCACTCTAACATTATTAAGTTAACTAATGGAAAGTGAAAATAGAAGAAGAGAGTTCAACGTTGAATTAGAAAATGGAGGAAGGAAAATATGAATATTTAATTTAAATATTGCCGAATTAAATATTTAATTGAAAAAAATACTAGGTCATGCATCAATCAAAAAAATAAAATTACAAGATATTTTCAAAAATCATTTGTATAATTTCGTGTTAATTATTACTTTATATAATTAACTCATAATGATAAATTATAAAGTATATTGATTGTACTAATTAAGCCGTCATTATATTGCTACGAATTCACTCAGCCACCATTTCGTATTTAAATTATGGGAAAAAAAATTTAGTCTTATTATTGATCTTTAGACGTTTTTATGAAGACTATAATTTTTGTTCAATTAAATAAATCATTTTAATCGTAGTAACAAGACCACTGAATCAAATAATATTACTCCAATTATAGCCATTTAATACTTGCAAGAAAAATAGAGATGTAAATAATTTTATCTACATTTGATTTCATCCTAAATTTAAAAAATATCACTAACACCATTAGAATTAAATAATATAAAGTGGAATTTGTAGAAGACATGAATTACAATATAAAGGAAAAAAATACAGAAGTAAATAATTCAATTTTAGATTTATTGTGGTATTACAAAAATAAAATGCTAAATTTTTTGTGTTTATTTAATTTTTTTAGTATTATGATATAATTAGTATCATAATTATTTAATATAATTATTCAACAAATGCTAAGTAGTAAGGTTCAATACAATTCTCTATAGTTATATATGTGTAGTACCTATAAAACATTAAAATTGTAGTTAGAACCATACAATATTTAAATTATTGTAGTTATACTGAATTCTAAACAATGATATATTCATATTTGAAAATTATGTAAGTTATAATTTATGTAAAATTATAATTATTGATTTTATTATATATAATTTCATGAAAACTATAATTCCGAAGCGAAGCGAGGTGCCCTCTTGTGAAATTCAAGCCTTCTGGTTCTATCTTTGCTTTTTTTCCTTGATCTTTTTATGGAAAAGTTTGAATTTGGTGGTCTAAACAATTTTGAATTATTTTCTTAGCTATTTAATTTGTTGGAACGCATGTTATGAGGGATATGAAAAAAAATTCGTTTTTTTTTTCTTTAATTTTTCTTCTTTTAAAAAAGTAAAAATATGTTTCTGCTTCAGGGTGATTTTCCTGCTTAATATATTACATTTCTTTGGTGTTACAACAAAATAAGAGACAAATCTATAGTGATATGTAGAAATTGAGAAAATGTAATATTTATTTTCATTATTTTTAATTCTTAATTCTTATTTCTTCTGAGGAGATGCAGGTTTGATGTATCTCTCGTATTCTTAATATTTATTTATAATGATATTTTGGTAGGTTTATGGGCTATAGGAAAACATTACAAATTAAATAATCCAGAGTTGAAAATGAAAAGTACTCCCACTATAACTGAGACTAGACATGGATACGCTATTGTGTCCTTCATTCCTCTCACTTGGCAATTTTAATAATTTTTTTTTCTAAATAATGATGTTGATTTGAAATTGACGTTAATTTTTTAGGTATTCTTTAAATAATGGCTTCTTTATAATTATTTTAGCAAATTACTTATAAATTATAATTAAATCATATATTTATTTTCTCTAAGTACTTGTTTGATTTAGGGCTTTTAAAAGTAATTTGTTAATTAAATTTAATTATAATTTATTTTTTTGAGGTTTTTTTTAAATTTAGTTGTAATCGACAGAGTTTTTTAAATTTAGTATAGTTTTATTCTATAGGAATTAATTTTTCGTTCTTGTAATTTGTCTTTTGTTTTATGAATCACATTTATAATGCTATTTATATATATTATATGAATTGAACTTGAGTATTTATAATGTTATTTAAATTTAGAAGTTTTTGGGAGTAGTATTATTTATTATAATTATGTTATAAAATTAGTTAATTAAACGTTATACACATTTAATTTTTCAAATTAAATAATCTAATATTTTTCAACTACTTTTTAACGTCATTCATATTAAACAATGTTTTTCACTTTTCCTCACCTAACAGTCTATCACATCAAACAACACATGTCGTTCACACATATCATTCAAATCTTACTATATCCCCCTATATCCTTGGCAAATTATGCCATGATCCATAGTTGTCCCCATCATGCTCCCGTGACATCACACGATGTCACAGCTGGTAATTGACAGTGACACATAGGATAAAGTGATTGCTGACTTCTGGTAATCAAAAGATAAACTGTTTTTGCTGATTTCTAGGTGGTTTTCGAGTTTTTTTTTTATAATAAAGCATTATTATTAATTGTCACATATCATATCAAATATCAAATTCTCATTCAATGCAAATTAATAATTATTTCTATATGATCTATTTTTTCCATTAATTTTTTCAGTGGTAATCAGACCTTATTGGTAATCACATGTTATAAATTTATAAGATATTTATTCACTTAATATGTTTAGCCAAAATATAATGTTTCAATCAAATATAACCAATAATCAATGCACAATCATACAAAATAGGTAATATAATAAAAATAAATTGATAATTACCATAATAAATATTTATCATACAAAATATTACATCAATTTTACAATACAAAATACCCACAAAATATTTACACCAATTTTAACAATTAAAATCACACACTTGTAACAAAAAAAATTTACATTAAATTAACTTTTTAAGCACCATTAAAATCACCATGTCTTCACCTAAAAATAAAACCCGCATTCAAAAAAATTTGTTAAAGATCATCATTTAAAATAACCAAAATAGATTAATTTTAATTTTTTTGAAAGAATCTTCGTATTTAGTCGATTACTGCTGGTAATGGGGACCGAGTCGATTACCACCGAAAGTATATATGAAATCAGAATTGCCGCACTTACCACCAGTAATTAAAAAAATAAACCTCAAATAAAAGAGGTAAAAAATAACAAAAGAAGAAAATAAAATATGAAAAAGAAACTAAACAAAACCACAACTCAACATGAACATAAAATACAAAAATAATATCAATTAGAATATAGGAAAACAAAAAAAAAATGAAAAAATAGGAAAATAATTAGTTGCTGCTCAATTACCAGCAGCAAGTAGTCGTCATCATCGAAGAGATGGCCGGAGAAGCGTCAATCCTCCACTTCTCTCCATGGATTTTCCTCATGAAAAGACTTTTAGATGAGAGAGAGAGAGAGAGAAAGAGAGATGAATATTGTAAAATATTTGGTTAATTTAAAAAAATTTAAAAAGAAAGGCGAGTTTTGTAATTTTTACCGACGGCGGCTTCACCGGAGAGGTTGCCGGAGAGTCGTCAAGCCACCTCTCTCTCTCATTCTCTCTCTCTCTCTCTCTCTCTCTCTCTCTCTCTCTCTCTCTTTTTCTCTCTCTCCATGTTTTTTTTTTCAGAAAATGACTTTTAGAAGAGAGAGAAAAAGAGATGAAAGCGGGATTTCGACTGCTTACCAGTACTCATTGAGGTTTTCGGCTTATTGGCATTAATCGACTGTTACATAGCGGTAATCGACATCGAAATTAAAAATAAAAGGCGGGATTTTCAATTTTTGAAAAAAATGGGCGGGATTTTAACTGCTTGTCAGTTTTCATTCATGTTTCGACTGCTCACCAGCGTTAACCGACTGGTACATGGTGGTAATCGAACTTGAAATTTTTTGAAAAAAAAAACGTGATTTTATTTTGCAGGAAAGTACACTGTTCTCTTAAAAAAAATAAAAAAAATAAAAAAACCAAAGCCGGTTTTCAGTTTTGGACCACTTACCAACATTAATCGACTGATACATGACAGTAATCGAACTTGAAAAAAAAAATTCAAAAAAAAAAAAATTCAAAAAATCCCAAAACCGTTTCCGGATTTGGACCACTTGCCAGCGGTTTTGACATCGGATGACGTCATGGGGGCCATGGAGGGGGAAATCTAGAGGCTTAGTATATAGACTCTATCCCTCGATGTCTTTCACATCAACCAGCCCCAAAACTATCCATTTTTGGCCCAAATCTAGATTACCAAAAAAAATCCAAGAAATGAAAAAAAGGAAAGAGAGAGGATATAGATTGGAATTTGGGAGAGAAAGCCAAAGGCCACCAAGACTTTCCATTTCGGCTGCTGCCTAAAGAAAATAATTCCCTTTTTCTCCCCCCTTGGACCCAAAATGATTACACACGCACTCTCTCTCTATCAATAATGAACAGTCTCCTCTGTCTTTTCCTCTTCCTTCTCTCAATCTCCATTAATGGAGTTCTTTCCAGCAATTCAACCAAAACTTCTCTATGCCCTTCTTCATCCGCATGCGGCCATCTTCTAAACATACACTACCCTTTCCGACTCAAAACCGATCCACCAAATTGCGGTTCAACTGACTATGAGCTGCTTTGTGACTCTAACAAACCCTATTTGGAATGGGAATCCGGCCGATATTACGTCAGAAGCATCTCTTACACACATCAAACGATAAATGTGGTTGACCCATCATTCATGGATACGAGTCAGACTAGTTGCTCGGTTCCAAAATATCCATTTCAGTCTGATTTTGTGAGCGAAAATTATATCGGCTCATGCAATTCCTTAAGGATGAATGTTGCGTCATTTTTGAATTGTACGGAGAAAAAACAGGATCAGGATTATATTCCTTGCATGAGTGGAAACGGCTCGTATGTGTATGTAACAATAAAAAGTTCGGACGTCATGGATTTACAACCGTCGTGTCGATTCTTGAACGACACATATATTAGTTACAATTATGTAATTGAAAATTCTAATGCACAAGTGTTGGATCTTCTGCAAGAGGGTTTTACGCTCTGTTGGTACCGACAATCCGTCAAGGAGGTCTTTGGTTACTGCTTGAAACAAGCATCACGGTAAATTTTCATTCGGTTAGGTTTATTCATTTAACATTTATGATATATATATTTGGTGTTTATATATGATTCTAGTAATGTATGAAATTAAATTGTTCACCATGTCATTCTATAATCAGATATTTCTTTGATCAAGTGATAAACGGTAAAGACATGCCAAGTGCGCCGGATTTTATTATAAGACAGGGGTCTCTTTTAGCGACGTATCAATCTATAAATGTTAGTTTGCCATTGGTTACTCCACTTGTGCGCAGTGAAGCATACTTCTTGCAATGCGTGGGCGACAATGTTGAACAAATGCGAGATGTAAATTACGTGAGCCAAAACACACTTACTGCAGTATTCGACACTACTGCAATATTTTTGTTCGTGCTACAACTTTTTCAATTGTACTTACGTAAGATTTGATTTAAATTACCAACATTTCTCTATTTTAGATTATTAAGTTTGTAATTAAATATATACATTTGCAGTGTTGATGATTGTTCGGAGGTTCATATTCATGCCAATTGTGGTGTGTGTTTTTCTAGCACACAAGCACCGTCGTTCAAAGGAGCCTGTTGATTACGTGGAGAAATTTCTTCGAGGCCAAAAGGCACTGGCGCCAACTAGATATTCCTATACGGAAATCATAGCAATTACGCGTAATTTCAAAGAAAAGCTCGGTGAAGGCGGCTTTGGATCTGTATTCAAAGGCACAATTATGAACCACCGATTTGTCGCCGTCAAAATGCTAGGGGATTCAAAACTCCATGGAGATGAAGAAATCATCAATGAGGTTTCCACTCTTGGATTGATCCACCATAAAAACATAGTGCAACTTGTAGGGTTTTGCTCGGAGGGAGCGAAAAAGGCTCTGGTTTATGAATACATGCCAAATGGATCTCTTGAAAAACATATCTGTTCTACGGAGAAAAATCGCCACGCTCGACCGTTTACTTGGGAAAAGCTCAATGAAATAGCATTAGGGGTTGCACGGGGGATTGATTACCTCCATCGCGAATGTGACATGCAAATCTTGCACTTTGATATTAAGCCCCATAATATTCTTTTGGACCACAACTTCGGTCCTAAAATCTCGGATTTCGGACTCGCGAAATTATATCCGAAAGATTTTAGCCTAGTGTCACTCAGCATTGCAAAAGGAACCACCGGATATGTCGCTCCTGAAGTGATCTCTAGAAACTTCGGAGCGATATCTCACAAGTCAGATGTGTACAGTTTCGGAATGATGCTTCTAGAAATGTCTAGTGGGAAGAGGAATTGGAATGTTCCGAAAGGGGGAAATAGCGCAAGTGGAGCTTATTATCCTTCATGGATCTATGATCAGCTCGTGCAACAAGAAACACAAGAGATATACACGGAAATTGAAGAAATGGAAGCGAAACTATGCAAAATTGGATTATGGTGCATTCAGATGAAACAGTCGGACCGTCCCGCGATGAACAAGGTGGTGGAGATGCTCGAAGGAGATAGTTCAGATAGATTGCCGATACCACCGAGACCATTTTTTTCTTCATCGCAACCTAATCACGATGATACTTCAACTTCGATAACTTTAATCGGTTTCGAAACAGGAACCGACTCATATTAGATAACATTTTTTTAACATTTTAGGGCATGTATAAGTTACAAGATATGTGTGATGTAGTAATGTGATTTTGCTTGTGTAAATTTAACCTTTAATTGAAATGTAAGATAAGCAAATTGTTCACTTCGGAGTATTTTAGTGTTCAATTTTACTGGAGAAAGAAAACTGAAAGTTCTCAAATTTGATCTTTCGACTACATAAATAACACTCATAATTTAGACTTTTTTTCAAACAGTTGTGGGAAAAATTTTATTTCAAAAAAATAGCTATTGACCAGCTTTATTTACAGATATAACACTCTCGCCATGTCAATGGAACTGAAGAAATTTCGCTGGGCGAAAGTGCAGATTATCATATTTTGAGTAGTTCAGTTAGTCTTTAAACACTTTAATTAAGGTTAATATAAGTTTTGTCCGGTGACTAGGCGAATCTACCATTTTTTATGTATACGGGGTTAGAGCAAAAAAGAAAAAAAAAATCCAATTTTGCCCAGCCGCTAGGTGAAATTGGATTTTTAAACCCTGATTATTACTAAATTAAGCTAGTTGCTACTCTAATTGAATTTCTCTACAGTATTTCTTATTGTATGGGCGAAATAATTAATTTTACTCAGTGACCGAGTGGAAATGCTATTTCTTGCAAATAAAATTGATAAAGGGCTATTTTCTTAAATAAAGTTTTTCCATACCTATTTGAAAAAAGTAGTCCACAATTTAGGGCAAGTGGGCAACTGACATTTGAAGTGCCTGAAATAATGTTTTATTATAATGATAATAAACTCCAGCCACATGAGCTGTTGGTTTTACATTACCTACCAATGCTGAAAGCCAGACTATATCCATTATGTATTCAATTATTTGATGGATGCAACTAGGGGTGAAAACGGATAGAATAATATCCGAACGACCTGTTTTCGTATCCACAAAATCTTCGTATTCGAAAAAATTATCCGTATCCGTAAAATATCCGTATTCGAAAAAAGTGATCCATATCCGGATAATATCCGAACGAGTATGGATTATATCCGTATCCGATAATTAAATCCGAATACTATCTGTTTTCGGACATTTCACTATATATTGGATATGAAATACATATATATAATGATATTTTTTTAAATATTTTAGCCGTTTTGTCATTTTTGAGTATGAAAAAGGATAGTTATCCAAATTCATCAATTTATTTATTACTATTTTGAATGTTCTTATTATTTTATTATTATTTCATTGTTTTTTTGTTGTTAATAGTGAAATATATTTTAAAAAAAAAACGCAGTTAATCTATATTTGGATATCCGATAAATATCTGTATTCGTATTCGTATCCGGTAATATTCGAACCAAATCCGTATCTGGATCCGTATTAATATCTGGATCCGAAAAAATAATATGAATACAGATATGATATGACCCCGATCCGAACCGTTTTCACCCCGGGATGCAACACATGGGGTCAATCAAGAAAATGAGGTGGTCAAAGAAGGATGGAAGAAAAGTGGTCCATGATTGGTGGGAATATATTATGTAACTATGATAAATCAGAGTCAAAATCAATTTTGATAATTCAAACATGCCTGCTGATAAGTGTGAATCAACATATTTAAAGCAAAAAAATGTACATACTACATACCAACTAAATTCCCCACTATCACTCTATCATCATTTCTTCATCCCAAACTAAAACAAAAGAAAAAAATGAGGAAGCTTGTGATTTTCCTCTCATTCCTTCTCTTAATCCATGAAGAAAGCATGATAAATTTAGCATATGGAAAAGGTGAAGAAGAATCATTTTTCAAGAAATGCCCGCCTTCTACGTGCAGGAGCGGTGGCCCTGAAATTCGATTCCCATATAGGCTTTCTTCTCAACCTTCTCAATGTGGACTTTCAGGTGCTGCTAGTTTAGTTATTAGAGAATATTTATGAAAAAAAATCCTATTATAATTTCTTAATTTTGGGAAATTAACTGTAATTTTAGAAACTCTATTTAACCCCTATGTGGATCTCCATGTACTAATTCAATTTTTATTTTGGACTTTTTTTTATTTGGCTTATTTTTTCTGAATATTTTGAAAAAGTTTACATATTTTTTGAAACTCTAATCAACCCCTAAATTTATCATCCAATGCAATAACTCTATCTGTCAACAATTAAAAAAAAAAAATCCTCAAACTCTATAACTTTATTTGGATTTTGCTTCTCGACTTTGAACTTTGTACTTTCTACATTGAACATAAACCAGGAATGGAGCTCTCTTGCTTAGGAAACAACACGATCTTAAACCACCCAACTGCTGGTCCGTGCAAAGTAAAAACCATAGACTACACCCATGGTGAAATCACGGTCCAACTCAACCAAACCGTCTCTCTTTGCCCCGTCCAAAATTTCACCTCTCTAAACCTCACCACTCCGCTTTACAAACCTTACCTCACAACCACCATGGACTTGGTCCAGTGCCCCAAGGCCCAGGTGGACCAACCTGGCTCGTTTATGTCTCTTATGTATGGACCCATACCGTGTTTGAGTAACTCGAGTCAGGAAGCATATTTCGCTGATGGGACAAATGCTATTTCTAATTTGCCATCGTTTTGCACGGTATTGTTGAATAATCTAAACATGCCGAGAGCTAACGATGTTAATATAAATAATGGTCCGAATGCTTTGGGGAAAGGGATGCAAGTACATCTTAATGTGACGTTAATCTGGTCCGGCGGGGAAGGATGCAAGGCTTGTGAGGTGGCGGGAAAGCAATGTTCTGGAACCAAATCATTCTGTGCGCATCAAAGTAAGTTGAAAAAAACAATTTATGTTTGTAGTAAATATTCTATAGCAAATAAATTATTCTATTAATTATCTGTTAGTTAAGATGGAATTAATCGAATCAGCGGATTAGTAATTGTTTCAGTTTGCTCTTCTATTTTTTAATTTCATCTTGCAAGTAATAAAACTCCAATTTTTTTTGGTCTAACGGCTTGTGTCTTTTCTTGCAGAAACAAACCCGAAGGTCATAGGAGGTAAAATCGCTTCACATCTACTATCAATTTTCGGTGTTTCATTAGCATTCTCACTGTGTGAACTCGACTCACTTAATACAAGATTATCCAAAAGGATAAAAATCAAAATACATTTTTCAAATTTTCTTTTATTCTCTTTTCAGCGGCTTCTGCTATTGCTTTTGTTGTGTTGGTAGTTGTAATATACTTCATCTCTAGAAAATTTATCATGGATGACTATGCGAAGCATGAGGAACTCCTAGCTAAGTATAACAAGAAGCTTACTAGATATAGCTTCTCAGAAATCAAGAAGATAACAAAACATTTCAAAGATAAGCTTGGTCAAGGTGGCTTTGGAAGTGTCTACAAAGGGGAGTTACCAGACGGAATCCTGGTCGCAATTAAAATTATCGAAAGATCCAATACTGACGGCAAAGACTTCATTAATGAAGTTTCAACAATAGGAATGATTCATCATTTTAATGTGGTCCGTCTTTTAGGGTTTTGCTCGGAAGGCAATAGACGTGCCTTAATTTATGAATTCATGCCCAATGGGTCACTTGATAAGTATATTTCTACTAAGAGTGACTTGTTCAATGTGGAAACGCTTTTAAAGATAGTAAAAGGGGTTGCAAGTGGTATTAAATATTTGCATGAAGGGTGCAATTTGCGGATTTTACATTTTGATATTAAGCCGCACAACGTTTTGTTGGATCATAATTTAAACCCGAAAGTTTCGGATTTCGGTCTCGCTAAGCTGAGTTCCAAAGACAGAACTGACGTAACAGTGACTGCAGCTAAAGGTACGATAGGTTATATGGCACCGGAGGTATATTCTAGAAACTTTGGAAATGTGTCTTACAAATCTGATGTTTATAGTTTTGGAATGTTGATACTTAAAATGGTTGTTGGTGATAAAAATCTTGAACCCGATTTGGAATCGGCCCAAAGTGATGTATATTATCCCGAGCTGATTTATGAGAAATTAGTGAAGAAAGAAGATTTAGAGTCTGCCATAGAGGTTGGAACAAGTGATGATGGGATAACGAAAAAGTTAATTATAGTGGCGTTTTGGTGCATACAGTGGAACCCGGCAGAGCGACCAAGCATGTCACGAGTCGTGCAAATGTTGGATTGTGATTTAGAAAGCTTGGAAATACCACCCAAACCATTTGTTTAATACATATAACATGAATAATAGTTGTAGACTTGTTTTACTAGTATCCCGTCAAAGTTGAACTTATGGGACGTAACAAACTCTCTTACCTAAATTTAAAACTTCCTTGTGTAATCACCTAAATTTAAAACTTCCTTGTAAAAAATCTTACACATGACTCGGTCACGTTGTAACTAGTACTACAGATTTATATGAGGTTTCTCCAAACATACATATGCATACCTTCGAGAAATTCTTTCATAATTTTGTTTCGATATCATACTAATCATATGGAATCAATAACCCGAAATGATTGAAGTTAAATCATAATTTCCTTTCTTTTATAGTTTTTCTTGGTATAATTGTAAATTTAGATATAGAAAAATGTAAACTATAAAAAAAAAAATAATAAATTTTTTCTCATTTGGAAGGGGGATGTGCAAAGCCCCTCCAAATTTCTCAAAAAAAAATTATAATAATATATAACACTATCAATATGTGTTATTATAGTTGATAATGTCCAAATGGACCCTCTTCATTCAGTCTTTCCAAACAGCTTTTTCCAAGCAAAAGTCGTGTGGTGGAGTTTGACTTGCCAAACTCAAAGGCCCCATCATGAAAATGCGTAAAGAAAGAAAATGAGGAAAGAAAATCAGTTTATAGGGAGCAGTCAAGGGTCATGCCTACTAATGTTTCATGTATGAATTAACATCACAAAGAGAAAAGGATCAACATAACATCCTTATAACCATGTTCTAGTACTGAGTATTTGAGTTTATCTCAAAACAGTAGTTATTCATCATTCTCATTTATCTTTTTCGCTTCCTCACAAAACAATGCGGGGATTTGCGATTTTCCTCTTATTTCTTATCATCATCCATAAAGAAAGCATGATAAATTTAGCATATGGAAGAAGTGAAGAAGAAGAATTTTTTGTGAAATGCCCCCCTCAACATGCGGGAGCGGCGGCCCTGTAATTCGATTTCCATATCGGTTTTCTTCTCAATCTTCTCAATGTGGACTTCAAGGTGCTCGTTTAGTTTTTATTTAGATAATTTTTTAGAAATTTTCTGTTTCATGTGAATATTTCCATATATTTTCTGTAATTTTAGAAAAGTGCTATCTAGAATGACCCCATTTATGCCTCCATTTATGCTGCAAGGTAGTAATTGAGATTTTTATATTTTTTATACGGTAATTAGAGAATTTAATATGAATATATGGTAAAAAAAAACTTAATATATTGAATCACTTTCGAAACAAAAAAGTTCAAAAGTTTTTGAACAAATCTTCAAAAACCTTAATTACCACTTTAGAGGCATAAATGGAAGGTTGGGGGCAAACCAGATATTCACCGCTTAGAAACTCTATTTAATTTTAACCCCTATCCTATTTGGAGCTCAAGGTGCTAGTTTAGTTTTTATTTTAGAGAACTGTTTAAGTATTTCCTTTTTTTTAATATTTTGAAAAACATTCCACAAATTTTGAAACTCTTTTAACCCATAATTTTAACATATATCAGGCATGGAGCTAACATGCTCAGGAAACAACACAGTCTTGAATCACCCAACTGCCGGTCCGTCCAAAGTCAAAATCATAGACTACATCGCCGGCCAAATCACAGTTCAACTCAACCAAACTGTCTCTCTTTGTCCTGTTCAAAATCTCACTTCTCTAAACCTCACCACTTCTCTTTACAAACCTTTCATCCCTGAACCCATGGCCCTGGTCCAGTGCTCCAAGGCCCAAGTGAGCCAGTCCAGATCGCCCTCTATTCTTACTTATGGGCCTATACCATGCTTAAGTAACTCGAGTCAAGATCAAGGTGGATTTTTGGTTTATGGGGCATATGCTATTTCTTATTTACCGTCATTTTGCACGGTTTTGTCGAATAATCTTAACATGCCAATATCTACTGAATATTCGATGAATAATGGTCCAGATGATTTGGTGAAAGGGATGCAAGTACATTTTAATGTGACGTTAAGGTGGTCTGGAAGGAAAGGATGGATGTAAGGCTTGCGAGGTGGCGGGAAAGCAATGTTCTCGAACCAAATCGTTCTGTGTGCATCAGAGTAAGTTGAAAAAAACAACTTATGTTTGTAGTAAATATTCTGTAGAAAGTAAATTATTCTATTAATCATCTCTTAGTTAAGACGGGCGTATCAGAACATCAAGAATTGTTTCCGTTTTCGCATCTATTTTTTTATTTTAATCTAGCAAGTAATACATCTCAATTGATTTTGGTCTAACGGCTTGTGTGTTTTCTTGCAGGAACAAATACGAAGGTCATAGGACGTAATTAAAATCATTGTACCTCTACTTTCCTTTCAATTTTTGGTGTCTCATTTAGCATTCGCATTATGAACTCACCTCACTTAATTCAAGATTCTCCATAAGAATCAAATAATCAAATTACTTTTTCTAATTTTCTTTTCTTTTCTTTTCAGCAACATCTGCTATTGCGTTTATTGTGTTGGTAGTTGTAATATACTTCATTTCTAGAAAATTCTTCATGGATGACTATGCGAAGCATGAGGAGCTCCTAGCTAAGTACAACAAGAAACTTACTAGATATAACTTCTCAGAAATCAAGAAGATAACAGAACATTTCAAAGATAAGCTTGGCCAAGGTGGGTTTGGAAGTGTCTACAAAGGGGAGTTACCAGACGGAATCCTGGTCGCGATTAAAATTATCGACAGATCCCATACCGACGGCAAAGACTTCATTAATGAAGTTTCAACAATAGGAACGATTCATCATTTTAACGTGGTCCGTCTTTTAGGGTTTTCCTCAGAAGGCAATAGACGTGCCCTAGTTTATGAATTCATGCCCAGCGGTTCACTTGACAAGTATATTTCTACTAAGAGTGACTCGTTAAATGTGGAAACGCTTCTTAAGATAGTAAAAGGTGTTGCAAGTGGTATCAAATATTTGCATGAAGGGTGTAATTTGCGGATTTTACATTTTGATATTAAGCCGCACAATGTTTTGTTGGATCATAATTAAACCCGAAAGTTTATTTTAGTCTCGCAAAGCTGAGTTCGAAAGATAGAACCGACGTAACTGTGACTGCAGCTAAAGGCACGATTGGTTATATGGCACCAGAGGTATATTCTAGAAAATTCGGAAATGTGTCTTACAAATCTGATGTTTGTAGTTTTGGAATGTTGATACTTAAAATGACTCTTGGTGATAAAAATCTTGAACCCAATTTGGACTCAGGTCCAAGTGAGTTGTATTATCCCGAGTTCATTTATGAGAAATTGGTGAAGAAAAAAGATTTAGAATCGGCCATAGAGGTTGCATTAGATGATGATGTCATCACAAAAAAGTTACTTATTGTGGCTTTTGGTGCATACAATGGAACCCGGCCCAGCGACCAAGCATGTCACGAGTCGTGCAAATGTTGGATAGTGAGTTAGTAAGTTTGGAAATTTCACCTAAACCATTTCTTTAATAAATACATGTAACAATTATCTCATCTAAAAATATATTGGATCACTAGAAATTCATTCAGTACTATTTGCAAATAACAACACACTCGTCTACAAACCAATGTTTCAAAAAAACTACACAAACAAAAACATAATAGAAAACCCGACAAACTCACAATTACTATGTAAAAAAATTTAAAAACTTCCCTTCAAAAATAGATCTTCTTCCTCTTCTTCATCAAATTGATCTTCAAGTCTCTTTCTTGCCTCAGCCTTTCTCTTATTCTCCCTTCCAATTTCGTTTGAAATCGCCTTGGGGAGCCAAAATTCCATGGATTCTTTTGCGGGACATAACATTCTTTAATGACAAAGATCCAGATGCCTTCTTCATTTACTTTTATTTTCTAAATCCATTTCATGAGAAGTGAGTGCTTTATTGTACAGATTTTCGTGCTTAATTTATCACAACTCTTTGATGTCAGAACAAAATAAGATACAAATCTATAGTTGGTGATAAGTACAAATTCATAAAGTAATTTGCAATATTTATTTTAATTTAATTCTTCCTTTTTCTAATTCTTCTTTCTTCTAAGGAGATGTAGGTTTGCTGTGCTCTCATTATTTTATTCATTATTACAAGGAAATAGACTTTCTATCTCCAGTTGACATGTGTCATGTTTGGACCCTTTGATATTTTGTGGCATAAATAATGGAGTGAAATATGTAGCGAATTATGCGAAATAAAATAAATATTGTCATACTTGGACCCTCTGATCTTTTGTTGCATAAACAATGGAGTGGAATATGTAGCGAGTTATGTGAAGTAAAATGATTAAAATATGTAGTGAATTATATAAAGTAGTTCACTAAATAGAATTTTTGACTCACTACAAATCAATAAATAATTTATGTGATATTAAGAATGACAAGCACTTCGAACTTGGTACATATTATTAAGTATAAATATTATAGAAAAATTAGGTAATTTAAGTTATTATGACTTTTTGTTTATTTAATTAATTCTCTATTAGTATTTCATCTAATATATTATTTTTTATTTTTTATTTTTCTTCTATAATAATTTCAACTAACTTTTATCTTTAAAAAAAATCCAACTAACTTTTACAAATTGATATTTCATAAATATATAAAATAACATTTAACAAATATAATAACATGTAATAACATTATATTTAAACATAAAATTATATAGCATTCTGTAGCGGAGCGAGGGTCTCCCTAGTATACTTAAATATCATAATAATATTTTAGTAGGCTTATGGGCTGTTAGAAAAAAGAAGACAAAATTAACTTATTAAGACAATGGTGTAATTAAATAATCAAGTTGAAAATGGAAACTATTAGGATAATACTCGCGCTTCGCTGCAAATATTTAAATTTGTTATTCATTTGAATTTATGTATAAATTGCAATTATGAAAAATCTAAATAAAAGTTTGAAATAAATTTATAGTACATAAATAATATATAATAGTTATGTTATGTAAGTTGGTTATGTTTAAAATCATTTTGAATTACATCATAAGATATTATATCTATTTATTATTCATTCAAAAATATTTTCTATATCACATTTAATTTTATAAGGATGGATAACTTTATACAAATAAATTTACATATAAGAAATAAAATAACATAAATAATAAATTCATAAAAAAAATAAAAAAAGATAACCCAAAAAATAATTTGGATTATTAATTTATAATCTTAATTTATGTTTGCATTAAGATTTCTAAGATTAAAATGTCATATTTTTTTTTATTCTCTTTGGGTTTCTTGTGCTGTATCTATTGACATATTCTATTAGAAAAAAATCAAATATTAATTAGACGATGAAGGAGATCAGAAAATCTAAAAATACATGATAATTTATTTCATAGATTTTAGTTAAAACCACATAAGATTTAATTATAAATGATTAATTTTAAAAAATATAAAAATAATAACTATATTTAACATGATTTATAAAAAGGAAATATGATATTATATATGAGGAAAAGGTATGTTTGCTATGCATAAAAAAATATAACATGACTTATTTTCTGAAAAAATTGTCACCACTATTTTTCTTATTTTTATAATTTTGTTAGTTGTTAAAATGATACGAATTATCCGTAACATATTAAGTAATATAATATAATTTTTAATACTATGAAATTTTATTTGATATGATAGTTCTCACGTAATTAGAGATATAACACGAAACATTAATCTAACTGATCGTGTGATATTGTGGTAATAATTTAAATGAAAGACTAAGATTTGAAAAAAAAATTGATCCAACGGCCGAGATAAAATTGGCGATAGGTCTCTTGAGAATGCTTAAAGAAAGATAAAAATAAGGTATAAGATATAAGTTAATAGGGATATCATTTTTGTACATGTTCTTTTATATAGTTTTTATTCACATATTTTATCAAGAAAAATAAATAAATTAGAACCATAACAATATAGAACTCGGAATAAAGAGAAAATTCTAACAAATTTATATTTAATAATTTTAACATGAGAAATAAAATATCTTATTAAGAATTATAATTTTTTTAAAAAGAAAAGAAAAATTATTTATATTTTAATGAGTGAACTCTTCATTAACTATTGATATTAATAATTGAATATAACTTTGAACTATGGTTCATTTAAGACCATCTGATTAAAATCTGATGGTCATAAACAAATTCAACAGCTCTCACTAAATCGGGGATATAACACAAAATATCAATTCAACCAATTATATGATTATGTTTAAATAACCAAATAAATGTTTCCATAAAATATCAATAAATTTGAGAAAATGAATGATTAAAATTTGACAAAATATTTGATCAAACGGTCAAGATAAAAATGATGATGTGATCTTTTAAGAAGACTCGAAAATAAATAAAAATAAGGGGTTGGGGTTAACTCCGGGTGATGTTGACCAAATCTAGATTTACCAAAAAAAAAAAAAAAATCTCCAAAGAAACCAAAAGGAAATTGAGAGGATATAGATTGGAATTTGTGAGGCATCAAAGTTGACTGACCTGATGTCTCCGCTGGAAAGAAAGAGCTATAGGGCTTAGCTTCAGAAACTAGAGAATTGAGGAAGGGTTGCAGTGAAAGTAGGGGAGGGGGCAGGGTCGCCAGCTATTTAGTGGAGGTCGGCCACCAAGACTTTCATTTCGGCAGCCGCCTAAAGAAAATAATTCTCTATTTCTCCCCTTGGACCCAAAATGATTACACACTCTATCTCTCCACAATGAACAGTCTCCTCTATCTCTTCCTCTTCCTTCTCTCAATCTCCATTAATGGAGCTCTTGCCATCAATTCAAGCAAAACATCTCCGTGCCCTTCTTCTTCCTCATGCGGACATCTTCAAAACATACACTACCCTTTCCGCCTCAAAACCGATCCACCAAATTGCGGTTCAACCAACTTTGAGCTGATTTGTGACTCTAGCAAACCCTATTTGGAATGGGAATCAGGCCGATATTACGTCAGAAGCATCTCTTACACACATCAAATGATAAATGTGGTTGACCCATCATTCATGGATCCGAGTCAGACTAGTTGCTCGGTTCCAAAATATATGTTTCAGTCTGATTTGGTGAGCGAAAATTATATCGGCTCGTGCAATTTCTTAAGGATGAATATTGCGTCATTTTATAATTGTACGGAGAAAAAACAGGATCAGGATTATATTCCTTGCATGAGTGGAAACGGCTCGTATGTATACGTAACATTACAAAATTCGTTGGATTTACAACCATCGTGTCGATACTTGAATGACACATATATTAGTAAAAATTATGTAATTGAAAATTCTACTGCACAATTGTTGGATCTTCTGCAAGAGGGTTTTACGTTCTGTTGGTGCCGACAATCCGTCAAGGAGGTCTTTGGTTACTGCTTGAAGCAAACATCACAGTAAATTTTCGTTCAGTTAGCTTTATTCATTTAGCCATTTATGATATATATATTTGGTGTTCATATATAATTCTAGTAATGTATGAAATTAATTTGTTCACAATTTGTCATTCTATAATCAGATACTTCTTTGATCAAGTGATAAACGGTAAAGACATGCCGAGTGGGCCGGATTTGATTATAGGACAGGGGTTTCTTGTAAAGCGGTATCAATCTATAAGTGTTCTTTTAGCGCCGTATCAATCTATAAATGTTAGTTTACCATTGTTAACTCCAATTGTGCGCAGTGAAGCATTCTTCTTGCAATGCGTGCATGACAATGTTGAACGGATGCATGATTTGAATTACGCGAGCGAACACACATTTTCCGCAGTAGTCAACAATACTATAATCTTCTTGGTCATTCTACAAATTCTACAATTGTACTTATGTAAGATTTGATTTAAATATGCAATATTTCCCTATTTTTAGATTATCATATATGTAATTAAGTATATACATTTGTAGTGTTGATGATCGTTCGAAGATTCGTATTCATGCCGATTGTGGTGTGTGTTTTTCTAGCCCACAAGTACCGTCGTTCAAAGGTGCCCTTTGATTACGTGGAGAAATTTCTTCGAGGCCAGAAGGCACTCGCACCGACGAGATATTCCTATACGGAAATCATAGGAATTACACGTAATTTCAAAGAGAAGGTCGGGGAAGGCGGCTTTGGATCTGTATTCAAGGGCACAATTATGAACAACAGATTTGTCGCCGTTAAAATGCTCGGGGATTCAAAACTCCATGGAGATGAAGAAATCATCAATGAGGTTTCAACTCTTGGATTGATCCACCATAAAAACATAGTGCAACTTGTAGGGTTTTGCTCGGAGGGAGTGAAAAAGGCTCTGGTTTATGAATACATGCCGAACGGATCTCTTGAAAAACATATCTTTTCTACGGATAAAAATCGCCACGCTCGACCGTTTACTTGGGAAAAGCTCAATGAAATAGCATTAGGGGTCTCACGGGGGATTGATTACCTTCATCGCGAATGTGACATGCAAATCTTGCACTTTGATATTAAGCCCCATAATGTTCTTTTGGATCACAACTTCGTTCCTAAAATCTCGGATTTTGGACTCGCGAAATTATATCCAAAAGATTTTAGCCTAGTGTCAGTCAGCATTGCGAAAGGAACCACCGGATATGTCGCTCCTGAAGTGATCTCTAGAAACTTCGGAGCGATATCTCACAAGTCAGATGTGTACAGTTTCGGAATGATGCTTCTGGAAATGTCTGGCGGGAAGAGGAATTGGAATGTTCCAAAAGGGGGAAATAGCGCAAGTGGAGCTTATTATCCTTCGTGGATCTATGATCAGCTAGTGCTACAAGAAATACAAGAGATAAATACGGAAATTGAAGAAATGGAAGCGAAACTATGTAAAATTGGATTATGGTGCATTCAGATGAAACAGTCGGACCGTCCCGCCATGAACAAGGTTGTTGAGATGCTCGAAGGAGATAGTTCAGATAGATTGCCGATGCCACCGAGACCATTTTTTTCATCGTCACAACCAAATCATGATGATACTTCAACTTTTTAGGGCATGTATATGCGTTACAAGGTGTGTAATGTAGTAATGTGATTTTGCTTGTCTAAACTTATCCATTAATTGAAATGTAAGATAAGCGAATTGTTTCATTTCCGAGTATTAATATTTCAATTTTACAGGAGAAAAAAATGTCATTTCTCGAATTTAATCTTTTGACTACATAAATAACACTTTCATGATATAGTCTTTTTTTTTCTCAACTAAACTTTATTTGCAAAAATGACATTTTCGCTAGTTAATGAACGAACCGAAAGAATTTCGCCCAGCCACCACTAAGTGAAAATGCATTTTATAATGTTTTGAATATATTTAGTTGTTAGTGCTTAAACATCTTTTAATTAAGGTTAGATATAAGTTTTTTCTAGTCGAAACTGCCATCTTTTTTATGCATACAGACTAGGAGCAAAAAAAAAAGAGTTCTTTTATGCTACGCAAAGCTATGCTAATGGATTAAATCTGAGCCCTCCAATCTAGAAGGGTATTTTGGGTACTTACAAATTAATTACCCAATTAAAACGTAATATCTCCTTCCTTTATTTTCTTATTTCCCCATGTGTGTTCTAATCTCTCCATTTCATCCTCTCTCCATTTCATCTAATTTTACATCCTCTTCCCTGCGTCTCACATTTCTTTGCCGATCTATTTTCGTCCTATCCCAATAATACCTCTCATAATCCCATTGAAATTGTCAAAAATATATACATAAGCACTAAAGATCTATATCAATACTAAAAAATAGTATATTAAAATTCAAAAATATATATTAAAACATAGAAAATATATATTGATACTAAACAAAGATGTATTATCACCCAAAAACGGTCTCGAATATGAAGATAATTGAGCAACATATAAACCGGTGTATTAATACGAAAATAGTATATTAATACCAATATCATACTTGCAGAAAAGCGACATGTTAGCACTAAATTTGCAACAAAAATGATTTATTGATTATGAAAATGATATATTTTAAACTGATAATAATATATTTGAACATAAAATAATACTTTGATAGTAAAATTAGCATGAAAATCACGTTAGTACTTACAAATAATATCCAAAAACTAATATTCAGCCTAGATTCTTCAAATATTCAAAAGAGATAAGAATATAACACTTCATAAGAACCATCCAAATAACCTATTGCACAACATACAACAATTGGAACTTAATTTTAAGCTTAACAAATTTCATTCCTATTTCAAACATCATACATTTCCATCATAATAATCTATTCTAATTTGCAAATAATTCATTTCAATTTGCAAATCAAGGTAACCCTGAAATAACTAAATCAAATTTGACTTTTTTTTCCATTTCCTTCATCCTGGTTTCAGATTGTTGTATTTGATCCACATCTCATATCTGCAAAAAAGAAAACGAATCAAATTTGTTATGAAATAGAAGTCTAAGATAGTATTGAAAGATATTAAATACTAATTTCAGCCTAAACAACACAAATTAATCATTTAACACCCTAATTCATCCACAATTGAACCTCCGCTAAACACGATTATGCCTCAATCAGCCAAATTAAGATTAAAGTATACACTAGAAAAGAACCAGAGGATACCCTAATTGACAAATTCATTAATCAAAAGAACCTAATTTCATATTAAACCCCTAAATAAAGGACCCTAAATTTAGATCAAGCAAGATGAAAGAAAGGGACTTACGAGCAGCTTGCAGTCACAGAGCTTTGTCACTTTCCGAGCCACTGAATCACAATTTCAAAAGTTCATGGGAATCATTGAGCTGTCGTTGAGGGGAGAAAAAGGCAGGGAGAAGGGGCGAGTCACTGAGGAGAGAACACGGTTAGAATTAGGATTCAAAGCTCAAGTTTTACATCTCGGCCTTCTTGAGGTGATTCCCCATCGTGATCTAGGGTTCTGCGAGCTGAGAGAGATAAATTTCGCGATCGGAGAGAGCGCGAGAGAGAGATTACTCGAGGGAAGCTACAGCTACTGCAGAGGACCATGGGAAGGAATGGCGAAGAAGGACCATGGGAAAGAATGGTGACCGGCTGTAGCCAGGAATAACTACCAATTTGCCCTTTTTATATGGGTTCGAGCGAGAAAGGCAACCGGCTGGTATTAGAAATAGCCGGCTACGAATTTTTTTAATCAATAACAGCCATCCGATTAAGTAGTGTAAGAAAATTACAGCCGTTCATTTTATATTCTGGATAGCATATAATTTCCCAAAAAGAAAAAATATATTTTTTCCCAATTTTGTCCGGCCACTAGATACAACTGGGGTTTTAAGCTTGATGGTCACTAAATTTCTAGCTGTTGTTCTAATTTAATTTCTCAGTAATTTTGTTCAGTGTCTGAGTGAAATAATTAGTTTTGACCAGTAACTGAACGAAAATGCCATTTCTACAATAAAATGAGTAAAGGGTTATTTTCTGATATAAAATTTTCTTCAGAGTAATTTGAAGAAAATCCATAATTTAGGACAACCGGGCAATTTAGGACACTACTATTATATAAAGTGCCTGAAATAATGTTATATTATAATGATAATAAACTCCAGCCATATGAGCTGTTGGTTTATACTGACACTACTATTATTTAAAGTCAATAATTTATACTAATTTACCGTCATTTTGCACGGATTTGTTGAATAATCTAACCATGCCAAGAGCTAACGACGTGAAAATAAATAATGGTCCGAATGCTTAGGGGAAAGGGCCACAAGAACATCTTAATGTGACGTTAATGCGGTCCGGCGGGAAAGGATTTAAGACTTGTGAGGTGGCGGGAAAGCAATGCTCTGGCACCGAATCGTTCTGCGTGCATCAGAGTAAGTTGAACAAATCAACTTACGTTTGTAGTAGCATTCTATAGAAAATAAAATTTTCTATTAACCATCTCTTAGTTAAGATGGGTTTAATCGCATTAGAACATTAGTAATTGTTTCAGTTTGCGCTTCTATTTTTTAGTTTCATCTTGCAAGTAATAAAACTTAACTTTTTCTTTGGTCTCACGGCTTGTGTCTTTGCTTGCAGGAACAAACCCGAAGGTCGTAACTCATAGGAGGTAAAATCACTTAGCATCTACTTTCAGTTTTCGGTGTTTCATTTAGCATTCTCATTGTGAAGTCGACTCACTTAATTCAAGATTTGGTGTTTCATTTAGCATTCTCATTCGATGCATACTAAGGTTTCTCTGAATACACATATGCATACCATCAATTTTGTTTTGATATCATAGTAATCATATGTAAACAATAACCCAAAATGGTTAAGTTAAATTATGTGTTGAGAGAGAGAGAGATTGAGAAGAATAGAAGAAAGAAGAGTAATTATATTTCATTGATTAAGAGATTATACAAGATTCTATTTATAATACAATTGAGTTAATCTAAGTCATTAGCTAACTAGCCGTTAGGTCTATTCTAACTACTTATTTAGTGAATTAATCGTAGTCATACATTGAGTGATCACTCTTAATTATCTTACTAATACTCTATTAATATCCTAATACTCTATCATCACCCCCCCTCAAACGAAACTGGTTCTCGAACGGCGAGCGCGTGACGTAGTAGTTGAAAACGTGGAGTAGATAATCCCTTCGTAAGAACATCCGCAATCTGATCCTTGGTGCTGATGAATTGGACAAGTAGCTGTTTTGAAGTTGTGACTCGCGAATGAAATGAAAATCGATGCTGATATGTTTAGTGCGGGAATGAAACACCGGGTTTTGAGCAAGGTAAGTAGCACCAATGTTGTCACACGATAAGACGGGGGGTCGTGTTTGAGCGATGTGAAGTTCGACGAGAAGGGATTGGAGCCACACGATTTCTTGGGTAGACATGGCAAGGCTACGATACTCAGACTCGGTACTAGAGCGAGAGACGGTCCCTTGTTTCTTGGAGCTCCACGAGATTAAATTTGGGCCAAGGAAGACATAGTAGCCTGTGGTGGATCGCCGGTCATCGGGGCAACCTGCCCAAACAGCATCAGAGAAGGCCTGAAGAAAGAGAGATGTTGCGGGGCGTAGTTAGAGCCCTAGAGTGATCGTTCCTTTGAGGTAGCGAAGAATGCGCTTAACCTCGGTCCAATGTGTGGTTGTTGGGGAGTGCATGAATTAAGAGACCTTGTTGACGGCGAACGAGATCTCAGGACGTATGATGGTGGTATATTGAAGGACCCCAACAACACTTCGATAGAGCGTAGGGTTGTCCATGGGTTCGCCATCGAATTTGGAGAGTTGTTTTCCAGCAAGAATAGGCGAGAGGCAGGATTTTGCGCTATCCATTTTTGCTTTTTGGAGGAGGTTGAGGATGTATTGAGGTTGGGAAAGATGAATGTCCTCAGGAGAAGTATGAGCTTCAATGCCAAGGAAGTAGCGAAGTGGGTCAAGACCTTTGAGCGAGAATTGAGAATGAAGGTCATTGACGAGAATTTGGATGATCGAGGTGTTGTTCCCAGTGATAAGGATATCGTCAATGTATACGAGAATAAAGGTCAGGTCATTATCCTTCTTGCGAATGAAGAGAGAGGGGTCGGAAATGGAGTTTGCGAAGCCAAGATTAGATAGAGTAGTTTTGAGTTTATGAAACCATGCGCGAGAAGCTTGTTTGAGGCCGTAAAGCGATTTGTGAAGTTGGCACACATAATGGGGTCTAGTAGGGTCCGAGAAGCCTGAGGGTTGTTGCATAAAAACCATTTTTTCGAGTTCGCCATTGAGAAATGCATTATTTACACCGAATAGTCCACGAATGAGAGAGAGCAATGGTAAGAAGAACATGAATTGTGGTGGGTTTAACAACGGGGCTGAATGTTTCAGTATAGTCGATACTTTCTTCTTAGTGATATCCTTTTGCAACAAGTCGAGCTTTGCGTTGGATAGAGCTATCAGAGTTTTTCTTGATTTTAAATACCCATTTACACCCGATAAGATTTTGCATGGAGTTGGGTGGTACTAAGGTCCAGGTCTTGTTTTGAAGGAGGGCATTAAATTTTTCTTCCATTGCAGTTTGCCATTTGGGGTGTTTGTTCGCGTTTGTGAAGCAAGTAGGCTCAATTTCATCAGGAAGCAGAAGTAGAGATGGGATGTTTGGTGGAGATGTAGGCGACAAAGTCGGTGTGTTTCTTAGCTTTGCGAGTGTTATCACGTATTCGAATGACCATGGGATGAGGTGACGGTTGTGGTTCGGGAAGGGAGGGTGCGGAAGAGAGTGGTGGGTCGTTGTTAGAAGATGGTGCTATGATGGGAGGAGTGGTTTCAAGAAGAGAGAGAGAGTAGTATGTTGAGATGTATGTGGGTTGGATAGTGACGGGTTTGTCGAGAGATGTTGAAAGGGAAAATGATTTTCATCAAACACGACATCTCGACTAATGTAGAGTCGGTTTGTGGGGAGATGAAGACATTTGTAGCCTTTATGAGAAGGAGAGTAACCGAGAAAAACACACGGCATGGAGCGGAGTTCGAGCTTATGTGAATTGTATGGTCTTGTATAGGGAAATCATCGACAGCCAAGAATTCGAAAGAGGGAATAATCAGGTTCTTTGTAAAAAAGAATCTGGTGTGGAGAGGATCATGGAGAGTTTGTATTTAGAAGGGTGTTGATGAGGTGGACAATACTGTAGAAGATATCATCCTAAAAGATTTGTGGAATGGAAGCGAAAATCATGGTGGAGAGGGAGAGGTCCACAATGTGACGGTGTTTTCGTTCAGCACGTCCGTTCTGCTCCGGTGTATGTGGGCAGGATGTGATGTGTGTGATGGAAGGAAACATGCGTCGAATTGGTAGAAATTCGGTGCCGCCATCCGTTTGAACCGTCTTGATTGATCGAGAGAGAAGGTTCCCAACTCTTTCTTTGAAGAGAGCAAAGGTTTGTGGTACCTGTGATTTAGATGAGAAGAAATATATCCAAGTAAAACGCGAAAAATCATCGATAAAATTACAAAGTAACGTGAGGCATAGTTTGAGATAATGGGAGAAGGTCCCCACACATCAGAATGTACTAATTCTAAAGGCTCACAAGAGCGAATATTCGAATGTTTAAAACATAGTTTATGTATTTTTCCAACACAACAAGCATCACACAATGACATTTTATTAGATGATACACTAAGTTTATTATGTGAAATTAAATTGTTAATGACACTAGACGATGTATGGCCTAAACGTCGGTGCGAAACTTCAGCGGGCGCCTTGACTCCAAAGAAGGCCACAGGTTGCTTTTGAGAGGAAGAGGGTAGTCGATACAATTCATTATCAAAGGGAAGCCTTGAGAAACGCGGTTTCAGTTACTAGATCCTTAATAAGACAAGAAGACGGATTAAATTCAATAACAACTTGATTATCTTTTGTAAATTGAGAAATACTTATTAGATTTTTGGTTATTTGGGGGACATGTAGGACATTATTAAGTTGTAAATCACGTGTGGAAGAATTAAAATGAGTTTGACCAAGATTATTAATTTTTAAACCTGCTCCATTCCCGACACAAATTTGATTGGTGCTAAGGTATGGAGTGTGTGAGTTTAGGTTGGCGAGTTGAGAAGTCACATGATTTGTGGCGCCTGAGTCGAGATACCATCCATCGGTAATGGTTGGTGGAGCGTAGAGCGTGTTGGCTTGAGGTTGATTGGTGTTGTTGTTATTGTTGTTACGCCAGCGACATATATTGACAGTGTGACCAGGGATTTTGCAGATCTGACATCGCACCTTCTTGCGAATATAGTTATTATTATTACTATTATTATTAGGATTATTGTTGCGTTTGTCTCGATTTTTATTGTTTCCCAATTATTAGAAAACTGCGTGTTTATCAATTGGGTGGCAAGTGCGTCGAAAATTTGTTGATTTGGAATCGGGTCCAAGATAGAATTTTGAGACGGACCAACTTGAAAATTGGGCTGAGATGGGCCAGTTGGGAAATAGTTTTGATTTGAGCCATGAATTTGGGATCCATGAAATCCAAGCAGATTAGCCGGCCCATTAGAGGAGTATGAGGGCCCAAATTGAGTGTAATAAGCGGTCGATCCATTTTGAGCGTGTGAGCCAGTTCCATTCAAACCCGATACAGTCGAGAAGAAGTTTGGAGAAGAAAATGTGGTGTCGTTCGAGTTCGAGAGCTGAGATACGTTAATGGCGATCGATCGATTGCGAGCAAGGAGTTGTTCTTGGTTGATCAAGCTACCAGAAAACTCCAAAAAAGAGATGGAGTCTGGCCATTGATTGATCGCCATGATGAATCTTTCATAGTCAGGCCCTAATCCGTTTAGGAAAAAATTAACGAGATCTGGTTCATCGATTGGACACCCAATAGTTGCGAGCTGATCAGCCAGATACTTCATTTTACTCAAGAATTCAGAGCATGATAATCCCCCCTGTTTCAGGTTTTGAATTTGATTTTTGAGCTCGTGTCGTCGAGCTTTTGAAGAGGACTGGTATCGTTGAGAGAAAGCTGTCCAGGCTGCAGCAGTTGTCGTGTAACTGATGAGCTGAGCTACGATAGATTATGTCACCGATGATAGAATCCAGCCAAGAATCAGCTTGTCTTGGTGATGCCAGCCTGAATAGGCTGAATTTGGGACTGTTTGTGTCACATTATTGTTGATTACAGTTAGGATTTTTGATGGAGGATTAATGATGGGATCCAAAAAGTCATCTAATCCATGACCTTCTATAATGTTTTGAATCTCGTATTTCCAAACTAAGTAGTTTGTATCGGTTAATTTTTTGGTAATTTGATGACTAAAGGAAATTGGTTTGGTTGTTGAGTTAAGAGAGGAGGATTGGGTATCATCAGTTGAGTTTGAAGCGGGTGCCATTTTGATTAAAAAGGAAAAGAATCAGTAATTAGAAAGAAAAGGGAAAAGAACACCTTAATTTGAGTTTGATTTTATCCAATTGAATTGATGAGGAAAGATGAATTAACTGTAGACACGATGCGAGTTGAGAAAACTCGAAACAGGGCTCCTTATCTTGTGTCTATGAGTCAAGAGTAAATTCTGAGACTCTTTTTTTTTTAGATAAAGGTACTGAGTCTTGTTGATTCAGTGGATTTAGTGGGTCGTTGATGAAGAAAGGGACTAACTTTTGATAATTCAGTCAAGAAGGAAGGTATCTTGTTTAGTTCTTGTTGGAGAAGAAAGAAAAAATAGAGTTCTTTGATGAAGATGGACTGAATTTGATCAATTCAGTTTGGGAAAGGAGGCAGAGAGTGGGGATTTTTTTTTTTTTTTTTTTTGGAAGAAAGAAGGCTTCTTGAAAGGAAGGTATGTATGATTTTGTGTGTGTGTGTGTTTTTTTTTGATGAATTTTGACAAGAGAAAAGAAGAGAAGGTACCTTGAAGGGAAGATTTATAGACTGAATTTGGATTTTGAGAGGTAAAAAAAAAATTTGAAGAATTTGGAGGAAAAGAGAATTTCTTGGAGTATTATTTTCTTCTTGAGTTTTATTTAAAAAAAAAAAAATTAAAGGCTTGATACCATGTTGAGAAAGAGAGAGAGATTGAGAAGAATAGAAGGAAGAAGAGTAATTATATTTCATTGATTAAGAGATTACACAAGACTCTATTTATAATACAATTGAGTTAATCTAAATCACTAGCTAACTAGCCGTTATATCTATTCTAATCACTCATTTAATGAATTAATCATAGTCATACATTGAGTGATCACTCTTAATTATCTTGCTATGCTAACATACAACACTCCACAATATTCCAAGTGGACCCTTTTCATTCAGTCTTTCCAAACTCAGCTCTTTCCAAGCAAAAGTCATGGTGGACTTTGACTAGCCAAACAGATAGGCCCCATCATGAAAATGAGATGGTAAAGAAAGAAAGGAGGGAAAAAAATATATGTGTACCATGAACGGTCAAGGGTCAAAGTCACGCTAAAAATCTCATATGCTTATTAACATCACCAAGAGTAAGGAGCAAAAAATAACATATTTATAAGCATGTTCTAGTACTGAGTATTTGAGTTTATCTCAACGAAGTAGTTATTCATCATTCTCATTTATTTTATTCTCTTCTACACAAAAAAATGCGGGGATTTGCGATTTTCCTCTTATTTCTTATCCTCATCCATAAAGAAAGCATGGTGAATTTAGCATATGGAAGAAGTGAAGAAGAAGAATTTTTCGATAAATGCCCCCCTTCACAATGCGGGAGCGGCGGCCCTGTAATTCGATTCCCATATCGGCTTTCTTCTCAACCATCTCATTGTGGACTTCAAGGTGCTCGTTTAGTTTTTTATATAGATATTTTTTTAGAAATTTTTCTGTTTTATATGAATATTTCCATATATCCTCTGTAATTTTAGAAAAGTGCTATCTAGAATGACACCCATGTATGCTCAGGGATGGAGCCAGAAATTTTTGATAGGGGGGGCCAAAATTTTCGGTTATTTTACAAAATTTTAAACCTACTTGTAAACATTAAATTTATTTATTTTATATATTAATATGACTAAATTGAATACAATTCTAACTAAAAAATTAATATTGCATACATATATGGCAAAGAAAAATGTGCTCACTTATATATAAACATATTATATCTAAAATTGTTACATTAAGAATAAAACTTTTATTCTGAAAAAGAAATATTGCTTGTTTACAAAATAAATACTTTAACATATAAATATAAAATATCTATTTTATCTTTAAAGAGGTAATAATATATAAAATATAAATATTATACATTTTTACACACCCTATTCCAAAAAAAAAAAAAAAATAGGATCTAAAAATATAATATGAGTCATTCAATAAGATCTTTTTGTGTACGCATATGTAAAAGAATATCATTTCTCAAGCCATAAGGCAATCATTAATGATTTCATGTCAGTACTATTTTTTATTCATTTTTACTTAATATATAAATTATTTCTGTAGTGGCTGCTTGGTACTGATAATTTGAAATTTTGATAACTCGTTATATAATTTAATTTAAACAAAAATTCCAAATATAATTTCTGCATGTTCAAGGCTAAAGCACACATTTATATCATAAATGTTAATGAACTTGGAGTATAATATATTGTATAAACTAGGTAATGAAGATAATATTTTGTTAGCATATTGTTTAAGAAGTAGAATAAATAAAATACACCAAGTATAGAAGGGGCCAAGGCCCTGCCCCCTCTCTCCCCCTCCTTCCTTTATCTCCGTCCATGTGTATGCCTCCATTTATGCTGCGAGGTGGTAATTGAGATTTTTATATATATATTTTTTTTATATGGTAATTAGAGAATTTAATATGAACATATGGTAAAAAAGATTTAATATTTTGAATCCGAAACAAGAAAATACAAAAGTTTCTCAACAAATCTTCAAAACCCTTAATTACCACTTAAGAGGCATAAATGGAAGGTTGGGGGCAAACCAGGTTTCCCCTCTTAGAAACTCTATTTAATTTTAGGGACCTGAGACGCACCGCCGGTTTATTTGCAGTCCAGTATCGTCCGAATTCAAAAAAGTATAACAGAATTACCAAACGATATATTAGTAAACAAAAAAAGATAAAATGAAAATATAGAAATATGTATTGATATACAAACAACATTATTTTTCAGTTAGCTCTGTACAAATTTATAGTGTACAACTAAAAATGTATAAATGTATGATTGACATTGTTTAGACGTTATTTAAGCGGATGATGCAAATATTTTCTCATAATTTTAACCCTATCCTATTTGGAGCTCAAGGTGCTAGTTTAGTTTTTATTTTAGAGAACTTTTTAGGTAATTCTTCTTTCTTAAATATTTTGAAAAACTCTCCACTGTTTTTGAAACTCCTTTTAACCCCTAATTTTGACATATATCAGGCATGGAGCTGACATGCTCAGGAAACAACACGATCTTAAACCACCCAACCGCGGGGATGTGCAAAGTAAAAACCATAGACTACATCCAAGGCCTAATCACAATCCAACTCAAGCGAACCGTATCTCTTTGCCTCATTCAAAATCTCACCTCTCTAAACCTCACCACTCCTCTTTATACACCTTTCTCGACAACCACCATGTATTTGGTCCAGTGCTCCAAGACCCAAGTTAACCAACTGGACCAATTCAGCCCGTTTTTTTGGTTTTCTACTGGGCCAATACTGTGCCTTAGTAACTCGAATCAGCAGGCATATTTGTTTGAACGGTCAGGTGCTATTTTTGATTTGCCGTCATTTTGCACGGTTTTGTTGAATAATGTTAGCATACCGAATGTTAGTGATAATTTTTCGTTTTATGATAACTTGGAGTATTTGAGGTACGGGATGCACACACATCTTAATGTGACATTAATGTGGTCTGGCGGGGAAGGATGTCAGGCCTGTGAGGTGGCAGGAAAGCAGTGTTCTGGCACCAAATCGTTCTGCGTGCATAAGAGTAAGTGGAACTTATGTTAGTAGTAAATATTATATAGCAAATAAATAATTCTATTAATCATCTCTTAGTTAAGATGGGTTTACTCGCATCAGAACATTAGTAATTATTTCAATTTGCGCTTCTATTTTTAGTTTCATCTTGCAAGTAATAACACTTAACTTTTTTTTTTTGGTCCGACTGATTGTGTCTTTTCTTGCAGGAACAAACCCGAAGGTCATAGGAGGTAAAATCACTTCACATCTATTTCCAATTTTCGGTTTTTCATTTGGCATTCTCATTGTGAACTCGACTCACTTAATTCAAGATTATCCAAAAGAATAAAAAATCAAAATACTTTTTTCTAATTTTCTTTCATTTTCTTTTCAGCTGCATCTGCCATTGCGTTTGTTGTGTTGGTAGTTGTAATATATTTCATCTCGAGAAATTTTATCATGGATGACGATGCGAAGCATGAGGAGCTCCTAGCTAAGTACAACAAGAAGCTTACTAGATATAGCTTCTCAGAAATCAAGAAGATAACAAAACATTTCAAAGATAAGCTTGGCCAAGGTGGGTTTGGAAGTGTTTACAAAGGGGAGTTACCAGATGGTATCCTGGTGGCAATTAAAATTATCGAAAGATCCAATACCGACAGCAAAGACTTCATTAATGAAGTCTCAACAATAGGAACAATTCATCATTTTAATGTGGTCCGTCTTCTAGGGTTTTGCTCGGAAGGCAATAGGCGTGCCCTAGTTTATGAATTCATGAGGAGCGGGTCACTTGATAAGTACATTTGTACTAAAAGTGAATCATTCAATGTGGAAACCCTTCTAAAGATAGTAAAAGGTATTGCAAGTGGTATTAAATATTTGCACGAAGGGTGCAATTTGCGGATTTTGCATTTTGATATTAAGCCACACAACATTTTGCTAGATCATAATTTAAACCCAAAAATTTCTGATTTCGGTTTGGCAAAGCTGAGTTTGAAAGACAGAACTGACGTAACTATTACTGCAGCTAAAGGCACGATAGGTTATATGGCACCGGAGGTATATTCAAGAAACTTCGGAAATGTGTCTAACAAATCTGATGTTTATAGTTTTGGAATGTTGATACTTAAAATGGTGGTTGGTGATAAACATCTTGAGCCCGATTTGGCGACGGGGCAAAGTGAGGTGTACTATCCCGAGTTAATTTATGAGAAATTGGTGAAGAAAGAAGAGTTAGAATCCGTCATAGAGGTTGCGACAAATGACGATGTCATCACCAAAAAGTTACTTATTGTGGCATTTTGGTGCATACAATGGAACCCGGCAGCACGACCGAACATATCACGAGTCGTGCAAATGTTGGATAGTGAGTTAGAAAGCTTGGAAATTTCCCCTAAACCATTTCTTTAGTAAATACATGTAACAATTATCTCATCTAAAGATACATTGGATCACTAGAAATTCATTGAGTACTATTTGCAAATAACAACACACTCGTCTATAAACCAATGTTTCAAAAAAACTACACACACAAAAACATGTAGAAAAACTCACAAAATTCCCTACTAGTATGTAATAAATTTAAAAACTTGCCTCCAAAAGTAGATCTTCTTCTTCTTCTTCTTCTTCATCATCAAATTGATCTTCAAGTCTCTTTCTCGCCTCAGCCTTTCTCTTATTCTCTCTTCCAATTTCGTCAGAAATTGCCTTGGGGAGCCAAAACCCGGCCCTCTCAAGAATCCGAGCCCGATCCAAAACCAACGGCTCACGTTGCGCCACCTCAACGCCTTCAAAGGTCCATAATTCCACATTAGCTTCTCCCTTTAGACCTAAAGAGTACCAACCGAGACCCGCTACGGCAATGTCTACAGAATTTACGTCCCAGCTTGAACCAGATACTTTTAGTTCCCTTTTGGTCCAGTTGCCTAATTCAGCCGCTCGATTCTCTCCAATTGGTGGCTACAAAAAAGAAAAATAAAGATATTTAGTACAATTAAGAGTTGAGATTTCTTGTTTTAGTTTTTGGAAGGATAAGTTTTGACATGTTTTTGAGTTTTGATAGTTCAATTTGAAGTTTCTATAGTTTAGTTAAAAGGTTAAATTTGATATTTTGAGGTTTTGAAGGGGTATATAAGAAATTATGCCAATTGTTGACAAGAAAGTTTTAAAAGTACTACGAAATAAAACTTTACCAGCACGAAAAGAAACTAAGAATCCTAACAAAATGAAGAAAATAAAATCAAAATGAAATTACCTGCAATCTAGTTCCAAAATGTTTAGCCCGCAATTCGTCAGAGTTATCGATTTTTCCCATGTGAAGCGAAATGTTAGGTGAAGCCCAAACCGTCACATAAATAGTTTCCACAGAAGCTTTAACTAAATCAAGCCTCATTAAACCGCCCACGTGCACCGTTTGCCCCGCCTAAACCATAAAAAAACAATCTCAATGCCAAAAATTACACATCTAAACTACAAATTCACAAAAAATAAAAATATTTTTCTTAAGAAAATTTTCTGAAAAGAATAATTTTTCCAAATTATATTTTTCATAAAAATATTTTTACGAAAAAATATATTAAAAAAATATTCTTAAAATTATTTTTTGTAAGAAAAATATTTTTCTGAAACAAAATTGTTAATTAATATTTACAAAATATTTTTCAAATGATTAAACTGCTATAACTAACAATGCTAGCTTCAACCTAACGGCAGGGACTTTTTGACAATTTTTAGCCGAAACACATGTGCTATTCACAATTTCCAACAATGCAGGAGCCTTTTTCAAATTACAGCAAAAATACAGGTGCGTTTTCGCAAATTCCCCATCATTTAATTCCTAAAAATGCAAAAAAATAAAAATAAAAACCCCAACAAACAAACCTTGATTCTATACGAACGTGGTTTCAACTCCTTCCTAATCTCGACCATCTTCTGCTCCGCCCTGCTGAGCCGATTCGCCACCAATCCAGGATGCAGTAACCCAGGCGTGTCATACATCTTGACCTTCGCGGGTAAAATCCCCGTAACCCTCAAAATCCCCAATGTGGTACCCGGAACAGCCGCCTCGGTCAGTTTGGTAATTTTGACTCCTTCCTTTTTAGCGAAAGCGTTGATTAGAGTGGATTTGCCAGCGTTCTGGGCTCCCACGACCCAGACGTTGCCTCTGGGTCCTGCTAGGTTTTTAATAATGTTGATCAGGTTTCTTATGTTGAGATCTTTATGCGAGCTTACTAATATCACTTCGTCGGGCTTGTGGGCCCCGTTGGCTTTGGATCTCGAACGGACCCATTTGTCGAGTCTCGCAGGGGAAACTTGGGAGGGAAGTAAGTCGACTTTGGTGGCGACTAAGATTAGTTTGGGGAGTTTGGATAGTTTTGATTTTTTGGGTTCTTGGAGTGCTGTAAAGAGGGATTTGGCGGCCGTTTTGGGAAACGAGCCATCGAAATCCGTGCAGTCGACGACCAGTACCACTACATTGCCCGTACCGGTTTGTTTGGTCAAACGGGTCGAGATGAAACGGTCAAAGTCAAAATCGGGGATTAGGTTTTCGACGTTAGGGTTTTTGATCGAGCCGTAGTTTCGTAAGGAATGGCAACGCGCGCAAACCGTGACGAGAGATTCTTGTTTCTTGATTTTCTTGAGTTCGTCTTTGAGTTGCTTCTTTTTGTCGGATTTTGAGATTTTTGGTTTTTGGATGGATTGGAGGTATTCGGGTGTTATGTTGCCGTATCCGACGCCTGGAGGGGCGAAACCGTCCATTTCTAATTTTCTTTTTTCTTCTGGAGTTAAATCGTCCCAATCTTTGTCTAAATCTGATTCTTCTTCATCATCTGAAAAGTCAAATTCTTCACTTTCATCCTCAAATTCTTCATTTTCAGACTCATAATCTGATTCTTCTTCTTCTTCAAGAAATTGGTCTAGATAGGATGGTTTTTTGCTTGATTTTGCTTTTGTTTTAGCGCCTTTTTTCGGTTTTGAAATCTCTTTTTCCTCTTTCTCCTCCTCCTCCTCCAAATCTGAATCCCAATCAAAATCTTCTTCCTCGTCACCAAAATCATCTGTTAATTCATCTTCAATCGCAACAAAATTATCAGATTTACTCTTTTTCTTAGTTTTCTCAACTGTTTCACTATCCTCCTCATCTGAATCCGAATTCAAATCAAACTCTTCAAAATCCTCCTCCTCCAATTCTTCAACAAGATCCAATTTCAACGATTCCTTTACAACTTCTTCCTCAACATTAACAATCTCATCCAATTCCGACGACCCAACACCACTTTCATCTTCCTTATCCTTAATCGAAGGTTTCACGTAATAACCCGGCAAATCAGGGTCAGAATCCTGCATGAACACGCCACACCCAGGACAAACATCTCTCCCCAAATCCTCATCCGTTCCTTCACTTATCACTTGATTCTTACTCCCTTTTGCGCTAGTAAAATTGCTCGTCGAAGTCGAACTGCAAGACAGAGAGAAAGAACGAGGGCGGAAGAGAAGAAAAGGGTTTGTTGGTGGGCTGTTTGAGGAGGGTTTGAGGGAGAAGGAATGGCGAGCGAGAGTGAGAGTGAGAGTGGAGAAGGAAGTGAAGGCTCCCGCCATTAGAGAGGCGAGAGTGAGAAGAGAGAAGAGAGAAGAGATAATAGATACTGGAGATCTCCGTTTGTTAAGAGAATGGAGATGAAAGCATTCATGAAGGGTTTTTAGAGGGGTTTTGCAAATCCCGGATTTTCAAAATTCCAGTTTTCAAAGTCGGGAAATGAAATTCTGAATTTTGATGTTGTCAGGTTGATTTAAAATTTTTTTTTTCATTTTGATACGCACCCGATTGGGCTATTTAAGGTTTTTATTAAAAAATAAAAATTGTTACATAAGTTATTTACAAACAAATAGCACTGAATGCTCTTACGTACCTTTTTTTTAATAGATAAAGTCATTAAATTACGCGTAGGACATCAAGTTTAAGCATTTTATAAAAAAAAAGTTATTTGAATTTCTGGGTTGATAAGTAACCGGATATTTGTTTCTAACAAAACCGAGATTGGGAATCTAGAGTATCCTAACATATCAAGGAATTGGATTCTCGGTTTTGTGCTGTAGTTTGGCCTACTTTTTGTTGGAAGTCTTTTTTCTTAAGACAAGCTAACAACATCTTTAATTAATATATAAAATTACTTTTTTTGGTTCAACAACACAAAGAAATAGTTTTGTTTTTAGCCCCTTTCTTTTATGCAGAAAATTTTTATTAGCTTTTGCACTTTGCACCCTTCATATATGGAAATATACAAGCACTTAATTAACCCCAATGATCAAGTATAATTTCTTTATTCAACACAACTCCAACCAACCACACCAAAACCTTACTCTTTTGAGTCTAGTTTCACTGTTTCACCTATTCTCATTTCTCAACCCACCAAAACTGATATGTTTTAGTATTTTATTTATACGGGTACATATGAAACTTTCCACACTCTTTATATAAACCCTACTTCCACCTGATCTCTCCACAACCCACAACCCCAATTACTCAAAAAAAAAAAAAACACCAACCACACAAAAATGGCAACCAAGCTCAAATTTCTCATTGTTCTTGCCTCGCTCGCATCATCAGCCTTGAAATTATCCAAGGCCGACCAATCAGATTGCGCCAGCTACACATTTTCCAACAATAATGCATATAAATCATGTACTGATCTTCCAAAATTAGGCGCGTCTATTCATTATAATTATAATGAGGATAAGAATTCAGCTGATATTGCATTTCGGGCCCCGCAAACTTCTTCTGGTTGGATCGCTTGGGGGTTAAACCCTAATGGCACATCAATGGCTGGATCACAGGTATAATAATTTGAGAGAAAAAAAGTTTATTATTTACATGAAGTAGACATTTAAAACTAGCATTTATTATGAATACATTTATTAATCTAGATGCTATTCCAAACCCCGAACTGAATTATAATACAAATAAATTGAAAATCATGCTATTTTGGGTAATGATCTATATGTTTAACTTTCAGGCAATCGTGGCATTTTACCACTCAAACGGAAGCTTAGTCGCATATACAACACCTCTTGACAGTTATTCGCCTTCAATGAGTCCTGCTGAGCTGTCATTTCCCGTATCAGATTTATCGGCTGAATATTCGAAAAAAGATATGATAATTTACGCTACATTAGGGCTTCCAGCTGAGAAAAAAACTAAGTATAATCATGTGTGGCAGGCCGGAAGCTCAGTGACAAATGATGTACCTGATTCTCACCCTATGAGTGGTGATAATATTCTTTCTAAAGGAACCATTGATTTCAGTTAAAATAATAATGTTTGAATGCGTTACAATGTATCTGATATGAGGGGTTGTGTACTTGCTTGTAGTTATGTATGTGCTCATGTGGATTGAGTGTTTATTTTAATACTGTTATAACAAAAAAATATTTATGTTTGCCTTATTACTGTCAAATAAAAAATTGTTGGTTGATATTTTTACTCCAAAAATATTTATTATTTGCAACTTCACAAAATCTCAGTTTCACAAAGAATATTTATTTGCAATATATCTTCTTGTGCAATATATCTTTTTGAAGATGATTCTATTGATATACACAGTAAAAAATAGTAGTTACAATGTTTGTTTATTCATTTCTTATGATGTTTATATTTATATTTTCTAGTAATGTTGATATCAAAGAGAAGAAAAATAACATTTTAAGTATAACACCTCATGACCTCAACATTAAAAGAAACAAGTGCTCAAAATTTTCAACCATATCAAATACTAGAAGAACAAAATTTGATTTTGCATGCTAAAATAGCATAAACATCAATCTTCAGCTTTCTGCCAACTATATTCAATCAATATTTCATTTGCTGAAAATAAAATGCACACAAACATCAAAACAAAAACATGAAATATTAAATAAATAAATAAAATCACATTTATTTACCTTTCAGAAGTCCGTGTGATTAGAAAAATAAGTACAAAGAATTATTTTCTCGTCTTCTTTCACCAAAACCTCTTTCCTGTTTCGTAAGAGTAAAATTCATAAATTTCGTAATTTTGTCAACATTATAAAAAATTAAATATAAAAATATACCAAGGTGGAAAAATTCGAACCGAGTTTCCTTCAACAAGATCCACATTATCACATATTTTTGAATTGAATATTACGGTCTTTTTCATTTTAGTCCCTCCGTTTATTTCCCCTTCTTCAGAAAGCTGAAAACATTTAATGAAATAACAAAATAAATTTACGTAATTAAAAAACTAAAGAAGGATTACATACAAACATTTTGATTATCTTGGAGCAAACAATCACAAACAATTAATCTTCCTTCCAAAACTCTTGACATAATTTGCACAGTTATTCCTCCTGAATCATCTGAAAATAATTAGAATAATTAAAATTGATATAATATATACTAAGTTATAAAAACAAATATCTTAAGAAACCCTAAAAGAGAGGGAAATTACAAAAAGAAGTTTGCTTTGAATGAGAAAGCCTTAAAAACTGAGCATTCTTTTCTTTCTCATTTTGCATCACTTCTTGAAGCCTCGCGTAATAATTACTCCTATTAAATTAAAAAAAAAGTAAATAATTCAATTCACGACATTTTGGGTATATAAATAATTTTGAGATTTTTCAGAAAATTTACAGAAATTTATTTGCTGGAACTGGAGTTAAATCGGAATTAGAAGCATTAAATGCTTCTTGAAATAAATCAGACATAGTTTGCCTCTTTTCTTTCAAATTTTGGGTCATTACCAAATTCAAATTATTGTTGTATTTATCCTACAAAATAAAAAATAATTATTAATATTATGTAATAATATATATTAATTATAAATTTAATATAATATACCTCATTATCACTGGAAGAATCAGGTTGATCTTCTTCATTTTCAAGTGTCCTTTTGCCCAAATTAAATAGTATTTTCTTTTTTCCTTCTTTTTCTTTACTCTTTTCCTCCAACTTAACAAAAAACATATCAGTTATTTGAATGTTATAGTTGAATAATTAATTTGAAGGTAAAATAAATCAGCAATGATTTGGATTACAGTTGAATAATTAGATTTTTTTTTTTCCCTTAATTTTGTTTACTCTTTTCCAGCAACGTAACAAATAAGAACACAAACAAGTATCAATATTTTGGATATTATACTTGAATAATTAATTAGAAGGTAAAATAAATCAGCAAAGATTTGGATTATAGTTGAATAATTAAATAATATTTTATTTTTCCTTATTTTTCTTTACTCTTTTCCACCAACTTAACAAAAAGAAAACAAAAAAATATCAGTTATTTGAATATTATAGTTGAAAAATTAATTTAAAGGTAAAATAAAAATAAATCGCACCATATTTGAATAATTTTTGCCTTGAAGACCTTCAAGAAGTTCCGCCATTGAAGGATTTGCTCCCTTTTTCTCAAAAGGAATATTTTCATTCACAGAAGGATTTATTTCATTATTTTCTTCTTTAAAATCTTCTAATAAATCAACCAAATCATTTAATGCATTTATATTATTATTATTAGTATTCATCACTCCAACAGATGAATTTTCATTTTTTACTTCAATATTTGAATGGATGGAGAATTTTAGCTTTGTCTTTCCTTTAACCCCTGTTTAAAGAAAATCACATAAATAAGAATATATCAAACACACAAATAATTTGTTAAAATATTTTTTATTAAAATCATAAAGAAAAGAAGCATACTGTTATTAATTGGCTTTTTGGGCAGATAATCTAGCTCACTGGACGCCTCCAGTACTTGATTCCATTTTGATGTTGAAAATTCTTCTTTGCATTTAATGCTATTATTACTATTACTATTACTATTATTATAATTATTATTATTATATTTCTCTTCATGTTTTGAAGTAGAATTGCATGCTAATGAATTCTCTATTACTGCAAGGTTTTCCTGTTCGTATTCAAAATAATAAAAAAATAATTAATAAATAATAAAAACAATATTATCTTTTCATAAATCAAGGGTCTAGATTTTTACATATTTCATCCAAATTCAGTGTAAGTTATATATGTTTATATTTTTCATTCAAATTCCCAAAAAAGTTACATTTATATAGAGACATAACTATAAGCATTATTTTAGTTCAAAGACTAGAAATAATATAGATAAAGATGGGAAATATGCACAATAGTACTCTTGACTTCACAAATTACAAAAAGTAGGGTGATTTGGTAAAAATATCCCCTCAAACTTTATAATGAATTAAGATCTTCCTTCAAAAATTTCATAATATAGAACCAAAATGGAAATTCTTGTGTTGATTTTTAGTACCTCATCAGAAATTGATTCATCATTTATATCAGAGTGATTCTCTTCTTTAAGCATAGACTGAAGGTGTCCAATTGCATTGCTACACGATCCACCAACTTCATTTCCACAATTATCTAAAGCCTGAAAATCAAATTGGAGCTAATAAATAAGCAATACCCAATTATGAAAAAATGACATGTGTTTATAAATCAAGAAATAATTACATAATTTATAAATCAGAAAAGGATTACAAGATAATACCTTTTTGTCATGTCGATAGAGGGAGTGTAGTCTATCCGTACAATCATTATCATAGCCTAATTCATCCAATCCTTCGTCATCTAACCACAAAATACACAAGATTCAGCCATGAAATTGCAAAACAAGAACATATTTTCACCCAAATTGAAACAAAATCCCACCTGACAAGCTTTGATCCGGATCCTCATCTCTCTGCAAACCAAAAAAGAGAACTAAAATAACAATCTAAACAGCAAAAAATCGAAGAATAATATCTAGAGAAAGATCACTTACTTGGAAGGAAGTTTCGCGCCACATTCCACTCAGCTTTGTTTGATTTACACAGCGATGATAGAGAACCAGGTAACAAATACTAGTTCTAAATCAATAACCGGGATTTGAAATCCCGGATTTTTCTATAACCGAGAATTAAATTTCCGGTTTCTAAATTCCTGAATATCATCGACTCGCTACACATCTATCAACACTGAAACGGGGACAGAAGATCCGGGTTTGAACTGTCTAGTCATCTCTTTTCATTACAACGCATCAGACCATCCACGTCACGCCACGTGGATTCTCCTCCACGCGGCGTGCCCTCATTGGCTAATACAACAAACTGGCCGGAACTTTCGCCTTCACTCCGTTTCCGGACTATTTAAACCCGAACGAGAAACGAAAACTGAAGAAGAAGAAGAAGAACGAACCTTCCTTCCGCTGAATGAAGAAGAAGCTCCACTGTTAGTTGATCAATTCACTCCTTGATTCTCAGGTGAATTTTCACTGGTTTTGTAATTGAATCTTAATCTGAGAGTTCAATACTGTCAGTGATTCAGTGGTCAATTTGTTGGAGAATTTTTGCGTCGGATCTGGATCTCAATCCATGGGAGTCACTAAAACCCTAACGCAAACCCTGTTATACCTCGCGATTCTCCTTTCTTTATTGGTTGGATCTGAATCGGCAGTTGCCAGCATCGATCTGGGGTCGGAATGGCTGAAAGTAGCCGTTGTGAATCTGAAACCCGGCCAGGCCCCGATTTCGATTGCGATTAACGAAATGTCGAAGCGAAAGTCGCCGTCTTTGGCCGGAATTCAGTCGGGTCACCGCCTGTTGGGGGAGGAAGCCATGGGAGTGGCGGCAAGGTATCCGAACAAAGTGTTTTCTCATGTGCGAGACATGATTGCCAAACCCTATATTCATGTCAAGAATCTCATTGATTCGTTGTACCTTCCATTTGAGCTTGTTGAGGATTCGAGAGGATCGGCATCTTTCCGGACCGACACAGGCGAGATTTACACTGCAGAAGAAATTCTGGCTATGATTCTGACTTATGCTATGAATTTGGCGAAAACCCATGTGGGAAATGAGGTTAAGGATGCTTTGATAACCGTGCCGGCATATTTCGGCCAGGCTGAGAGGAGAGGAGTTACTCAGGCTGCTCAATTGGCCGGAATTAATGTGTTGGGTTTGATTAATGAGCATGCCGGTGCGGCTTTGCAATACGGAATTGATAAAGATTTTGCGAATAATTCGAAGTATGTTGTGTTTTATGATATGGGAGCGAGTAGTACTTATGCGGCGTTAGTGTATTTTTCTGCATATAATACGAAAGAATTCGGAAAGACTGTGTCAGCCAATCAATTTCAGGTATTTTTTAAGAAATATATACTTGCATTATTTTTGAAGTACAAGAAATTTCATTCTTTTTGTTTTGTTTATTTTGTGCTTATTTATGAAATTTATGGTAGGCTCAGGCTGAATTATGTTAAATTCAGGATAATTGAATCCTAATTGTGCAAATTAGGCTGAAATTGGGTTTAATATATCCATAATTGTGATTGATTCAAGCTTAATACGGTTGAATTTCTCATAATTTTAACATAATTGCACTGAATATAATTTCAGGTGAGGGATGTGAGATGGAACGCGAGGCTTGGGGGCCAAGAAATGGAGATGAGATTGGTGCAAAACTTTGCGGATGAATTTAACAAGCAATTAGATAACGGAATTGATGTGAGAAATTATCCCAAATCGATGGCCAAATTGAAAAAACAAGTTAAACGCACAAAAGAAATTCTCAGTGCAAATACCGCCGCCCCAATTTCGGTTGAATCGTTGTACAATGATCTTGATTTTAGGTAAATTAAATAAATTAATAATCTTTTCAAATTTTCAATTTAAATTCAATCATTTGTGTTAAAGTTTGAATCTTTTTTTAATAGGAGCACAATAACAAGAGAGAAATTTGAGGAATTATGTGGTGATTTGTGGGACCAAGCTTTGATTCCTCTTAAAGAAGTAATATCAAATTCTGGTTTGAAAATTGAGGATATTTATGCTGTTGAATTAATTGGTGGCGCGACACGTGTCCCAAAATTACAGGTACATTAATCTCACTTCAATTTTCAAGTAAAAACGCCATATAAACTATAGGTAATTTTTTATACTAACCCCAAAAAAATCTGGAAATTCCCAAACCAACCCATTATTAACTCTTTTTTTTCTCAAAACGGACATTGAAAGTAAAAAGATTCATAAAACCGGGCTTTGAAAGTCTATTTTGGGGATAGAGTATGAAAATAAATTCGAATATTGGGTTAGTTCAGGAATTTCAAAGATATTTTGGGTTAATCTGAATTAAATTAAAGCACCATATAAAATAGGGAAATTAAAAAAACCCTAACTTTTTTTAATATTGATAAGAAAACCTGAGTTTTCAGATTTTCAAATTTCTCCCTGTGAGTAGTATTTCCTTCTCAAAAAACCTCTACCATCTACTTTTCCATCTAATGGCTTGTTAAATTTTTAGAAATGACTATTTTGCCCTCAACGTATCAACGACCACACTTTCCATCAAGTTTTCGAATAATTTGCTTTCAATAGAAATAATAATTCAATATAAATTAAATAACTTTAATTGAAAAATTCAATGTAAGTTATACTTTTTATCGAACATAATTTTTTTGATATATTTTTTCAATTTATTTAATCAGGCGAAATTGCAAGAGTATCTAGGTCGAAACTCCTTAGACCGCCACCTGGACGCTGACGAGGCGATAGTGCTCGGTTCGTCTTTACACGCTGCCAACATAAGCGACGGAATTAAATTAAATCGGAAATTAGGAATGGTTGATGGATCTCCTTATGGATTTACTCTCAATTTGGACGGCTCAGATTTAATTCAAGTGGATGAGAGTTTTGACCGGGTTTTGGTCCCCCGCATGAAAAAAATGCCCGTTAAGGTAATAGTAAAAAATGAAGAAGTGAGAAGAGTGTTTATGTTTTGTACTTGGTAGGATGATATGTTGTGCTAGTTAGATCATTTTGTTTTTATCGTACATATTTTGATATATTGAGCTAGTTAAATTATTATGTTTTTATCACATATGTTTTATTTATTTTTCTTTTATTTTAATTATTTCTTTATTTTGTTATTTTATTATATTATTATTTATTTTATTTACATATTTTAATTATTTATTTATGTTATTTCTTCTGTTTGTTTTATCTATTTATTTTATTATTTTACTTTATTTGTTTAATTTATTTTATATATTTATTTAGTTTTATTTTTTGTATTTATTTATTTTATATTTTTTATATTTGCAGATGTATAGGTCAATAAAGTACGATAAGGATTTTGAAGTATCACTAAGCTACGAAAACGAACTGCCACCTGGCGTTTCATCAAACAAATTCGCTGAATATTCAATTTCCGGTCTAAAAGACGCCACCGAAAAGTACATTATTATTTCTCTTTAATATTCTATTTTTATCAAAATTACTATATTATAATAATAAACTTATAATGTTTATCAATATTTTGCTACTCAGGTATTCAGCTCGCAATCTCTCAGCGCCAATAAAAGCAACGATGCATTTCTCTCTCTCTAGAAGCGGGATTCTCTCTCTAGACCGAGCTGAAGCAGTAATCGAAATAACCGAGTGGGTTGACGTGCCCAAAAAGAAGAACCTCACTTTGGAAACTAATAACCAAAACGCCACTGATAGTACTAATGAGACTAGTAATAATAGTAATAAAAATGAAACTGAAAATGCTAATAATAATGAGAATAATAATAAGGATGAGGAAAATAATAAAAATGAGGAGGAAGCTACCACTGAGAAAGTGCTGAAGAAACGCACTTTTAGGGTTCCTTTAAAGGTAAAATAAAAAAAAGAAATATTATATTATCTCTAATTTAGTTTAATATTTTATTTTTAATTTTGTTATGAGACAGATAGTGGAAAAGGGGGTGGGGCCAGGGGCAATATTGTCCAAAGAAGAATTTAACGAGGCGAAAAATAGATTAGAAGCGCTCGATAAAAAAGATATTGAAAAGAGAAGAACAGCTGAGCTTAAAAATAAATTAGAAGAGTATATTTACTCCACAAGAGAAAAGGTATATTATTTATTTCATTTCTTTTTTTATTTAATTTATATTTTAATTATTAATTAATTTTAATATGTTTATTTTTTTGCAGTTGGAGGATAATGAGGACGTGAAAAAGGTTTCCACAGAAGAGGAGAGAAATTCCTTCATGGAGAAACTATCAGAGGTAATTTAATAATTTAATAAATTATGATTAAGTAATATATATTTTTTTATTTTATGTGAATTAAATTCTTTTATAATTAAATATTTATTTAAAGGTGCAAGAATGGTTGTATATGGATGGAGAGGATGCGCAAGCAAATGAATTCAAAGAAAAACTAGATTCACTCACAAATATTGGCGACCCAATTTTTTCAAGGTTTTTATATTTTTATTCATGTTATTATCTCTTTTATTTTTTTTCACATCTTTCTCTTTATAGGTTAATTACATTTTTTTATTTATTTTATTAATTTGTTTGTTAATTTTGGTTTTAGATTGACTGAGTTGACTGCTAGACCAACTGCTTGTGAATATGCCAGGTCATATTTAGATGATTTGAAAAAGGTAATTTTTTCATTTTTTCATTATTTATTTATTTATATAAATTTATTTTTTTATTAAACTTATTTATTTTTTGTAATGCAGATTGTGAGTAATTGGGAGACAAACAAATCGTGGCTTCCAAAATCTAGGATTGATGAGGTATGTTAACTACTTTACAATTATATTTAATTCATTCTTTTTTTGAATAAATTGAGTAAATTTTTTTGATTTTTTTTTCAAATTAGGTTGTGAGTGAAGCGGAAAAGTTAAAGAGTTGGTTAGAAGAAAAGGAAGCCCAACAAAAGAAGTACAAATTATTCCTTTTATTATTATTTTTCACACCTCTATATTTATTTATTTTCATTTGTACCTGTTAAAAACATGAAATATTTATTATTAACTTATTTTATTTTATTTTTTGTTTTAGCACGCCTGATTTTCAAACACCAGTTTTCACATCTGGAGACGTCTTCGACAAAATCACAAAATTACAAGAAAAGGTAAAATAATTTTTCCCTATTTTATATTAAACATTAATTTTATTTTATTCACATTACAAAAAATCTATTTTTTTTTCACTTTTAGGTGGCAAGTGTAAATAGAATACCAAAACCAAAACCGAAGGTAGAAAAAGCAACAAAGGAAGAAAAGGCAAATAAAGAAAATGATAATAAAACTGATTCAAATGATAAATCAAATGAAAACGAAACAAAAGAAGAAAAATCTGATAATTCGTCAAATACTAAATCAGACGATTCACAATCCAAGACGCACGATGAACTTTAATTTTGTGAGTTTTGCTGGATCTTTTATCTTTTTTTTGCAATTTTGTTTAGTTTGAGATTTGAGAGAGAGGCGAGATTAAATCTTATATCCTATTACTTTTTGATTTAGGGTTTGTTGGAACTTTAATGAGGGGAATTTTTTTTTTTTTTTATTTGCTTAGATTAATACTCGCTTATAATTAGAGAAAATGTTGTAAGGGACCATTAATTATGAAACTTACAAAGGATAGATTATTTAGTACATTTTTTTGTTCCAATTACTGAATTTATTCTATTGATCAATAAGATAAAAAAAAAATTGGAGGAGAGAGAAATTTTAAATTGCAAGTTATATTAATCTTTTAAAGGATAAATTTCATCACGTCACTCAATTTTATGTTTTGACAAAATAGACCATGCAAGCTTATGTTTTGACAAAATAGACCATCGAACTTTCAGTTATCATATATATGTAACTCAATTTTCAATTTTTCAATAATAAGTCATTTTGTCATTTTTTTTTTCATCCGTTTATTAATGGAAAAGATGTGAATATCACATCATCAATGGTTAGCACAGTCCAAGTTGTTGCTGACGTAAAAATAATAATTATCTCGAATTCAACAAAACATATAAGAAGTCATTTATCTTTACAATTATAATATCTTTACAATTATAACACTACATGTTACTCTTCACCAAGAATGTATCACTGCATATCACTCTTAACTCCAAAAATATTTCACCATACTCCATTCAACTTCAAAAGTATATCACCGATGTTCGCTCAACTTTAAAATATTAGTATAAGAGTTCATTCAACTTTAAAATATGGAAAATTGGAAATCACGCCGGGATACTGTAGCGACGGATTGAAATTATATATTGTTTTCTCACGTTCCTATATACGCTATATACCGTTTTCATTTTTTTAAATATATAATGTTTACCATATGAATTTTTATATATTGTTTGTTTTCAATTTATATGTTTGTATATACTATTTTCATTTTTTTTTAATATATAGTGTTTTATAGAATGAATTTTTATATACTGTTTGTTTTCAGTTCATATGTTTGTATGTACTGTTTTCAGTTTTTATATAATGTCGCTACAGGGTTGCTACAGTACGCCGTGATGTATCAGCTCCCTTAAAATATTATCACAAGAGATCACTCAATTTTAATAGTCCATCTTCCCTCAGTTTTAAATTATCACACAAGTTCATGTAAATTTGAATGACATCGTGTGATAATACATTTCATAGTTGAGTGGCATGTGATGATATCTATTTTTTAGTAAGTGATTATTTTGAGATTGAGTGATCTACATTGGTACAATTGTAAAGTTGGATAACAGCCATTCATTTGAACTTGAGATGATTATTATATTTCTCAGATTGACGATGATGGGAACTACTTAAATCAACGACGAGTCGATGACATAGTGTTCATGTATCATCTCCGTCAATAAATGAATGAAAAATTAACGAAATAATACATTTGGACAAATTAAAAATTAAGTAACTCATATGAAAAAAAATTAAAAGTTTGAGAACTTATTTTTCAAATCTCAAAGTTAAGTGAACTGCTCTAAAATTTACCCATCTTTTAAGGCATATCATTTTCAAAGAATAAGTCACTAAAAGCAAGAAATTGATTGGAGCATTCTTAGTACAAGACCAAAAGAGATCATGATATGAATAAAATATCCATTGGGACACCTGTCCCTCCACGGTTAGCTCAAAGACAATCAGACGACTCAAATTGAGACAACTAATCCAAGTTACCCACATCAAAGATTCAAAGTACAAAACTTAAATCGAATCAAATCGTGATCTTGGATTCCAACTAGGTTTCATTTCAATTCAAGAGATGGAAATCGAGTGAATACGATTCACAAGAAAAACAAATGAGTGAATATATTAAAGAGATTGGTCACTATCATGTCGGTTTGGCACCAAATAAAAACTCGACACATCATCAAATCCGTCATCTTGTAACATGACGTGTGCGACTACAAACTTTTTTTTGATACATTTTATATATTGTTTTGTAAAAAAGCAATATATTAAATAAAGAAAACAGTATTTTATATCGTTTATCCTGTTTTACTTTTATTATTTCAGAGAATGAAGATTTTCTGTCCCACCTCCATTATTTGATGTAAATGAGTTTATTGTGTTTTATATATTGCTTCTTATATATATAATTTGTTTCATATTTTTTAACTATATAAATTATTGTCAGAGAATAATATTTATATATTGTTTTCAGAATTTGTATACAAATTTTATTTCACTTTTTATTTGAATATATTGTTCTTAGGAAATAGGAATATTTTTTTTGATGAAACAAATAGGAATTTATATATTGATTCGAAAAAACAATATGTAAACTAGAACTTTTTAATTTTTGGATATGATTTTGAGATCCTTGGAATACATGATGAACAAGAATCTAAACATTATCAAGAGGTTAAAAAGTCTCAAGTATTTTTTTTTTCATATTTATAATGTGTTATCTATACATATACTATCTTTTGATATATATATATATATATATATATATATATATATATATATATATATATATATATATATATATATATTAATTAATATGTATTATATATGATTTATCATTTGTATGTATGTTGTTAATATTTTTATATGATATTTTATTATATATATTACTTTTTATATCTTATAAACTGTTTTATGATTCACATATATTATTATCATTTTAACTATAGAATGTTATTATATTTATGTATTGTTTTATCATAGATATATTTTTTTATGATATTGCTATACTATTTTAAATTATATATATACACAATAGAACAAATTAAAAGTACTAAAAGTAATATATATATATATATATATATATATATATTATAATCCAACAACTAAATGAATAATATATTTAGATGTGCATAATGTAACTTATATCATAAGATTCATATGATACATACGACATGATACAATAGATTTTATATTTGAAAGACACTAGTAAGTAGTAATATTCAGAGACATATCATCACATATTAATAATCTCATAATCACTCCACCCAAATCAAATATAAACCACACTTAAATTCAAAAACTAAATTTCTAACACGAACACAAACACACATACACACGCGCACAACACACACTACCAACATACCAATATAGTTAGTTCAAATTTAAACACAATGCATGCACATCATCAACATTCATACATCGTATTCAATTTGATAATACATAGTGCATATTTATATCACTCCACATGATAATCTAACGGCGACGGCTAATTCCAGCCGGTTCTTTATGAGAGTTGAAATATGCAGCAGCAGCAGGAAGGCCAAGATTGTAAGACGCTGCAAAATATCGCGTGTTGAAACAGGCTCGCTCTGGAGGCGGCCTAACGCCTGTTAAGCGAGATTGTTGCTTGAACAACACGAACACATATCGGTGAATTCCGATAGGCGGATGCGGGCCCATGTATGGCATCACCTCCTCTCCTGCCAGAGTATTTTTCATACATGGTTAATGAAAGAAATTAGAAATTGTATTGAGCTTTTTTTGTTAATTTTATTAGTACGCAATTTGTCTGTTGTTTTCAATAAATATATTTGAGAGAAAAGTCCATTTTTAGCCCTTCAACTATTCAATTAGTCCTTTTTTGACCCCTCAACTTTTTATTGGTCCTTTTTTAACCGCTCAACTATTGAATTAATCCATTTTTGGCCCTTCCATCCGTTAAATGCTTACTTGTCCGTTAACTTGACACGTAAGCGATGATTTGCCAGGTATTTATGATGTGGCAATTGTGATATGACAATTATTTGAAAAAAAAATAAAAAAAATAAATCCCTCCTTTATTTCACTCGTATTTTTTTTATCTTATATTTTTCTAAAAAAAATTTAATTAAAGAAGAAAATTCATATCGAATCAAATTTAAGGGGCAATTTTAGAAAAAATATAAGATAAAAATAATACGAGAGAAAGAAATGAGGGGATTAAGAATTTTTTTTTTAAATAATTACCATGTCATAACTTTCACGTCATAATTACATACATAATTATCGCTTACATGTCAAGTTAACGGACACGTAAACATTTAACGGATGAAAGGGCCAAAAAGAGACTAATTCAATAGTTGAGGGGTCAAAAAGGGACCAATAAAAAATTAAGGGGCCAAAAAAGAACTAATTGAATAGTTGAGGGACCAGAAAGTAATCAAAATGTGTGTTGAAAAAGAGGAAGCTATGTGAATGTTTGTCATGCATGCTTTTTTTTTTTCCGCCTCAACTTGCCCGTAGGCTTTTGTCATGCATACTTGCATGTGTATATGGACACATGAGTTCACCTTTGTTTTATTATACATCTACTGTTCTTTTTTCTTTTTGATATGATAAGTTCATTGGCTTTTAGAACACCACCAGTAGGGAATTAATGCAAGGGGGATGAACTAAACATAGAGAATTGAAACGTGTAAGCTGATTTGGCTGAACACGTGTTGACATGATCATGACCTTGAGACGTGGAAGTCCAAAATGACGACAGGTGTTAAGGCCAAAATGGCATCGTTTTGACGGCACTACACGACTGAACAATTTCTGTTAAATAACGATTTAATATGTCCCTGTCCGTATTCCTCAAAAATTATCCTCAAGCAAAAAATATTACATCGATAAGAAAAATGGCAGGGATGAACTATACAAAATTTACTGATATATTATATCTGTTTCTAAAATTAACAATAAATTATACTTCTGAATCTCAAAATTATACTTATCTGAATCTCAAAAAAAAAAGAAACTGATATACTTCTGAATCTCAAAATTATACTTATCTAAAATTATACTTATCTAAAATTAACAATAAATTATGCTTCTGAATCTCAAAATTATGCTTATATGAATCTCAAAATTTACTGATATATTTAAAATTAACAATGCCAAAAGAAACTTATCTGAATCTCAAAAAAAAAAAAAGAAACTTATCAACAAATTATACTTCTTTAGTATAATTTACTTATTCTCTAATTGATTGAGTAAAGTGCATTTCACAAAAACATAGATTGTTGAATCAAATTTTAATTGGCATCAAAATGTAGAAGTGAAATTTTGAGTTTTGAATTAAAAAAATTTGAGTTAAATATTTACAATTTTAGCTTGGTAAACACTTGCCTTGAGTCGGATCTGTGCCACCGGGTATGTTCACCACCAACCTGCCAAAAAGAATAATAAAAGTATATATTAGAATAATCTGTAAAATAAACAAATAAAAATCACTGATTTGAAATTCTTTCTTATAAGAAAAATTTAGTTTTGTTTGTTACCAGTGAAGCCATTCTCTCATTGTAGGCTCACTAGGGCTTGGTGCATCTGGATCTGTCATTACCTATACATATTTACAAAAGAAAAAGGAAAACATATATAGTTGAATACTTCACCTAATCAATAATGTTATCATACCTTAATTTAGAATAAAATCATAATAATTAATATATTAGTATATTAATTATAAATCCATATGGGTGAAATGTTTTGAACGTTTTTGTAACTTTCACTAGTTCTAATTTTGAGTTTTGAACCAACAAGTCATTCAGAATGTAACATGCATAGAAATATAAATTTAGCGCAAAGAACACTTATAGAAATATATATACACAAACAAAATAAACTAACAAGAGTATATAGATCGCATGTTTTGCCAGCAATATTGAGAGTTGGTGGATTGGCAGCGAGGGATGGCTTGATATCACAGCCGTTGTTGATGTGTTTTGAACCGTAGTTTACTGACATGGCTATGCTTGGCACAAAGAGATCCACCACCTCTCCTATCACCCTTCCTACCACAAGAGGATCCACACATGTCGACATTAATGGCCACAGTGTGTGAGTGAGGGGAGATTGAGGCTTTTTGTTTGAGTGAGAGTGAGTTTATGTGGAGAGAGAGAGAGTGTTAAATGGAGAAGAGAGAGAAGGGCGTTCAGGTGAGGTGCTTTATGTATTGCATTTGCAAGTATACGGATATGGGTATACGGATATCATATCCGATACGATATGGATACGATGATAATGTATTTTAGAAAAAAAAAAACTAAGATATGATACATCTGTTATTATTCATAATAAAATATTAAAATACGCTATGTAAAGTGTTTAATGCGATATTTGAGTATCCGATATGGATATCGATTATCTGATACAATATCCGATATGACACGGCTCGATTTGTAAAATATACGTGTAATCTAAAGTGCTTTTTGTTAGGAGTCGATGAGTACAAGAAACTAGAAAGAGAGGCTTTTTGTAACTAAAAAGAGTTGGTAAAATAATAAAGAATTACTGTAGGATGTGTGAAGATCTTAAGTGGATTTAAGTTTGTAATAATTCAAGTGGCTTTTGATTATTTTCTGGAATGATTTTTTGTTATTTCTGTATTCATATCTAAAATATCTTCAAACGCTTCAAATATCAGCTTCTAAGATTTTCAATTTAGTATATAAATATATATTATCGCGCCAATCACTAGACCCTTTGAACAAAAAAAAACATATTTTTTTTCATACCAATAGAATAAAATTTTAAAATTTTCACAACAACATCAATTATAGAATATTTTTGCTTCTCTTGTTTGAGAATTGAGATTTTTTTTTTCATTCCACATCTATTGTTGATGATACAAGAGATCCAAAATCCTAACGTGTCACATAGACTCGACACGTGGATACAAAAACCTTTCAGAGAAAAGTTCGTCACGTGGCCGATCTAGATATTGTGGGTCTAAGAACTACCTAATTTCTCAATTTAAAAAAAAATTACCTAATTTTTGAACGAGAAATACTTTTTGTCTAATTGTCATAAAAGAATAATTATCTTTACACGCAAGTGTAATTTGTCGAATTAAAATAGTAATATTTTATCATATCATGAAATATTTTAGAAACAAGCTTAACCTAATTAGTATACTGTAAATTCAACTATTGATTATGTCTACCTTTTTCTTCAAAGAACAAAACATAATGATAAACTAACTAATGATTCCATAATTTACAAAAGAACAAACAAAAAAAAAAGGCAACTTAACCATAACCATATTATCTTTCAACTAAAGAATTAGCTTCCTACAACTCTCCCTCCCCTTTCACACATTTCTCAAAACATGAGGGGCCAAAACAAAAACATTCCTAACCTCAGAAATTTACAAAATAGCCCCTCTTTCAGTCTTTCTTTTCAACTTAGTCCCCCAAAATACACAAAGGTTGTCTCATGCTAAGTTCAGCTTTCAGTCCTGGATATTTGTCTAAATCATTACTCGCACCTAATACGCTCTGAATAACACACAAATAACAAATAAATAAACAAATAAAATATAAATATCATATATGATAAAGTATAAGGGCAATTTCATCAAAATATCATGTATACCCCTACAAACTGAGAAATATTATGGATACCCTATATATATATATATATATATATATATACCCCAATAAAATGTAAGAATTTTTATTAATATAAGAATAAGTATAAAAAAGGGTATTTTAGTAAACAAAATTTGAAATTTTATAAAAGGGCATACATCCATGATATTTCTTACGTTTTATAGGGGTACTCGACATTCTTGATATTTCACATTTTGACGGGGCAAAACAAAACGTGATATCACGAGGTTTTGTAACTCGTAGGGCACACATGAAACTCAATTATCCAACAATATACATATAATATACTAAACTACAAGGGTAAAAGGGTAATTTTCCTACCAGGGCAGCAAGATGAGCTTCTTGGAGAACATTCCCATCTACCTCGAGCCTGGCGACGGGGAACTCGGGCAGGTGACCGGACTGTTTCTTGCCCAGCAAGTCGCCCGGCCCGCGCAGCAATAAATCTGCATTGGCTAAGTAGAATCCGTCAGAGGATCTTTCGAGCACCTTTAATCTCTCCAGGGCGCTGGATGTTGAGGAGAGTAAGATGCACCTGGATGGGAAAGAGAATGAATGAATGAAGGAAGGAATGGATTAATGGATGGATGATTTTTGTTGTGATGATGGAAAGTGGATGTGAAGTGTATTTGTATGACGTAAAAATGAGAACTATCATGCGTAAATAAAATAACCCCACTAAACACTCACTAACCATGTTAAATGTATTCACCTAACTAACTAACTAACTAACTAAGTAACTAACTGATCCAGAACAACTAACTAAACTAACTAACTAAACTAAACTAAACAACAAGGGCGGAGCTTTACAGGGACTGGGAGGGGTCATGCCCCCACATGATTTTAAACAGAATAGCATATATTAGTAATACACTAATGAAGAAAATTTCTGTATTTCTATGTATTTAACTACCTGGATTTACGACTCCCACGGCCGACCCGACCCCTCAACTGATGCAGCTGCGCGATCCCAAACCGCTCCGCATTAACCACAACCATCATGCTCGCGTCCGGAACATCAACGCCGATCTCGATCACCTGCGTGGCCAGCAGTAATTGCGTTGTCCCGTCCCGGAACTGTTTTAATGCTTCGTCTTTTTCCTCGGATTTCATCCGCCCGTGGAGCAGCCCGCAGCTGTACCTGGATGTTGGAGCAAGTAATAATTATTGGGGTAAATTTCATCCTAGGTCACTCAACTTTCAAAAATGACCAAATAAGTCACTCAACTTTCAAGTGTCTCATAGAGATCACTCAACTTTCAAAAATTATCAAATAGATCACCTAACTTTTAAAAAATGACCAAATAGGTCATCCGGTTAATTGAAATTTGAGTGACCTATTTGATTATTTTTTAAAGTTGAGTGACCTATAGGGGACAAATTAAGTGACTTATGGTGAAATTTACCCTAATTATTGAATTTGAAGAATGTGTGTTTTTTTGAGACTCTAGTTCAATGTAAAGTGGAGTGAATGAATTTTGTTTGCCCGCTGTAGACAAGTGTTCGCTCTGACGTACGGATTCTTATCGAGTTAGCTCTTTTTTCAGACCGAAATACCTTTGACCGACTTTTATTGTTTAATAATTAATAAAAAAAAAATAAAATGTTTTGTCGTTGTTGTTTGTCACGCTAGTAATCATTATTGTTTTGTCATAATAAAATTAACGATAATTATATTAATAATAAAAAATCAAAAATAAAGTTAAAACGTTATTACTGTTTGTCATAATAATAATAAATAATTATTAAAAAAATTATTAATTAAAAAAATAAAGTAACAACGCATTAATTACTGTATATTACCCCTTGAATTTGCCGGCGACGGACTCATAATCAGTAGCAGCAGCGTGAAGCTGAGGCAGCTGTTCGGACTCCTCTATGATCGGATAAACTATGTACACCTTCCCTCCGTCCGACAGCTCATCCTCCATCATCTATATTATCATATTATCATTTTTAGTTTTTTACACAATATATGAACATTAAATTTCTAAGTTTAAATTATCAATTCGTCAAGTACCTTGAAGGCTTTTTCAAAACCCGTCTCGTTTCCTTCGAAAACTAGGGTCTCTATCGGCTGTCTCCCCGGCGGCAAATCCGTAATCTATAAATAAAAAAGAACTAGTTTTACATTTTATCATTAATTAAAACATAATAATAACAATAATTGAGGCGTAATAATAAAAATACCTGAGTCAATGACATGTCGCCATACAAAGCCAGCGCGAGAGTTCTTGGAATGGGAGTCGCTGACATGGCGAGTATATGTGGCGCCATGTAGGATTTATCCTCTTCAGAATTAGCATCGGCATCCGCGCTATCTTCTCTCAATCTTGAAAATAACTATCACCCACAAAAATAATAAAAATAAATAAATAAATAATTTAATTAAATCAATCAGAGTATTACAAAGGCAAGTTTATATATCCAAATTCTAACATACATTTCTCAAATACTCAAAATTACTCGATTTTTAACTTACTTCTCTCACTAACCCTGTTCAGAATTTCAAATAAAAACTCACCGTTAAATTAAAACTTAATAGGGTTATATATGCAAATCTCGCTATTAAAAAACATTCTCACCTTGCTATTAAACAAAATGCATATAAAATTCAGGTAGAAGTCAAAATCCCATTTTTAACATCTCAGATTTCGAGCTCTAAACCAGGTTAATCAGACCAATAAATTGACAATCAAGTTTCTTTGGGTTAAATTTAAGGTTTTTTTTATTAAGCCTTAACAGGGTTATATACGCAAAATTCCCTATTAAATTTTCTCTCACCTTGCTATTAAACCTTCCTCTTTGAATGACCCCAAATCTATGCTGCTCATCGATAACCGCAATCCTCAAATTACTAAACTCAATCTTCTCAGAAATCAATATGAAGCCCTTTCAGAATTAATCTGGATTCTCTTACCGGGTTTCGACCCGTTATGGTTGAGGTTAAGTTACCCCTAAACCTTAAACCTTAAACCTTAAACCCTAAACTCCCTATTAAGAAACTACTAACTAATCTAACCTTGCTGTTGAACCTGCCTCGCTGAATGACCCCAAATCTATGCTGCTCATCGATAACTGCAATCCTCAAATTATTAAATTCTATCTTCTCCGAAATCAGGCTGTGGGTCCCGATGACCAATGAGATCTCCCCGTTCTGAAGGCCTTTGAGGATCAATTTGGATTCTCTTACCGGGGTCGAACCCGTTAGCAATGCGGTTTTGGGTTTCGACCCGGTACGGGTTGGATCTGGATTTAAATTATCCAATAGTGTGTTGAGGAGGTCGAAGTGTTGGAGAGCGAGGAGCTCTGTTGGGACCATAAATGCAGCCTGCGTTAAAAAAAAGAATAAAATTATGGTTAAGAGTGAGAGAATAGTATGATAATATGATTTATTTATTTATTTAGGAGTTTATTGTGATATTTGAATGTAGGCGGCTATAAGTTTCTGTAGTATGTTCACATCTTTTGGGTTTATTGAAACTATAGAGATTTAGAGGGAAAAAATATATCTCTATACATAATTGATAAAAATACCTGAAATCCTGACGCAATTACTTCCATGCATGCAAGAAAAGCAACCACAGTCTTTCCGCATCCCACATCTCCCTAAAAAACAAAAAAAATATATATATAAATAAATAAGTAAACAAATAAATACAAGATTAAATAATAAGCAATAAATAATAAAAATAAATAAATACAATAATAAATAATAAATAATAAACAATAAATAACAAATAGCAAATAATAAACACTTTTTCCCATATGCACATATAACCCTAAAACTCTCCAAATTTTCAAAACCCACCTGAAGGAGCCGGTTCATTGGAACAGGTCGTTTAAGATCCAGAATAATCTCGGAAACCGCGTTCAGCTGACTATTAGTCAGAGAATAGGGCAGCGACTCTAGTAAACTTCTTGTGAGTGGGGCCCACTCACTCACACACGCTTTGCTTATTTCATTATTTTTGTATTTGTTTAGTAGTTCCTCTCTCTCTAGACTCGTGCCCAGCGATTCCAGCATTTGAAATAACCTCGCCAGCTGGATAAATAAATAAATAAATAACAATTAAAATGAATACATAAATTATAAATAAATAAGTAAATATAAATAAATAAATAAATACAAATAAATAAATAGAAATAAATAAATAAAATGATTTGTAAAGTGTGAGATGTGATGTAATTTTGTGAATTTGATAGAATAAAAGAATTTGTCGAAAATAATAAATGAAAATAAATTGTAAATTATGAGATGTAATTGTGTAATATAATAAAATTAAGGTACTGGAGGTAAAAGAGATCATAAAAAACAGCAATTTCAAAATAAATATTGGGAAATAATTTACAAATTATGAAATATAATTGTGTGAATGTGATAAAATTGAGGGACCTGGAGGTAAAACAATTCGTCGAAAATAGCAACTTCAAAATAAATAAATGAAAAGAATTGGTAAATTATGAGATGTGATTATGTGGTATAATGAAATTAAGGTACTGGAGGTAAAAGAGATCATCAAAAATAGCAATTTCAAAGTAAATAATGAAAATATTATACAAAGTATGGAATATAAGGGTAAATGTGATGAAATTGAGGGACCTGGAGGTAAAAAAATTCGTCGAAAATAAGTCTCCTGCGTGCCAGGTCAGCGTCATTTACTGTCTTTGGACTGTGTATACAAACATAAGCCTGAAAAAAATAATATAAATCTTACAATAAATAATACATCGCATTAAATAAATACATCAATCTCATGCAAACTAAGTGATAAATTATAAATATAACAAAATGTAATATACAAACTTACATCATACAAATTTAATAAATTGAACTCATTAAGAACTTCCTGAGGCATCGGATCAATTGCATAACTCAAAATATTCAAAGCCCTGCAAAAATTCAAAATTTACAAAAAAAACCCTTATTAAAAGGTACTTCTACGAAATTCTTAATTTTCAGGGGTGTTTATGAAAAGTTACCTGGAAATCGCGTCTAAAATAAATTCAGGTTTAAGGCCGAATTTGGAAGGATAAACAGGATAAGGTTTTTCCTCCATATTTTTATATTTTTCTTTTTCTTCTAGAAGCATACCGATATTATATTCTCTCATTTCGTAATGATTTTCAGCCCGCATTTTGCGTACCTACACATATTTTTTAGGGAAATATTAATAAAAAACTTGTATTTTGTAGTATTCATAAAACCCCCTCTTTTGGAATATTGAAAAAAAGAAACCCTACTTTTAACTTTCAATTTTTTAAAAAAGAACCCCAAAATTTTGAAGTTGTCAAAAAACCGCTGAACTTATGTTTTAGAAAAATCAATATAATATTCCAATAATATATAAATAGTGACAAATATTAAATAATATGTAAACACAATCTGCAAATTATTTATATTATTTCAAAATTAACATATTATTTCTATATTTATATCAAAATGAGTTACTTTTTTTTTAAATAAAACATTAAAAGTAAGGGGTTTTCAAAATAAAAATTAACAATTATTCCAAAAGTTAGTGGTTTCTTGAAATTGGAAAGCTCAAAGTAGGTGATTTTTTCAATATTCAAAACAATAAGGTCTTTTTCATAAATATAAAAAAAAATAAGGACGTTTTTGAAACACTCACCTTGCCGCTGACATAGACTTGATCGCCTTGTTTGTATTTCGATGCGATTTTGTTGAGAAATCCGTAATTTGTGAATCTTATGCCTTTGAAGAATTTTTTAAGATGCAAATAAATCGTTTTATTTGAATTTGAATTTGAATCTTGAAATTCGCAACCCACAACCACTTCATGGATTCCGAGTTGACCGCCCTTTATTCCCCTATTAAAAAATAATTAAGGAAATTTTTCAAAACAAAAAACATATATTTTCTAAGATTAATAAAAATCTTTCATACTTTTGGAATCTTAAAAAAAGATCCACTTTTAACTTTTTCTCGAATAATTAAAACTGATATGTAATGTAAGTAGTTTTTTTTTTTTTAATTCCAAAAGTCAGAGGGGTTTTCATACATGTGAGAAAAATATAGGGGTACTTTGGAAACTTCCCAAAAGTTTATTGTAAAAATATCAATTTTAAAATGACACTAAAGTTGCAAATATAATAATTACAAATGCAAAAATCTTACTCAGAGGAAAAATATAGGGTTCATTTGGAGAACATCCCAAAATTCATAAATATAATGTCAATTTAAAATTTTAATAATAATAATAAAATTAATAGATATAAATGATCAAATCTTACTTAGAGGAAATAATGGAACCAACAGACATGAAATAATGGCCGTCTTCTATCGGCCCTCGTGCGTTTTGTTGATCAGCATACATTCTTGGAAAATGATTTAATAATTTCCTCACCTAAATCATTATTATTAAAAGAAATTAATCAAATAATGTTAATTCATTTTCGGGAAATTTGCAAAAAGACCCTGCATTATTGTTAAATTGCAAAAAGAAACATTAATGGAAATTGCAAAAAAGCCCTTGTTTGCTAATCTTAATTACTCTAATTAATATTTCTTTTTGAATAAATTAACTTTTTGATAAAATAAATTTTATTTGTAACGGTGCTAGATCTGTAACAAATAATAGGGGATTTTTTGAAATTTCCTAATAAATAGGAAGGTGTTTTGCATTTTTTTTTTAATTGAGGGTTCTTTTTTGCAATTTAAGCACAATTGAGGGTCTTTTTTTGCAAATTTCCCTTATTTTTTCAGAAAGGTATGCATAAATTACTTTCCAAAGTTAAAAGAAATAATAAAATAATATTTACGGTGTGAAATCCACTATTCTCAAGCTTTTTCGCCATGACGCTAGAAATACCAGGTATGCATTTTACAGTTTGGTCCAAAATATTTTCCCACGGCGAACTTATTTCAAATTGGGGCTTTTGAACAATAATCCTCTCCTTTTCTTTCACAACTGGACTCAACATTTCAAAAGAATAACTCTCTTTCTGAATTGGACTCTCAACTTTTTCAATTTTCTCAATTTTCTCAACTTTTTCAATTTTCTCCACTTTTTCATATTTCTCCAAACTTTTTAATTTCTTCGATTCTTCAATTTTTTCTGATTTTGCGAACTTTTCCCATTTTTCGAATTTTTCTGATATCTCAACTTTTTCAGTTTTTTCATAAAGCTGGACACGTGGCGAATTGCCGATTTTAATGGAAGGAAATCTCGCGCAAAATTTGTCAAAATTGGGTTTTTTAATCTTCACATTTTGTTCGTCTATAAAAATCGGAATCGAACCCTGCAAAATACCATAATCACCATAAAACATACATAACAAACCAATAAAATTTGCTTAAAAATAAAGTACTAATTAGAAATTAATTACCTCATTTAGAGCCTTAATAACCTTTGAAACCTGCCGCTCAAATTCATCTTTACTACAAAACTTACGCGAAGAGGACCTACGCACGATTAAACTTCTCTGAGGGGCCCACAAGTAAAAAAGCTTGGAACTTAAAGCTCCACTCAACCTGCATATCAAAATTCTCACAACTTGGACTAATTTCTCTACTTTTAACAGTGCAATTGAGAGGTTTGATGACAATTACCTCATTGTTTTAGGAAAAGCGTTGAAATTTACTTCCAATTGCATTTGGGCAGCTCTTCATTCATATTTCCAGCCTCTTTTCAAACAAAAAATTGAAAAAAATCAGACTGTGAGTACACTGTCAGTGAAATACTGAGCTTAAACAAAGACCCATTTGTTCTTCTAACACAGAAATCCCAAAATTGGAACAAGATCACAGAAGAATTTCGCTCATATAATCAGTAGTAATAGTAAAAATGAATGGATATATATTTAGTTGACAAAACCGGCCCAGTAACAAATATTTTCCAAAATGAGCCCGTTCAAGTAGAATGATTTGAAGTTTTGAACTAAACTAAGCCCATTAGAGCTGCTTTTAAGCCTTCTCAACTCAAACAGTGTTAAATTAATTCATTTTTGGGACCTAATACGTATTATCGGGTTATTTATCGCGAGGGTCGCCAAACTTCATAAAGTTATAACAGAATTACAAAAAAATATTATTATATAAAAATGTATAATGAAAATATAAAAAGATATTTTTATATACATAAGATATTTTTTTTTCAATTAGTTCTATACGTAATAGATAACTTAAAAATATATAAAAATATGATATGTTGATGTTTAAGCAGGTGACGTGATATATTCCTATTTTTATTTTTATGGTGAGGATGAATTGATAATTTATTTTGATTGTAACAATAAATAAATGACAAAAATAATATATTACTAATTAATTTAAAATGGCTTGACCCAATACAATGCATTATTGCAGCAATGATGTCGAGAAAACTAAATGCATTAGTGCATCAAAATTGTGGACAGAAACAGAGTTTGTATGTTTGATTTGACATGTCAAATGGTCATGATTAAATAGGACAAGATTGTTAGTATAAGTGGGCACGCCATGCACACTAAATGTTTCCATTTGCATCTCTGTCATGGTCCACTATCGTATAATTCACATCCAATTGTTTATTTCATTTTGGTTTATCTTTGCAACCAAACATATTTCATCATAAGGTTCATATCAATTTTTCATGGGGTTTTGTTATCACACATGTTTGGAATAAAATGACAATAATGGAATAAGGAGAATTTTAAAGAAAATAAATACTTACTTACATTAACAAAGTTCATCTAATACTACTTAACCACAATTAAACAAAACAAGAATTACAAGAACGAAATACTAAACGTCGACAGAATCAAAAAGTCGAGCAAGAAATAGAAACTCGGCATGAGTCTGATAGCTGGAGCAGAATCCTGGCCGTTGATCTGAGAGGACCCGACAGCTAACGGCATATTGTCGGTGGGGAGGGAACAGACGGTCGGATCGGTTGTTGAACCAGTTGCCTCAGCTACCATCAGAGCTCCCACGGCGCCAGTAATGGATTGGAGATATTTGGTTCCGTTTCGCATTAATAGCCACGTCAATCCCATTAACTGGCATTCTTGATCGTGTGTTTCAACGGTTTTTCTTTTTTCAGATGTCGTGAAATTACTGTTGCCTGTCTTCAACTGTAAAAGAAGAAAGAATTCAATTGTTTATTAGAAAGGTCCTTTATGAGATATGTATTTCGAAAATATTAGACATTTTTCATCGAATATAAACTTTTTTACAATGAATAAATGATTTGAATCACAACAATAAAAAATGACAAAAATAAACAAGTATCAAGAAATGCATCTAACTAGGATTAATACAAGTACCAAGCAACTTTAATGGTGTTTGTTAAACTGTTAGTTCAAATATTCTCTAGCACAAGTGAGCACGAATCTCAACGCAGAGATTCAGAGCCAAGGAACAAAAGCTGCACGGACTGGCCATTACATGCAATAAATTAAGTCTTAGGTGATAATTAATACACTTCACCAGTAGTTAAAATGTTTTATATACAGTGATATTTTTTGCCTTTATGACCCTGTAAAAAGTTTCTACCATAAATGCAACTAATTAACTTAAGCAATCAAGCAATCATATTAATATTGAATCATATTCATATATTATTTTTCTTTCCAACAAAAGATAGTTGAGTAGTGTTTAAGCAAAGACCACACTTTATTAATTCACTCAATTATCTTTCTCGAGCCCACATTTTGATGCATGAAAAGCATTAAAGTCTCAAGACCCTACTCTAACCATAAAGAGAGACAAATTGCATTCAAACTACCTCGAAATCCTCAACATGCTAGATTTTATCCATCAAAGCTCACTTTTATCACTTTAAAAAGCTCATATTATTTTTTGCTTCAATACACATTCGTCAGAAAAATTAATTTATGAGGCACTTGTTCATAAAAACTCAAATTATTGATGGGCCAAAGTTTGCTCAAGCGGTAAAATATCCCGTTAACTTTGAGAGAGATAAGTTTACAGCGAATTCATTTAATTCAATATTTATCAAGTCTAATAATTTGATTGATCATAGTTACCTAAAAAAAAATACCTCATTAAGAGCTCTTAAACACCGACCACAGCCAACCAATCCTTGTCTAGAGCACTCCCTCTCCAGCCTTCTTGCCACGTAAGCATTAGGGACCCACATCCCATCCACGTCAGCAAACATCCCGCTCTGACACGTCATCCTCCTGAGCTTGATCCCACACCCACAAAGCGCCACGTCACAGGTCCCGTTGCCACGTGGCAGCTTCACCCCTTTCTCTCTGAGGACTCGGTCTACTGAACCGGCACAGGCTTCCGCATCATCAGGCAAAACGGGTAGTGGGTCGGTTTTGGTTGGGTTTGCAATGCTCGGGCTGGTGACCTGAAGTGACGTGGCGGAGTAAGCAGCATATAGATACGCCGCAAGAGACGGACAGCATTTAGAGAAAGAGAGCTTGCTGGTACCCGTTTCGGTACGGCAAGAGAGAGAAAGAGAATGAAAGAGAGAGTCATTAGGGTTTAAGGGGCAGGAGAGAGAGGCAATGTCGGATTGTTCAGGGAAGGCCGGAATGGTGCTGGTGCCGGTACCGGGAGCGGTACCGGTCGGGTTGGTGTCGATGCTGGAAGGGATGAGGAGAGATGGGTCTGGAATGGCTGGGAGGGAATGGGAGAGAGAGAGGAGAGAGAGGAGAAGGACAAGAGGGAGGATTAAGGTTTGAGTTTGAGCTCGCATTGTGAGTATTGGTTTCAGGGCTTTGGTGTGGATTGTTGGATACTGATACTCAATGGCTGATAGAGATAGAGTGATGGTATGATAGGGGGGGAAGAGAGAGAGTGATGGTATGATAGGGGGGAATGATGAAAGCTGGTTGGTGAGCTAGCTTTTTTGTTTTTGTTGGATTGGAGAGTGAGAGAGGAGGCCGAAAAGGGGTGGAGAGTGCTCAGGGTGGGGTGCTGGAATGGAGGAGAAGAGAGTGGGTGTCTGGCTTCATATATGAGCGAGTGGTTCTTTTGTGTCTCCAACTTTTATGATTGTTTCTTTCTTTGAGACCATCGGTATAGAGGGTACATAGAGCAGACAATATGTCATGAAAGGAAAAAAAAATGATTTCTTAATGGTTGTTCTCCATTTATCTACATAATTATACATCGAGTAAGAAATATTAATCACAATATAATAATTCTTAGAGATATAACTAATTTTGCATTATCATATAAATACAGTGTACAGACAGAAATATTCAAGTACATATCTCTCACAGCTCAAATGCAAGTACAAAATCTAAGAATTTTGAACAAAAAAAATGAAAATAAGTATAATAAAGAGGCATTGTAAAGGTGGTCCGAACTCCGAACTATAGTAGTAACATGCTGATAACTTTAAAAAAAATGAAACAACATAACATTCTAAGATAAAAGCAGAATCAAAAACTTAATCATCTTAATGACAATAGGGGAGTTTAATTTATGGTCAAAATACTTGTAAATAGATAACAAGGATTATTAGATAAATCTAGAGAGGGTTTGTCGGATGGAGAAATAAATTTTATTGTACCCTCCTAATATAATATTTTTAAGCTTTCTTCTGCAAATATGAGTCTTTAAAATTAACAGAACAAATTTTAAATAGGTGATTTGCCTGCTATTAAAAAAAATATGTGAACCTTAGTTAAAAAATAAAGCTGTAAGACATAAATGGAAAGCAAAAACAAACAAGAAAAAGAAAAAAAAATATATAATATATATAATATATATATATATAACAAGAAGAAAAAAAATATATATATATATATATATATATATATATATATATATATATATACACTCATATATGCACAAAGTTTAGAAAGAAATGAAATAATTTATTGATTTGACGTGAAATATGTCACTTATGAGATATTTTGGGTATAACAAAATTTATTACTATCATAACTCATTCATTTTTAAGTGACTTGAATATATTTTTCTTCAATATGAAAGAAAAAAAACACGCGCATCTTCTGAGATAAAATAAGATAATAAGAGCATATTAAAATAGAAGACACAATTTTTCTATCTATCATTAATCTTTTTTTAGTAGACCAATTCGTTCAATATGTCATAAAAATATTTTATTTAATACGATATAATGAAATGAGTACTACCAGTTTTATATAAAAACATATATTACATTTAGCAAAAACAAAAATATATGTTCAGCATATTTAAATCGAAATATTGTAAAAAAAAATTCCAAACAAATGATAATGACATAGAAATAAATAAAAGTATAAATTTTAGTTGCATATCAACAAACTTGTTGGTCCATCGGTACCATAATTTGATACTTTTCTTGAAAGATCATTTCAATACATTGACTCACCACACATTTTCCGTATTAAGATCGCCTCGCCGAATCCCATTATTCTTTTATTGCGTGTTGACGGTGTTGTTGTAGATTTGTTTTGTTCTCCGAAGATCTCAAGTACTGGAATGGTAGGTTGGATGTGTTATTATCTTATCACGCCAGAAATGAGATAGCAATAAATAAGAAGCCACTTCCTTTCTGTTCCACTAAACTAGAGATATCCTTGCAAAGTATAACAAGTAAGACATGTCAGGAATCAGGATAAGGTGAAGTTCTTAAAACAAAAAAACTGTACTTAATTTTGTTTGTTTAATGATGTGATTGTTAAGTAATTAACTGTAAAATGATACATTACAAGTATAATCTGTTTAGATTTCTACACCGAGTGGTATGTAACATATAAAAATGCTATTTTGCAAATTATAGTCTAGTTGATATTGTTTTATTATATTGTAAGGAGGGATGAGAGATGAATGGTGGACACAATTGCAAGCAGAACATCATGCAAAATCATGAGTTTATACTTTAATACCTTTAATTCATCTGAGCAACAATTGGTCAAGTCAAGGTCAGAATTCAATTCAAGGGTTGTAAAGCTTTCTTTGTGACCGTCAGTAACAACATATATAACATCCTCGAATATATATATTTTTAAAATTTTTGGAGAGGGCTTGGATTTATATATATATATATATATGATCTTGAAAATTACATAATTTTTTTTTCTTTTACAAATTGAAAATTAGAAAAGAAAAGAAAAAAGAAAAATCAATGGGCCTATTCTATATAACCCGAATTGACCCAACTCTACAAGAATAAAAAAATAAAGAACCGGATTTACAAGTCCGGGAAAGCTAATCCTATTTTTGGTAATATCTCAGAATTTAAAATCTATTTACTACAAAAATCTTCAAATTATGGTTCTTCTTCAGACAAATCTATCCTCTTCTCTATCTTGTTCTTCGTTTAGTCCGTTTGGCGGCGGATCTGAAACCCGAAGGTTGAAGCTCAAAACCTCCATCTCTTCTCTCCTCTTCCTCTCAACAAATTTGATTAGCTCCCATTCTCCAATTATTTCATCGATCAGCTCTACCTCAACTCTTTTCTCCTCTGTAAAAGCACGCCGGCATGCAAAATAGAAACAACAAAACTATTCTCCTTAGTTTCCCATTTCCTCCTTCCTTGATGACCATTTTATAAAAATCATCGAAGGATCCAGCTTGTTGAGCTTCCGGAAAATTGTTACTGATCAAACACCACCCCTTTTTAATAAAATCACATTGACCAACAAGGTGTTCAGTGGATTTTAATTCTCGACAACAGAGGTAGCATCTATTAACGAGCTGGAAACCTTTCTTCTTCAAATTGTCCTGAGTGAGTACTCTATTCTGAGTAACATCCTTGAATATATAGAAAGAGAGCAACATTTTATTCATTCTTTACGATTTATTATTCACTTTCATTAAACTTTTTATATTTCATATGTAAGATGTTTATTAGTTAATTTGATTTGCAACAAAATTTACCCTGTATAATAATATAGACGTTTCTTTTCTCCTTAAAATACATGAATGACACCATTTATCACATGATACGAACCATTGAAGATCAATATCTAATAAATAATAAGCTCTGAATATAAAAAACTTGCCCTCTTATTTTCCCACAAAAATGTCATATACATCATCATTGAACCATATGATGTCATGATTTTTGTTATAATGAATTATATGACACTTTTATAGAAAAATGAGGAGCATCATAGAAGCCCTCTTGAAGGAAAATTATAATTTGTAACTATAAAACTATACGTATCAAGCATTTTAGTTTCACTAGCTGGTATGTATAACAAGTAACTGACTACCACTAGGTTAGTCTAGTGGTCATGATATCAACTCTACCTATTCATATGTGAGATATTCGAATTTCATGTCTAGTAGAATTGATTTAGAAAGTTAGCTGAGAACATATGAGTCCATCCTAAAAAGAACGAAGCAAGCGATCGTTTGTAGTTCTCCCTCAATATATAACAAGTAACTATAAAACCACAATATTATTATAATGCAGGAACAGCCAATATAGTAATTTAAATAAGCAAGATCAATTAGGGTAATTAATCAATGATTCAGGTGTATATATCATGCACAAATTAAATTAGACAACTGTGTGATCAAGACATTAATGCTCATAACGTGTGGTCTCAACTCTCAACTCTCAACTCTATACCAAATAATTGATACACTTATGACACGTGAATTAATGGCCCCCACTTTTTTTTTTTGAGACAAAAATGGCCCCCACTTTTATATATGCACAATCTGATTCGGTCTTAGTTAAGCCTCTCAAATTGTTTGCACCTGCTAGCATTAGACAAGATCTATCTAACCTTGTATTGCATTATTGCATTTATAATTCATATACACAGACCTCTCATGATTCTTGTTGTATATATACACAAAAGTGAAAGTGGAAGATTTCTGAGTGAAAAATAGAAATAATATAACTTTCTTTAGATTTACAACGCAAAAGATTATACTTAAAACAAAACAATATATAAAATCAGATGTGTAATTCGTGCCGAACTCATTAAATTTTGAGTTATCACTCTCTCTCTCCTATCGGGGCGCGTTGATGCACCGATTCATTAGACTGTTTTACCTATATATACTCTTTTGTACTATAAAATTCACTCTAAAAATATAGTATATAACCTTTCGAATTTTTTTTCCAAAGGAAGAAACTAATTTGTACATATAAATCTTTCATGAATGTCATATTATATTACATTTTTTTAAATCGCCACCATAAACAAAGGTGATTTAAAAAATAGTACAGCATTACTTTGTAATTTTTTAAGTATCATGTAAATTAACAACATTAATACACAAGTCATGTTTGGTCCCCCCATGAAGTAAAAGAAATGTTGCAAATCTTATTACAGAAGCTTCATTTTCTTTTTATTTGAATAAAAATGATTTCAAGGACTTTGGCTAGGGCTTATTTATTGCTTAAAAGTACCTTAAAAGTGGTGTCAAACACTAGAATATGTTTTAATAAAGTGAAATCATGGCATGTACATTCTTAACTTTATATTCCCCTAACTTTACTTCCTTTTTTGAATGTATAGACAGACCTTGGCTCCTTTTAACATCTAGATTTAATTACAATAATAGTTCCATTTATTTTTTAGTAAATTATATTTTACTTATTGCCATAGAAATTATTTTATTTTAGCAGATGGAACTGTATCTGAAGGATATAATAACCAACTTTCACTGTCTGAGTTGAATTCAATAATTTCTCAAATTCAATGCTTAGATTCTCTAATGTGCTGAATGAAACAAGTAATAAAATTATTTATTCACAGAAACCAACAAAGCTGATCAGAAGGTATGTAATATGAATTGTAATATCAAAAGTTAATGGTTTAGATCCTCTCTGTTTGAATGAGCCTGGAAATGCCCGGAGAAGAAAATTGTCTACTATACTATAAAGTATAAACTATAATATTTTATCATGAAATTCAATGAGCACAAATGTATCACAAGATTAATTAATTTCCCTCCTTAATAATAATCATATTAACCCTTGTATTTTCAACTTCTTCTCAGAAAAATACTCATAATTTATATCCATCATGATTCAGAAAAAGATACCCTATCATAAAATAAAATAAAAAAGATTACCATAGGTCCATAATATCCATTCCTCCTGAAATTGAGAGGAAGAACCATAGGAGCAATAAGCACAATGGTAAAATAGAAAAACTTATCAAGCCATTCGAGTTTAAACAGGAGGATTCAAAAAACAGTTGCTTTCTTGTTGGCTTCTTTCTAGGATTCCATTTGGGCTTTCGACATGTATGTATAGTGTAGTACTGTTGTGCAAATCATTTGCGCAGGATAAATCCATCTAAGAAGTTCAATCCAATCCACAAGTGATTCTTTTAGTAAAGACCAAAAAATATTTGTTACAAAAATAATTGAATGTTTGTGTTACTTCTTAAGGCATTTTGGATAATGATTAGATTAGAGCAGTTATACTGATGCAATACATAATTTGCAATGTAAAGAATAAAAATGTCTTGCTTAATATTCTTTTATCATATTACTATGGAGGTTCTTAATATTCTTTTATCATATTTGCTTACAAATAATTTAACTCAAGGTCTTAAGCTTACACAATCTGCCCCTCCTCTCACACGTCTTGCTTTTGCGGATGATTTAACTCTATGTGGAACAGCAACCGTAATTGAATTTACAAATATTTGGTCTATTTTGCAATTATATAGCAAAGTTTCCGGGCAACAGATTAATCCGGAAAAGTCCTCTATTTTTTTTTACTGACTCGACCCCTCAAGACTTCCGAGATTATGTGATAAATATCACCGGTTTTCCTATTGTTCCAGACCATATTAAGTATCTTGGTTTTCCCTCTTCCAATGCATGGGCATATGAACGAGCTTAATAACTTCGTTATCCAAAAATTTACCTCTAAACTTGCCACATGGAAATCATTAACCCTCTCTGACGCATTAACTCTTCTCTTCAATCTCTCTCTCTCTCTTTTATTGTTCTTGGTTTCTTCTATCGAAAGAAACGATTCTACAACTCAATAGATTTATTCGTAATTTTTGGTGGGGTTTTAACCTAGATGATAAAAATCGTCTCTATCTTAAAAGTTGGAATGATATTTGTAAACCCATTGATCAAGGAAGATTAAATATTAAACGTATAGATTATCTTAATAAAGCCCTTCTAATTAAATTAGCTTGGCGTTTGCTCACTGAACCAAATTCTCTGTGGGTCAAAATCTTAAAAGCAAAATATTTTTCAAGGTCTTCCTTTTGGACAATTAAACAAAAACCCTCCTCTTCTATAGTTTGGAAAGCTATAATTCACTCTAGATCTTATCTTAATAATCATGTTTCTTGGTTTGTAGTTTTCGGTATGGAAATTAACCTTTATAATGAGCCATGGTTCCTTTTCTGGAAAGAATTAACTTACATCTCGGATTTTCGAAAATATAAAGTAGCAGACCTTGTTAACGAACAATCTGATTGGAATCTTAGTGCCCTCAATATTATTTCGCCGCCTAGATTTATTTCCTATATTTTGTCCATTAAAATAACTAATATATCTTTTTTAAATTTTAATGATCATTTTTTATGGTTACCATCTTCTTATGGAAAATTTACTTTCAAATCTGCTTATAATTTACTCTATACAAATGACCCTTCAACTTCTAACTCTAATACCCCTCTTAGTGCTATCTGGAAAAAAATTTGGGGAAACCATTTTATACCGCCCCGAATAAAAACCTTTATCTGGCGATGCATTTTTAATGCTTTGACTGTTAGAGTAAAACTTTCTACAAGACCGAGGTTTATTGATCCCACATGCCCCATTTGTCTAAATCAGCCGGAAACAGTAAATCATATGATGTTTCATTGCGAATTTTCACGGGCCACTTGGTTTGCTTCTCGTCTAAATTTAAGAGCTGACAAGCTAAATGGTGATTTACCGGCTATCTTAAATTATATTCATAGTGGCCTAAATGATGTTGAATGTGTCTATTTTTATTGTCTTGCTTGGCAAATATGGAAAGCGCGATGCGAATGGATTCATCAATCGATAGCTCCTCAACCTATTAATGTGATCATTAAAGCCTCCGTCCTTCATGCAACATTGGATTTTTCTTCACTCAACTATTTGGATAGGTCAAAAATTCATGATCATGTATCCAATTCAAATACCGGTATCGGAAAACCCAGCAAACTTAAAAAAATAACTCCTCCTATAATTCAAATTCAAGACCCTAATCATACTCTTATCATGTTTTGTGATGCATCTTGGGTCCCTAACATTAGTGCTGGTTTGGGTATTGTGCTCTTTAATCCTATTATAGATTGGAAATGTTACATGAGAATTCTTGATGCTTGTGAGGCTGTACTAGCCGAATCTTATGCTCTTAATTTATTTCCTTTAAATATGTACTCGGTTATTTATTGTTTTTCTGATTGTCTTCAAATTGTAAATGCTCTTAATGATAATGTAAAAATTTTAGAACTATCTTGGTGTTCAAGACGAATCCTTATTCAAAACCAAGCAAAGATCCAAGAAAACCAAAGCATCAAGATCGCTCACATTTCAAGACACTTTAATGGAATAGCTCATTAATTGGCGAAATTTGCTCGGATTAATCAAACTACTCAAAATTTTAGTTCTATCCTGAATTTTATCTCTCCAAGTGAAGTAAGTAAAACAATGGATTTATTTAAGTCTTGGGGCTTGTTGTAATTATGTTGTAATTTTGGAGTTATGTATATTTGTTGTAAGGTGACTTTTGCATGTGGTTGTATTCTTTTGTGGGTGTAGTGTATATATTTGCAGGGATTTTGTGGGCGGATTTGTTAGTTCGTATGGTGGTATGGTGGTTTTTAAGGTGAAATACTGCCGAATTTTCGGTTGGTATTTCTTCTAGTTTGAGGAGCAATATATGTAATCATCTAGTGTGGGCTTTATGTAAGGGCATCGTACTGATTGTAATCTTTTAACTATAATGTTATTCAGCCTACGGGCTTTCTATCGGAAAAAAAAAGAATAAAAATGTCAATAAATAGAAGAGAGTTGGAGGCCTCAGTAAAATTTATTTGAGAACAGCCCAACAAATATCTTGTGTTTTTTTCTTTTTTGAGAAATTTAGAGAGAGCTTTTAATCATCATGCCCTTTCCAAATGCAATTTTCATTAAGTTTTTTCTATAGAGTTTTTTATAGGTAAATTCTTTTCTATCTAATAAAAAGAAATAAATAAAAACCCAGTCCGGAGCAAAATATCCCTTTCTTCACACCCTCTTCCGGCTCGATTCAACAATCTGCTCCGCGCTCTTTCTCTTCAGTCCGCCAAATCAAGCTACATTCATCTCCGATTTCCTCCATTAGCACCGCCTGAGATTTTTCCCCCGACTCAAATGCCCGATCCCTCCAAAATTATATAAACTAATGAAAAGAGGGAATTGCAAGATTTTGTTTGTATAAACAACTTAAAAGCATAACTTTGTGAAAATGGGCAATGTCAACTTCATTAAACAGTTCACACACATGTGCCACTTTTGGTAAAGTATAAAATATGCCCTAATTTTCCATTTAGACAATGACTTGTTTGGATTTTATTAACAGGCTATAATGAGTGAATATCTTTTAATGCCATTTTATACCGTAGGGTATAGAAACCTACCACATTAAAAAAAAAAAAATCAAATAATCAACATCATTTTCACATATAACAAAGATTATCCTACTCATTGTTTCTTTTTTTTTTGTACTTGATGTGTTTGTTTTTTATGAAGAGAAAAAAAATCTACTGAAACTGTGAAATTAAGAATAGATCCAAAAATGAGCCATGCTCAGCAATAAGTGGAAAATTTGGTGATTTGATGACTGAGTGTATCATTAATGTTTATGAATGAATATGATAAGTAGATAGTAAATAGAAATTCTATTTATCAAAAATCACTTTCCCTTTATTAACACAACATAAATGTTCTAGACAAAAACCATTTGAGAGGCCAGTGATTTAAGAAAATTTATTAAAGGGAAATTGGAAATCATGCGGGGGTACTGTAGCGACCCTGCAGCGAAAGATTGAAATTATATACTGTTTTCTCACGTTTATATATACGCTATATACCGTTTTCATTTTTTTAAATATATACTGTTTACCGAATGAATTTTTATATACTGTTTGTTTTCAGTTTATATGTTTGTATATACTATTTTCATTTTTTTTAAAATATATACTATTTTATAGAATGAATTTTTATATACTGTTTGTTTTCAGTTCATATGTTTGTATATACTATTTTCAGTTTTTATATACTGTCGCTACAGGGTCGTTACAGTACTGTCGTGCAATATCAACTCCCCGTATTAAATGGGTACCACAAATATTTTTTTTTTGAGACAAGGGTTCCACAAATAATTGAACCTTGTCACATGTCTAAGATTTTTTTTGAAGGAGATGTATAACATTTTAACGCCACCTAAACTTTAATAATTACAAATTTGTCATCTAAAATCGAATCATTCCAAAATTAATTTCTCTGCCAAATTTTAGAACTTACTAAACACAAACATCAATTAATAGTTAAGGTCTCAAAGGGATACCAATTTGTTGAACTAACAACATTTTCCACTAATCATAGTGGTGTTTGATGTGATATAAAGATGGTGACATAACAAGTATTTTATAAGCGCTTGTCTATGGTACTCCACTTCTTTTTTTAACTTAATGATAGATTCAATCAAGACCGTTAAAACTAGGAGGGTATTTCCGGTATATGTGGTATTAATTACATAGATTCAATCTTAAATTTATTTATATTTTATTATACTCTCCATTTCAATCAATGAAAGGAAACCTCCATTATATTCTTTCTCTCCAATCCAAGTCAAAAAAATAATTTGCCTTCATATTATATAGCTTCCATATTTTGTCCTCCCAGAAATTTCAGTCAAGCTCCGCCAGTGTATGATACATATTTGATATTATATACCATAATATAGTATGATGTAATATAATATAATATGATATAATTTAGAATAATGTAGTATAATAAAGTATAATGAAATATAATTTAGTATGATATAATAAAGTATAATGTAATATAATATAGCATAATGTAATATAGTATAATATGATACAAAGCAATGTAATATAGTGTAATGTGATATAATATTATATAATATAATGTAATATGGTATGATATATAGTACAATATAATATAATATAATATAAATATAATATAGTAAGAAAAAAATATAGTATAATGTAATATAATATAGTATGATATAATATAGTATAATGTAAACTAGTATAGTATGATATCATGTAGTACAATATAAATAATATAGTGTAATATACTAATATTGTAGAATGTAATATAATACAGTATAATAAAATATATTAAAATATAATATGATATAACATAGTATAATGTAATATAATATAGTATGATGTAGTATAATATAATGTAAAATAGTATAATTTAGTATAATATAATATAGTACAATGCAATATAATATAGTTTAATATAATCAAGTATGATTAAAATATAGTATAATGTAATATAATATAATATAATATATTATAATACAATATAGTGTAATATATTATAGTATGATGTAATATAGTATAATGCAATATAGTATAATGTACTATAAATATTATATGGTATATTGTAATATAATATAATATAGTATAAATATAAAGTAATATAATATAGTATAATATAGTACTATGTAAAATAATATAGTATTATGTAATATAATATAGTATGATATAATATAATATAATGAAATATAGTATAGTATGATATAATATAGTATAATGTAATATAATATAATATAATATAGTATAATATAGTATAATGTAATATAGTAAAATATGATAGTATAATCTAGTACTATGTAATATAATATAGTATGATATAATATAATATAGTATAATGCAATATAGTATAGTATGATATAATATAGTTTAATGTAATATAATATAGTATAATATAGTATAATGTAATATACTAAAATATGGTATAATATAATAAAGTATAATATAATATAATATGATATAGTATATTATAGTGCAATATAGTATAATATAATATAATATAGTGTAGTATAATATAACATAGTATAATGTAGTATAATATAATATGATAAAATATAGTATAATATAATATAAAACAATATATAATATAATATAGTATAGTATAGTATAATGCAATATGATATAATATAATATAATATAATATAACGTTGTGTCATACTATATTAATTATTGTCATGCTTAAAAAAGAAGAAACAAATCTATGCCCAATATTTTATTTCTTGCTATAGATAAATACAATCTTCTAGAATAACAATCAATTATGTAGAGAGTAAAAGAAGAAACAAATTAATTCCAAATATTTTCTTTATTTCTTTCTCCGTTTCTCACAACAAAATGATTTCTTTCTCCGTTTCTCACAACAAAATGATTTCTTTCATGATTTCAAATACTGGAGATGAAGAGTCACGAGGGAATTAGAAAAAAAAGAAAGGAAAATAATTGTACCCTAAATTACGATTTTACCCTTTTATCATTTATTTTATATAGAAAAACTTCTACAGTACTCCACTTTCAGTCTAATCTTGACCGTTAATCAGAACTAATATTTTCAATGTGGAGTACTGTAGACAAGCTCATTTTATAGTTTACGTGTTGCTAGATTTATGCGTATTAGCTTAGATTTTTATTTTAAACCAGGATAATGTTTGCGCTACATTATAAATATTTTCATTTTAGTATAAAATTAGATTAGTTTTCCGTGCTATATCTTCGATTTCGTGAAACAATTACATCAAAAATTTTATGTTGTTGAGAATCATATTATATTAATTTTATGTACATAATTTTGACAACTAAAAAAATCAACAATGAGAATATGAATTAACATTTTATGAAAAATAGTCACATTAATTTTTCAGTTTTTCTTATATATCACCTTATTTATTTTTCTTATATGGTTTATTCTTTTCTACAAATGTAATGTCACTATCATTAATTTATGTCTATTCTCTATTTTTTTTCTTATTATGTTGTAAAGTGATGATAATATAAGAAAACTTAAGTGAATAAGTAAAGTAACTGTATACTCGCGCTATGCTGCAAATATATTCATTCTTATTTATTTCGATATATAATAGATAAACTTAAAAAAAAAATTCTAAAAATTAAAATAACATTTATATTGATTCATAATACATAAAAAAAATATAGAAAATTTATGTAGAGTAAGTTCAGTATTTTTTAGTCATAATTTTGTATTACATTATAAGATGTTTTATCACATCTAATTTTGTAATAAAGGATAACTTTATATAATAAATTATATTATTATAAATTAATTATATAAATAACAACTTAATGAAAATAATAATTTTTTTTAATAATGCACTATGAATTAATCTTTATAATTTCAATTTAAGTTTATTTTCAGTTGTTTTCTAAAGTTATGTTGTTTTTTGTTATATTATATTTAGAAAAATATATAAATTATAATCATCCTTAGATGAAGCTCAAAAAAGAAAAAAATAAGACAACTAATTTCGAAGATTTTAATAGAAAAACTGACAGATCTAGTCAAAGACGTTTCATTTTTTTGACAGAAAGAGAAAAAAAATACTTATATTTTACATTATGTTTGAAGAAAAAAAATATAATATTATATATAGAGAAAAAAATATTGTGTTCTAATATAATAAAATATAACAGGAATCATTTCTTAAAATGATATCACCATTAATTTTCTCATTATTGATTTGATTCCACTAACAAAATGATGTGCAATATCTATATACTTTATGAATTAATGAATCGCATAACTATCATTGAAATATGTAATATATTAATTAGTGTAATATATTTATTAATATATTATTTTCTTGTAGTGAGAATCCAAAAACTTGATGGTTCTCAACAAATTAGAAATGTAATACAAAAAATACCAATCTAATAAATTATATAATTATGTATTAATAATCACACACATATTGTCATAAAATATTAATAAACTTGAGAAATTAAATATTAAAATTTGAGAATTTTTTTGATCGGACGGCCAGAGAAATTTGATGGCATGTTTCAATGAGAAGGCTCAAAAGGAGGTGAAAAATAATGGGGCGGGATTAATTTATATAAATATTTGAATTTATAATTTATTGATAATACAAAAAAATTTATTTATTGCATTATATTTTAAACATCTAATTGTTTAAATCTAATTATGTAAATATGTATTTCTCACATGAGAATATTCCCTTATATAGTTTATCTTTGCATACTTTGCCGAGAAAAAAATTTAAATTGGAATCATAACAATATTGAATTCAAAATAAAGAGAAAATTTAAACAAATTTAGTTTTGAAGATTTTAACGTTAGAAATACAATGTTTTATTATGAATTTATTTTTTTAAAGAAGAAAATAAAAAACTAATTTGTCAAAAATAAGTTGGAGGGAAAAATCCCTCCAAAGAATATTTTCTGAAAAATCCCTCCAAAATGAAACTGCACAACTCTTTTTGCCACCCAATTTGTGACTAAATGTTATTGCCGTAGCTAAAGCAATATGTTTTACTACCAAACTAAATATTCATTGCAGAAGATTTTTTTTTTCTGCTACCAAATTTGTTTTCGTCGCAAAATATAACAATTAACTACAAAAAGTGCCTGGTAGCAGAAAAATTGGTGGCAAATTCCAGTTTTTGTAGTAGTGTAAATATATTTAAATAAATGAACTTTTCATTTCGCTTTGCATGAATATTTGAACATAAGTATGTACGATGATTCGTTAGAACCATTTGATTCAAATCTAACAATAAAAAATAACCTTAACCATTCTCATCTAATCGGGAATAAAATAGTAAACATCAAAACTACCAATCATTATGGTATATGTTAGTATGATGTATAAATAATGTCACAAAAAATCAGAATAAATAAAAAATTCAATGATATAGATGTAACTATGTTATTTAATCCAAGGTAGGATATAATTAAGGTGATGCTGTCTCTTGAGAATGCTCAAAAATCTTTGAAAAATAAAAGAATGGGGGTAATTAAGTAAATAATTACATTGAATTAATTAATCAAAATTGTAAAAGTTAATTTGAAATAAACGCGTATCTATATATTTTAACTCATACTTCTTCAACATTAAGAGGTTGTAAATCTAGCAAAATATTTACCAAAACTTCATGAGAAATCAATAAGAAAAATACCTCATAATTATGAATTATTGCAACAACATCCCTACAATTTTCCAAAATTATCTAGGGTCAATAAGAGTCATCATAACATCATTCACCGATCGAGTATGACTCGAACCGTTCTTAATCAGAAGTAAAAGCCGGGGTCTCAGTCGGTAAATTCAACTTAATCTGATCGTTGAATAACATCAGATGAACAATCGACATGTTCGGTCTTTCAACAATGTTTTCTTGCACACAAAGTGACCCTATCACCTCATTTAGGTTGCTAAAATATTCAACTAATGCAAATCCAATATTTTAAATAAAAGCAATCATACTATACATTTCAACTCATGTTTCTTCAATATTTGGGCATAAACCACTAGCAAAATATTTACCAAAATTTCATGATAAATAATTAAAAAACATAATTGTAAATTATTGCAACCACACCAACCAAAATAATTATCTCGGCGAAACAAGACTCATTGTTACACCATTAACCGATTGAGTATGACTCGAACCCGTCTTAGTACTCGACGAACAATCCTTCCTAATAAAAGTCGGGGGCTCGGTCGGTAAGTTCAACTGCATCTGATCGCTGATTAACATCAGATGCACAGTCGACATGTTCGGCCTTTCGTCAGAGTTTTCTTGCACGCAAAGTAACGCGATGTGGAAACATCGAAATGTCTCGCTGGGTTCATATGATTCATCGAGTGAAGGGTCAATGAACTCTGACATGCGATCTTCCGTCCATAATTTCCAAGCCTATTTAGGTTGAAAAATAGAGAATTACATTTTACTTTGGATGGCTTGAGAAAAGTATGTCACAAATTAACAAGTACTAAAGAGACGATTCATATGCAAACAAAAATACTTCCTAACATGACAATAAAATATAATGACAAGTGACAACATATAACAAATTTTGTACTATTAATATTACTTATTTAATTAGTTATACTCAGTTGTAATATTTGCAGCTTGTCATGTAGCTATATCCATACTTTATTCATTTATTTTCATGTTGTGTTGTGTATAGAATTTTTTATATTTATATGCAAATTCTTTAACTTTGGGAACATGTATGGGATATTCATCTTCTAATTTTTTTGGAAAAATTGCAGTTAAAATATTAATTAACATTTAACATATGAATTAATAATGAATAAAAAAAAGTACATGTTGGAGAAGTGTTTGGCCATGTTCCTGCATGTAAGTTCCCCCATTTCGTCGGCCGCTAAGTATCTCCAAAAGTAATACGCCGAAACTAAACACGTCTGATTTCACTGAGAAAATGCCTTCCAATGCATATTCAGGCGCCATATATCCACTATTTTACATCACATGGAGCTTTATTACGGTTATGGTTTCTTATGATTTATAATCATATGTTATAAAAAGTCTAGGAATCATTAATTCAATCATATATTGAATCAATCACAAAAGTATAAATAAGGAATAGTCTTATTATTTTATTTTATTTTATTTTCACCTTCCTTATTTACACTTTCAGGATTAATCAGAATATAGTTGCACAATTCTTACACTTTTTGTAACAAGTTCATTATAATTATGCAATCACATATAATTTCTTGACTTATTGTTTGAATGGTATATATAAAAAATGATCGATTATTGAACTTACTAAGTACCAACAACCTTTCCAATATTGACCTCATTATTATTATCTTCTCCTTCGAAAATCTTCGCCATGCCGAAATCTGAGATTTTCGGGTTCATTTTATTATCTAATAAAACATTGCTTGCTTTCAAATCTCTATGTATAACTTTTAATAATGAATCCTCATGAAGATATAATAGCCCTCTTGCTATTCCCATTATAATATTATGCCTTGTTTTCCAATCCAATTGATTCTTCTTGTTTGCATCTTTATATAAAAGGAGGAGAAAAAGTTAGAGAAACAAAACATAAAAATGGAAATTATTTATATATCCATGTTTAAAGTGTTGAGGTACAAATGTAATTTCTTCATTTTATTGTTTATTGTTTAATGTTTAATAACCAACTTCATTGAAACAAAACAAGGAGTTAGTATGGTCATGTGCATTTTTATTATACCAAGACAAAATTATACTAGAATTGGGCTTAGAAAAATCTATCAAATCTTCAAACCGGATTTTATGCATGAAATATGGAGTTTTTAGTATAGAAAAACCAGAAATTTCATTTATACTCATATAATTAAAACCTCAAAACATCACATATAGCCTACATGAAAAGTAACTCATGCATTATGCACGTATAACCTCAAAACTGTCATTATTTAAAAATAAAAAATGAACTAATTACCAAAGAGAAAGGCGTCAAGGCTTCGGTTAGGGAGGTATTCGTAAATAAGCAACTTTTCATCTTTTTCTAGGCAACAACCCAACAATCTGACGAGATTTCGGTGTTGAAGTTTTGCGATTAAGTCTACTTCATTTCTAAATTCGCTTGTGCCTTGTCGCGACCAAGCTGAGAGTCTTTTCACTGCTATTTCTGCTCCTTCGCTCAAAACACCCTAAAAAAATAAAATTATGAAAATCATAATAAAAAATGTTATGGTTTGAATAATATGTTATTAATATAACTATTCAGAGTAAACTAACAGTCCGAAATGATTGATTTAATATAAGTAGTTTAGAATCGATTAATAGTCTAAAATACTTGATTTAATATAATTATTAAAAGTAAGACACAATTATATTTTATTTAATAAATTATTCATGACTAAATTAATAACCCAAAATGGGTTGGTAAAGAGTCTAAAGACTAAAGAATAAAGCAATGAACTATGGATGAATGGTAGGTGAAGCATAAATAAAATATAAAATCTTCAATAGTAATATAAAGTTTCATATAGGTCCTTGAAAAGTTTTTTTTTTTTACGAGAAATGACTGTTTTACCCTGGATGATTAGAGAAATTTTTGTATGAACTGAGTGTGAAAAAGTAACTTACTCTATAGACAGGGCCAAATCCACCTTCACCAAGCTTGTTGGATTCTGAGAAGTTGTCGGTGGAATCTGTAATTGTTGAGAAATCCATCAATGGCAAATCTGATTTTGGCCCCAGATTTTCCAACTGAGCTCTTCTCACAGCTGTGAATGAAAAAAAAGAAATAAAATTAGTGGATTTTTTCGAGTATATTATATCAGAAAATTATGAAAAAAATATCTTACATTTGAAGTAAAGATTAAATCATTTTTACCGTTTCTTTTTCTCCATCTCCAACAATATACGCAATAGGCGAGAGTGCAGAATATCACCACCACTAAGACTGAAACCATAATGGGAATTGATGCTGAACTTGATTTTCCTAAAAAATTCAAAACATATTTCAAAACTCGAAATACCCAATTCAAAACAAGAACTGAAAGAGAGATTTAACAAGAAGAATATTGACTATAACTTACCTTTATCATTTGCAGGTGGTGAATCGACCAGAAACCGGCGAGAGTGAACATCAAACTTCACAAATTTTACTCCCATTTTTTCTCCTTTTTTTGGTGGATCTCTTACATTCAGCTCATGAGATGTCAAATTTGAGTTTGGAAATAGAAAGAGACACTACTGAAAAAAGAAGAAATGGCTTTTACAGTTACATTAATAAAAAGCATTTGATGTGAACAAAGGTGAGAAAAATGGCTAAAAAAGTGAAGGGAGATAATAAGAACGTGTGAGGGATTTTGCAGACTTTTTTGACAAATGAAATGGCATAGAATAGAAAAATGAGCAGAATAATGATGGTAAGGGCCACTTAAGTTTTGTTTCTCTGCTTATTTTCTTTTAAGGGGCCCGTTTGACAAGCGGAATTAGTAGATAGAATCGAATCGGATTATACGATGAAGTACAAAATTTTGAAATTAGATAATTTCAAAAGTTTGTTTGTTGGACCTTAAAAGAATAAAATTTTGAAATTAGATAATATCACATTTACACTTAGAACCGAAGACATCAAACATCAACATACCTATGCAAAACATAAAAAAAATATCACACTATCACATTCAAAATACAAAAAAAAATACGATATAGATCAATTTTTGGATTTCTTTTGTAGTGGGTGATATAGATTGAAATTGTGACTTGTTCTAGATCAATTTGTGTGGACTTTGGTGCAAGTTGCAATTTGCATTGACATTCATGAAGCAGGCCTTTTTAACAGCCTCCTTAAAACGGATGAGTTAGATTAATGATGGGCCTTGACAGAGTAGTCAATAATTAAAATGGGCTTTTTGTTTCAATATGAATTCAATATATATATATATATATATATATATATATATATATATATATATATATATATATATAGTGATTTTGCATTAAATCCAAAAATTGAACAAGTATTTATATATATAGTACACAAGTTTTGCAAGAAACGATATATATTTTGATGAAATAAATATATGTATTTGTATAACATAGTATATAATTTATAAAAAAAAAGTATGTACAATATAGCTAGTACAAACAGAGTATAGATATATAAAGAGTATATTTTTCCACCCTGCTAGTATATATATCATATATGTACCATAAATTATATATGAGACAAGTAAAAATATACACTTGTATTAAAAAAAACAATACATAAATAACACAAAAAAGAAGCCTAGGATTAGCCGATTAGGGTTTGCTAAACATCTTAAATTCATAATTTAAGATGGGTTTAATAATACAAAACCAGCCATGTCAATTTTCCTACTATTAGCTAGCTTACAAGGATGCATAGTCATACTGGGTTAATCAGCAAATATTCTCATCAGATTTTTTTTTAAATGTTGACTTTTAAAATAATTCCTCTATAGTATAATTTCCAACCATCACAATCATAAAACACACTTAAGCTCAAACTTTAATTAGTCAAACAGATTATTATATAATTAATACTGATCAAATTAATGCTCTTTGCATGAGTGCGCAGCATGTCGTCTTTTACCCATTTCTAGTATTGTTTTTCTAAGTAATATGTGTGTAGACTTTGGTGAGGAGAATAATTGGTTAATTAATTTGGTGGAGAAAAATAATAAGCTTAATTAACTTGCAAGTGTGTGATATGTATATTTTAGATTTAAATTTTAACTAGAACCATGTGGTTTGAAGAAAATAATTGTGAGCTATGATGCATATGAGAACCAATTACAGCATCAATACATGAAAGTATGATTTATTATATATATATATATATATATATATATATATATATATATATATATATATATACATTTAAAGAAGCATAAATAGTTGCTGATAAATGAAAAAGTAAAAAAAGATTTTTTTGAATAAAAAATTAAAAAAAAGATTTTAAGCAAGACCTCATGGAAACTAGGGTTTTGAAGCTGAACTCTTCTTTTAATCTTATAATTAAGTTAGAATAATGATAATGAGAGCCGCATTAAAAACGGTGTGTTGTCAAGAATTAAACCTCCTGTCGTTCTTCTCCACATGAATTGCAAATGGATGAATGGATGACAATCTCAATCCTCTACAACGATTACAATGATGAGTAATTGCAACCTACAAAGTATGAGGGGTTTTAAACTTTTAGTGGATTTAAATGTCTTAATAAGATGTTTATATTTGCATTATACCTTCACTGTCCTGAAGGGCTTATTAATCTCCATCTGTTACTTTAATTGGTGTGAAGTTTACATGAGATCAAAAAATTAGCCTTCCAAATATATAAAATTTATTTTAGGGTAAATTTCACCATACGTCACCCAACTTTAAAAAATGATTAAATAAGTTACTCAATTTTTAATTGTCCCTTAGATGTCACTGAACTTTAAAAAATTATCAAATATGTTACTGAACTTTCAATTGTCTCATATAAGTCACTCAACTTTAAAAAATAATCAAATAGATCACCCGATTAATTGAAAAAAAAACAAATAAGTCACCCCATTAATTGAAAGTTTTGTAATTTATTTGATAATTTTTGAAAGTTGAGTGATTTCTTTGATTATTTTCTTAAAATTAATTGACCTAGGGGGGATAATTGAAAGTTGAGTAATATATTTGGACATTTTTGAAAGTTGAGTTACTTATATAGGACAATTGAAATTGAGTAACATATTTGATCATTTTTTAAAATTGAGTAACTTCCGGTGAAATTTATCATTTATTTTATTGTGTATGTACAAACAAAATCAGACCGAAGCATCTAGTAGAACATATATGATTATTGTAATACTTGACATATCCAACTATATAGTAATTATCAACTTGGCCTTATTAGAATTTGATTAGAAAGAATACATTTATATCCCTCTTCATAGTGTCCAGCATCACAGACATGTGTTGTTATTATAAAACAAAGTATGTACTCCTGCAATAACCAAGCAGACTACACCTCTGTGATGTTATTATAAAGCAAAGCATTATTAATTTTTTTATAATTTTCTGCCTCCTCTCTCCCAAAAAACCATCCCAACGCCGCCCCTAATACTCATCACAGAAATTAAGACAGTTATGTGGATTTCATGTTTGCAACATTAATTCATTTATCACATGAAAATAATTCTCTGATTATTTTATATTTTTAATAATGTAATTAGTTATCATAAAATCATTGAAAATATTATTTGACTGGCGTGGAACATTAAAGAAAAGAGCATTAGTGATATTTAAGAATTTTGTAAGGGTGTTCATGATATATCAATAGTTTTATACTTTTATATGAATGTTGATGAAATTATGAGGTTTTGTAGGGATACAAAATGAAATTTATTGATTTGAAAAATCTTTAACAAATGGAATATTATGAAATTGCATTACATGCAATTGGTGAAATTGTAGATAAAAATGAAAAGGATTATATGATTGTAGGAATTTATAGACGTGGGACTTTAATTGGGATATATGACCGAATGAAACGGCGGATCATGTGCAGATTGCCGTCCTTAACGGGTTTGAATCCGAATCCAGCTTATTATAATTGGACCCGAACTGAGTTATTGGATTTTCAAAAAATAAAATTAAAAACCTGTTCCACAACCACAATAAGAAAGAAACTAATATATGTTGTAAATTTTTAAATGTTAATATATTTATATTGTCTTTTGTCATGGTAATGTAATTTGTGTTAGAAATTTTGTCAAAATAAATCTATTTTGTAATTTAGTGGTAGAGATATTTATATTATATATTGTCCAATTATTGACAAGTAGTTAGTTGTATATATTTATCAAGGAAGGACCACATAATTTTGATTATGAAGTCAAGTGATGATGTAATTCTTATGATGGTAATTATTAATCACCAAAAGATGCATCTGTCTAAGGTAGTTTACCAGAATATCTTCTAAAAATATGTAAATTTACATTTATCAAATTAGAATAAGATTGTTACTTAGACTTGATTTTTTTTTATCCATTTGGCATATTGTTATCCAGACCAAATGACGCATGGATCCCTATAAATAGAGAGACATAGTTATATATAGAAAAAAATAATGACCCAGACAACAAAAATACATTTTATCTCTTCAATAAAACTCTAAACCCGGACCCATACTTAAATTAAATGATGGTCATATTTAATTAAATATTAGGATAATATTGTTTGTAACAGTCGAACATTTCGGGTATTCGATTTCATCGGGTGCAAGACGTAATCGGACGGTTTCAAGATATCCTGAAAAGTTAGTTATCAATTCGTTGCACAATTTATGATGATGACAAATTTAACCTTAAAAATAATTACATTTGTAACATAACTGAAAAATATAAATATTAAGATCCACATGACTAATTTTACATACCACCCAAATTTTCCCAACAATTTAAACTCATAACTTATAAATATGTGCAATATAATAAAAATGAATAATTGGTTGTGCAATATAAATAATTTAGTCATGATCATGTGTGTCTTCTTAAACTAAACTTGTCTTCTTAAACTAAACTTAGTAGTTTAATGTTCAATTGTGTATGTTTTTTCAGTTCAGTTTAGTTCAATTTTCTATGTTGTAAATCTAAACAATTAGCCCGTTAAGTACTTGGATCTAGTTATAGTAATGGATATCCATTAGGTAAAATTTATTTATATGCGCCATCGGGCCATACTGATACTTCCCTTCATAAGCCAGCTAAGACGCATTTATTGTGAGTGTCATTATGCTCCACTCAAGCTTATAATTACCATTACTATATAGTATAGTATAGTATATGCTCTTCTTTAATACTTCCTCATGTGCCTCTCTCTCTCTACACAGTACACACACTCATATAAATACCGAAGTCTACAAACCCTTATGCCCCATGCATTCAAAGAACCACGAGTAGAAAAGAAACTGAACTTGCCCTTTTCTTCTTCCACTCAAAACTTAATCACAAACCCTAAATTCAATGGCTATTAACTCTCCTCTTGAATTCTTTGGCTACGACAAATTAGGGCACCATTCCTCAGCTTTAGAAGACTCTTTCGACGCCTACACATCCACATTTCCATCTCTTTTCGTCGATTCAAACGAGTCTTCTTCTACCAATGTGAATTATGCATTTGCGCCCAATCTTTGGGCTTATTCGAGCTCCTCAGTCCTTAGCTTCAATCAACAAGAATATTACTCGAGCCCTGACCAAGACGAATGCGATTTGTGGATAGATTCTACAGATCAAAACAACTTAAATGGTGATCAATACATAATTAATAATCACATAAGGAAGGGTGCAATTAGGGATTGTAATGTATCTAGTGAAGATGTACAATTTATGTACAATGCGGATCAAAAAAGCATCAAGTCAGATAAAATCGCTCAAAAACGCCGATTGGAGGTATGTAACAAGTTCCGATAATTCTTAAATTTTATTCAATTTATGTCATTTTTGCTGTTTGATTCTTAATTATATATATTAATTATGTTTTTAGGTTGGAGATGAGAAAATTGATAAGAAGCAATGTGGAGTGAATAAAAAGACAAAAATAAAGGCTAATAGTACTAGTAGTCCATCAAAGGATCCTCAAAGCTTGGCTGCTAAGGTTCAATTCTAATTTTTCATTTTCACTTCAATAATTAACATTTTTTTTCCCTAAACTCAAACAATTGTACATGGAATACAAACTTTGCTCAAATATAAAATCATTTCGATTATCATAAAATATAATTAGAAAAATAAAATATCTCTTTAATTGCAAGTTTTAATTAATTCATGGGTGTAATAAGATCTAGTAACTAATTACTTACAATAAATATTTTATTTTTGTGCATAAGATCTAGTAACTAAATTCTTACAATAATTATCTTTCCTCTGCTTGAAAACACTAACTAGTTATTTCATGTTTTATACAGAATCGACGAGAGCGAATCAGCGAGCGGCTCAAAGTGCTTCAAGAGCTCATTCCGAATGGTACAAAGGTATATATATGAATGCCTAGCTAATTTTTCTTCCTAATTAATTTCTAAATAGATCATATGATTCAGCTAAACTTCCCAATTCAATTTTTATACCATTTTTTTTATTTCCAACCTTTTTTTCCTCTTTGTTTCAACTAGGTTGACATGGTAACAATGCTAGAGAAGGCTTTTAGCTATGTGAAGTTCCTCCAATTGCAAGTCAAGGTAGAAATCATTCATTTATATGCACTATAAGAACCCTAGAAATTAAATTATATAATAAAAATGTGACAATTAATAATTAATCAGAATTTGATAGTACTATAATGTTTTGAAGTTTCTGTTGATCATATAAGATCTTAAACTTGTTTTTATGGATATATATTACACACTCAAAAAACTTTATGGGGCCGTAAATTACGCCAATTAGTTTGATATGGACTCAACTGATCATTATATCTAAATTTATTTCTAATTATAGCAAATTATGAATTATGAGCTTCAGAAAAATTATGATTGAATTTAATGTGCATAGGTTTTGGCGACCGATGAGTTTTGGCCAGCACAAGGAAAGAAAGCACCCGATATTTCTCAAGTTTCAGAGGCTCTTGATGCAATTTTATCTTCTCAAAGGGCTTGAAGATAAATAAATAGTTCTTTTTTTAGATTACTATTAATCGTAGGGGAAAAACTAAAAAAGTTGGTTAATTACTTCTTAAATATAAATTTATGATGTGATTTTCTTCATCCACAGAGATAAATAAAAGGAGGTAAAATAAGGAAATATATAACGTGTAATCTTTTTTTTTTTTGAATGCAAGCTTGACTTTTTATTTATTTTTATTTTTGGGGATTTAAAAAAGTCCCATGGAATGTAATCCAATTTTTTTAAGCATATTACAAGCTAGGGGTTTTTCAGAAAAATGGACCGCTTGGATCACAAATCTCTTTAAATCATCTTCCTCCTTCCTCAAGATGAACGGGTTAGAAAGCCAACCATTCTATCATGCAAGGGGAGTGCGTCAAGGTGATTCCTTATCACCGCTTCTCTTCAACCTTGTAGTCGATGTTCTTCAAAAAATGCTATCTAATGTATCCTCTCTCATGACTCCTAGTTTTATTATCGACCCGCAAATGCTACAATTTGCCGATGATACAACCTTCTTTGCGGAAGCAACTCCGAACAACCTCAAAATTTTAGTCCACCTCATTGACATATTTGGCGACATGAGCGGACTCAAAATTAACAATGCAAAAAGTTCATTTACTCCCCTTGGAGTGCCATCGCAATATCATGACCCACTTTCCCTTATCCTTAGATGTGACAAACAAGACTTGCCAATTAAGCACCTTGGTCTACCTTTAACGGTTAAACCACCCAAGAAAGAACTCCTCTTACCACTCTTGCAAAAAGTTCAGAAACGATTGTTGGGATGGAAGGGCCATTTATTATCCTATGGAGGTCGGCTCACGCTTATCCAAGCCGTCCTTGCACTCATCCTTAATTATCACATGCAAGTGTTTTCCTTACCAAATTCGCTTATTGCACAATTCGAACGAATAGCTAGATCTTTTCTTTGGCATGGTGACCAAAAGTGCTATGGAGGTCATTGCTTGGTTTCTTGGAACAAAATGTGCATGCCAAAGAACTTAGGGGGTATAAGAATCTTGGACATAAGAAGGCAAAATGATGCTATGTTATTAAAATGGTTATGGCATGCGAGAACGAAACCTACAAGTCCTTAGAGTAAGATGCTCCTCTCTCTCTATAACTTCTCTCCGGTTTCTCTAGATCACAACCCATCATCCCCTCATCTTTCCTTCTTCCTAAAAAAACCTTGTTGAACTGCTGCCCATTTTTAAGATTTCAAACCGATTCAAAATTGGTGACGGTACCAACACATCCTTCTGGATGGATAATTGGCTAGGAGAGCTCTCTTTAGAGTCTCAATTCCCCCTTGTCTTTCAAGCCGCGAACAATAAAGATGAATCCGTCAATACCGTCCTTAACTCCCAATGGGACCTCACACCCCTTTGCAATTCCTCCAACCTGTCGCTGGCGGACCAAGCACAACAACTGAGACTAGCCACACAAACCATTGCCCTATCTCATGAGATGAGGGTACCTTCTCGACCAAATCTTGTTATAATTTCTTTTTTAAAGGAAACATTCAGTTATTATGAAATAAGAAACTTTGGAAAATTAAAAGTCCGACGAAGGTGAAATTTTTCCTGTGGCTTCTTTCATTAGATAGACTACCAACGCAATGTAATCTTATGAGGAAAAGATGACCTTGCATCAACTCATGTACCATGTGTACTACAAGCAGGGACGGAGGTAGTAGGGGACTGGCAGGAGCCTTTGCTCCCCCCATGCTTGTGAATTTTTTTATATTACCCCTCATATTTTGTACATTTACAGCCAACTCTATATTATAAATTGAAAATTTTAATAAAGCTAATAATCAAAATTGGGTCTTAGATGGGCTGTATATTTGAAAGAATAAAAAAATAACAACCAAAGTTTCAACCAGCCATGTGATGCGTGTATTGTTTGTATCATTTTATTATTTTTTTATTTCTCATCCCATTTCTTCTCCAATCAACCCCCGCACGCAGCCCCTCATTTCTCCCTTGTGATTTTTCAACAAAACCTCAATTCCTTTCTAAATTACAAAGAAACTAAAAAGGAAAAGTGTGTAGTGGTCCTATTCTTCAAGTTTCTTACATCCTTCTCTCTAAATTCCAAGGTTAGCGCTCAATTTTATAATGTTTATGACTATGTACTTATTTTTTATAATTTTTTTAATAAATAATAGATAGTTCAAGTAATTTTTGTTATTCATTAGGTAAAGATCATTTCACTTACAAATATATCTTGATTCAACTATCAACATAAAATTAGTGGGTCGGTTTTAAATCTTCTACTTTCATTTGTAACCTAGGGTTTCATGTAACCATAGATAATTAATTTTTATTCTTATATTATCTTTTTGACTTTTTTAGGCCAAATTATGTCAAAGAGAAAGACGATTGATTCTTTTTATAAGAAAATTAGCAAAAATGATGCTAATTCTCAAACTAGTGAATCAAATTCCCCTTCTATGATTATACCAAGTAATACAACAAATACACCAATGAGCAATTACCAGTACCTTCTCATCAACATCCTTCTCAAATACCGAATATGACCACGATTGAGGTCAATACGGAGGATGGTCCAATCGCGGTTGAACGTGATCCTGGTAAGCGGCCCTTCAATTTGGGAATACTCGGGTAATGCACAAGACCAAGCTCGTAGGGCATACATTATGCTAGGTCCATATCAACCTTCGGATTGTGAGTTTAAAATATTCCGACAGTCATCCGCGTCGATTTCAACCCGATTGGTATAAAAAATTTCCTTGGTTAGAATACTCACCGTATAACCACAAAGCGTATTGTTTCTTTTGTTATCTTTTTTTCAAAAAACCATTGGGAAAATATGGGTCAGATGCTTTTACGATAAAAGGTTTTGAATCTTGGAGGAAAGTCAATAATGGAAAAAATTGTGCATTTTTAATACACATGGGAACAAGTGATAACTCGGCACACAATTATTCGTTTAGATGTCATGAGGATTTGAAAAATCGACCAAGGGATATTCAACAAGTAATAGAGAAACAATCGAACAAAGAAATTTTAGATGGTCGGTTACGGCTTAAAACATCCATAGATACCATTCGTTGGCTAACATTTCAAGCTTGCGCTTTTAGAGGGCATAACGAAGGATCAAATTCTAAGAATAAGGGAAATTTTATTGAGATGATTGAATTTTTGGCTTCATATAATGAAGAAGTTAATAAAGTTGTATTAAAAAATGCTCCTAAAAATGCAACTTACACTTCACCTGAAATTCAAAAGCAAATATTACATTGTTTTGCTAAAAATGTTCGATCTTCAATCTGTGATGAGATCGGAAATGCAAAATTTTGTTTAATTGTTGATGAGGTGAGAGATGAATTTAAAAGAGAGCAAATGAGAATTGTTTTAAGATTTGTGGATAGAAATGGGTTCACTCGAGAGCGTTTTTTGGATTTGGTACATGTGAAAGATACAACATCGGCAACACACTAAAAGAAAAAATTATGGATGTGTTATCTCATCACAACCTTTCCATTCAAAATATTCGGGGTCAAGGATATGATGGGGCGGGTAATATGCGTGGAGAGTGGAACGGATTGCAAGCTTTAATTCTTAGAGAATGCCCATATGCATATTATGTTCATTGTTTAGCACATCGGTTACAATTATCTCTTGTTGTTGCATCAAGAGAAGTATCGGATACTCACACATTTTTCCAACAAATGTCATTAATTGTCAATGTAGTTATTTCTTCTTCGAAACGCAATGATGAGTTACATGAGGAACAAATCTCTGAAATTACGCATTTAGTTGAAATAGAAGAATTAGAAATGGGAAGTGGACTTAATCAACTCGGCACTTTACAACGACCCGGTGATACAAGGTGGAGCTCTCATTTTAAATCTATTTATAGTTTAATAAGTTTATATGGTCCAGCTTGCCGTGTTCTCAAGAGTATAGCCGGTGACGGCAATTACTCTACACGTGCAAATGCAAGATCTTCTCTTAAAATACTCAAATCAGTTGAATTTATTTTCATACTTCATGTTTTAAGAGAGATGATGGGTATTACGGATATTTTGTACAAAGCTTTTCAACAAAAATCTCAAGATATTATAAATGCTCTAAATTTGGTTACAAACACGAAAATACTCCTATTAAATTTGAGAAATAATGGATGGGAGGATCTTTTAGGAAATGTGAAGTTATTTTGTGAACGTAAAGATATCCAAATTCCGGATTTAAATGCTTTGTATTCAGACATTATTTGTTCTCGTCGAACAAAAAATAAAGTCATAGTGGAGCATCACTACCGCGTTGATATTTTTATTGGTGCTATAGATCAACAAGTACAAGAGCTAAATAATCGATTCGGTGAGCAAGTAACTCAAATTCTTATTTTGAGTACTGCATTGGACCCAAAAGATTCATTCAATGCATTTAACATTGAATCCATATGTGAGTTGGCGGAAAAATTTTATCTGATTGATTTTCCTGGACATGAAAAAAATTTGTTAAGGTGCCAATTGCAACATTATCACATTGACGTGGCTCGTAATCCTGAGTTGCAAGACTTGTCCACAAATTCTGATTTGTGTCAAGCGTTAGTGAAAATTGGCAAATCGAAAATTTATTACTTAAAAGATAGACTTTTACGTCTTATTTTAACCCTTCCGGTTTCCACGGCAAGTACGGAACGTGCTTTTTCAGCGATGAAGATCGTCAAAACAAAGTTTCGTAACAAAATGGAGGATGAGTTTTTAACCAACTATTTAGTTGTTTATATTGAAAAAGAGATTGCAGAAACTTTTTCAACGGATACAATTATAGAAGATTTTGATTTAATGCAAAGAAGACGGGTTCCATTACGTATCAAGTAAATGTAGAAGCTCCCAGGTTTAGATATATGTATTTTTTCATTTTTTTTTTCCTTGGATTTTTAAGAACAAAATGGATGATTAGTAGTCCTTGTCAGCTTTACTGACTTGGGCTTTTTGGGTCAGCATAGATAGAGATCTTTTTGGTTCTTAGGTAGTTTTCGGTTTTTTATTTATTTCCTTTTTGTTTATTATTTTGGGGTTTTTTTTTGGTTATTTAGAATCAATTTATTTAATGAACTTTATATTTTGCTATTTTGGATGATTTAACACGTAACACCTATGGATTTCAAGCAAAAAAAAAGGAGAAAATGTACTTCTGGATATTGGGTAGTAAAATTGTCTACTTCATTAATTTTTTTTAATATAATATTTGCTAACGGTCCGACCCCCCCAATATATGTTTCTGGTTCCGTCCCTGACTACAAGAGAGATTGAAACTTCTCTACACCTCTTCGTCGACTGGCCATTCGCTCGCAAAATCTGGAGCCGCTATGGTGCAAACTCTATCATTGCTGACCTATCTCCCATTGCTTTCTGGAATCATGTGCGAAACAACCAAGACTCTCTAACTAAAGCTAAGAAATGGGACACGTTATGGGCCTCTACCTGCTGGAGCATCTGGAAACAACGCAACCACCGTATTTTCAATAACAAAAGGGCTCCATCTGAGGTCGTAGAATGCTTGGCTAAACACGATGCATCCACCTGGTTCATGCTAGCTTGACTCTTCCTACCACGACAGCTTCCTGCCTTAATTAGAAATTGCTCTTGTTCTCTCTTTTTATTTCTTTTTCTCTGCCTAAGGAGTTGTTTGTATAAATTTCTTCTCCTGCCGGTGTAAAATCGTTTATTGTAATTTAATGTAAAACACATTTTTCTATTTTATTTAATGAAAACAACTCCGTAGGCAATCGCCTACCGAGATTTCAAAAAAAAAAATTCATTCTTTTTTTCCTAAAACTTCATTCTAATACTTTTTAATTCATATACTTAGTTAGATTTTCACAAACTTATTATTTATTCTAATGAATATTGTTTATTTAATAACAACTAATTACCTATAAAAAAAATCTTGTAATATGCATTATATATATTTGTTATAGAAAATATGTTCTTTTAGGGTATATTTTATGCGTGCCAAATTACATAAATGAAATATAAACTTATCGTATAATAATTAAATGAACTTATCCTAAAGCTTTTTAATGTTGCTCGTGTCGTATCTGTATTGTGTCATATATGATGCATGCGTAATTCCGGGCAACACAAATACAATGTACGCATGCCGTCCAAAATCCTTGATTGCATTGTGTTTCATCACACAGTTTTAGTCCGTCGCTTTCATTTAATTTATAAATTTGATAAACATACACCATGCTTGAGTTTTCTCATTTTTTCCACACCAATATAAAATTTGATTAATACACACAAAAGTTCCGGAAATTGAACCACTATACTTATCAAATTATTTGCACTTGTTTATATTTTTATGTAATTAATACTGATATTGGATCTATAATTGCAATTAATTATGTGGTTGATCCCAATGTGGAATGCTTGTCACTAATAGGAAAAACGCAAATCAATATGCATAGGTACTAGCGATTACATTTTCTATAATATCACACTGATAACTGATAACTGATATTATGTATTTTCTCTGTGGAATTCCATGCTTGATCAATAATTTTTTTCTGTGTAACTCCATGCATCAATTTATTTGATGCCCTCTAGATAAGTATAATGTACACTCTTAATTTCTGTCTCAAAATCAAATAGTATTGTAGCTTTAGGAAGTGTAAACAACTGCATAAAGAGACTACTTCAATTCTAGCTAGGGTTTGAATTAAACAGTTCTACAAAGAGAAGAGACTACTTTAGTTCAAGGGCTTGTAGACAAATAAAACAATTGCAAAATGAGACCAATTTACTATCACTAGATTAGCCTAGTGGTCATGGTACCAACCACATCTATCTATAGGTGAGGGGTCCGAATCCTGCGTCTAGGAGTATTGATTTAAAAATTTAAGTAAAGACATATGAGCCTACTTAAAAAAGAACAAACATGAAGCGATCGTTTGTAATTCTCCCTCATTTTTTACCAATACACCTAGTGGTTTGGTACTAACCCCACATTTTCATAGGTGAGGGGTTCGAATCCCGCGTTTAGCAGGATTGATTTAAAATATAGGTGATAGCATATGAGCCAATCATAAAGAGAACGAAACAGATGATCGCATGTGGTTCTCCTTCATTTTTATTCTCAAAATAAAATAAATAAAAGAGTTGCACAACCGAGAGAGTGATTCAATTTTAGTATTTGTAATAAAACAGTTACAGAATGAGATTAACTAGGATAATGCTCGCGCTTCGCGGCGAGTATTTCAATTTTAATAGTTATTTCAATCTAATAATGTATAACTTGCAATTTTGAAAATTCAAAATTAAATTTTGTAAATCCATAGTACATAAATAATACATGAGAATTCAAAATTATTGTCTTTGATTTTCTTATGTCATTATGTCTTGACATATTATATTAGAAAAATAAATTAAGTATTAATCAGGCTTAGATGAATGAGATCAGAAAAAATAAAATGCAAGATAATTTATTCCAAAATTTTTAATTGAAACTACATAAGATTAAATAATAGATGATTAACTTTAAAAAAAAATAAAAAATAATAATTATATTTAATATTATATATATGGAAAAAAATATGTATACTATATAGGAAAATATAGCATTACTCATTTTCTTCAAAAATTTGTCACCGTTATTTTTCTTATTTTTTTTTAGATATTAAAATGGTATGGATTACACATATGGTATTATGAAATCCGTAATACATTAAGTAATATAATATAGTTTTCAATATTCTGAAATTTTGTTTGAGATGATAGTTCTCACATAACGGAGATATAACACTGAACATTAATCTAACTAATTATGTTATATTATGATAATAATTGAAATTAAAAAGCGAAGATTTGATAAATTTTTTGATTCGACGACGGAGGAAAAATTGACAATATTTCTCTTGAGAATTTTCAAAGTATGGTAAAAGAATATGATAAGAGTAAATTACATGTTCTTTTATATAGTCTAGCTATATTCACATATTTTATCAAGAAAAAATGAAATTTGAATCATAACAATATGTCTTTATATGATATTGTAGTAATAATTTAAATGAAAAACTAAGATTTCAAAAAAAAATTGAACCAACGGCCGAGATAAAATTGACAATAGGTCTCTTGAGAAATCTCAAAGAGACATGAAAAATAAGGTATAAGTTAATGAGCATATCATTTTTGTACATCTTCATTCATATAGTCTATATTCACATATTTTAGCAAGAAAAAAAAATTGGAACCATAACAATATGAGACTCAAAATAAAGAGAAAATTTCAACAAATTTATATTTGATGATTTTAACATGAGAAATAAAATATTTCATTAAGTAGTATAATTTTTTAAAGAAAAAATATTTATATTTTAATGAGTAAACTCTTCATTAACTATTGGCACATGTGATATTGTGATAATAATTTAAATGAAAATCTAAGATTTCAAAAAAAAAAAAATCATCCAACGGCCGAGATAAAATTGACAATAGGTCTCTTGAGAATGCTCAAAGAAAGATGAAAAATAAGGTACAAGATATAAGTTAATGAGCATACCATTTTTGTATATCTTCTTTTATATAGTCTATTTTCACATATTTTAACAAGAAAAAAATTGAAACCATAACAATATGGAACTGAAAATAAAGAGAAAATTTCAACAAATTTATATTTGATGATTTTAACATTAGAAATAAAATATTTCATTAAGAATTAAAAAATATTAAAGAAGAAAAGAAAAATTATTTATATTTTAATGAGTGAACTCTTCATTAACTATTGGTATTAATAATTGAACATAATTTTGCACCATAATTCATTGAAACCATCTGATTAAGATTTGATGGTCACAAACAAACTCACAATGATTCTCACTAAATCAAGTATGAAACACGAAACACCAATTCAACCAATCATATACTTATGTTTTAATAACCACATAAATGTTGCCATAAAATATCAATAAATTTGAGAAAATGAATGGCTAAGATTCGACAAAAAAATTGATCTAACGGTCGAGATAAAAGTGATGATGTGGCCTTTTGAGGAGGCTCAAAAGTAGGTGAAAAGAGAAAATTTCAATAAATTTATATTTGACGATTTTAACATTAGAAATAAAATATTTTCATTAAGAATTAAAAAATTTTAAAGAAGAAAAGAAAATTTATTTATATTTTAATGAGTGAACTCTTCATTAACTATTGGTATTAATAATTGAACATAATTTTGCACCATAATTCATTGAAACCATCTGATTAAGATTTGATGGTCACAAACAAACTCACAATGATTCTCACTAAATCAAGTATGAAACACAAAACACCAATTCAACCAATCATATACTTATGTTTTAATAACCACATAAATGCTGCCATAAAATATCAATAAATTTGAGAAAATGAATGGCTAAGATTCGACAAAAAAATTGATCTAACGGTCGAGATAAAAGTGATGACGTGGCCTTTTGAGGAGGCTCAAAAGTAGGTGAAAAATAAGGGGTTGGGGTTAATTAGGTTGGGAGATGATTAAGAGCCTTGATTTGGTTAATTAAATGATCTGATGATGATGCAAAAAGGTAGTTAACAAAAGTTGATGTAACTAATGCTCTCCTGACAACTGTCCCTCATTAAATACCCAATCATACTTAGATTAGTTAATTAGGGTTAGGAAAAGTCAATTGATGTTCTACTAGTAGTCTACTACAGTACTACTATATATTAGAAATTAATTTTGGCTAAAATGACAGATACCGTAAAAATGCTTTGAATGATTTTCTTCATATTGTGGTGCATTACATGTGGACACCAAAAAGATTGTGGGTTCAATTCAAATAGTATTTATATTTTCTTTGTTTAATTAATTATACAAAGAATTATTATACTGTCTTCAAGTTATTAAAACCAAAAAAGAAACTTGCCTGCCACACCCTAAAAGACCTTCATCCAGTTGTGGTACTGATATTTCGTTTTTTTTAAATGCATATTTCATGTTTTTTTAGTTATAAATAAGTTTCTATGGAATATTCAATGTAAATATTCAAGAAAATGGTTCCATTTTATTTTTCACTTAGGCCCATAAAATGCTAAATAACATAGCCCACAAAGCCCGGTAATTAAGAATAAAAATTACTGATTAAAATTGAAATAATCTTTTGGTAAATCTTGATTCAGGAGTAAATATAATATGCAAATTAATACATGTCTTTAACGCTTTCACATGCAAAAACTTTTGTTTAATGTTTGTACGTGTTGCCATATTATGGTTGGATGATCTGGTTATTTTGATAAAGAAATCCTAACAAGGAAGAAGTGGAGTTACATATCGACTTGGTCTATAGACCATTAGATTTCTCATTGGTCAAAAAAATTTCATTTTATTTGAATAATTTTGTTTCGACATGTGTATTTCTATCTCATGAAAATAAATCAAGTTTGAGGGAGCATATCCAATAATTATACTTCACACGTGTGTTGTTTAATTATTTTCTTGGAGGTCGTTTGATTTGTGATTTAAAATGGGGATGTTAAGACATTTAAGTAGGATGAATTTTATTTTCACAATTACTAGGTAATAAAATAATGACATCTAAAATCTCAATGAGAATATTTAGTGGGAATATGATAGCCATCAAAATTAGTATGGTTTTTCACATTCTCATGAGTATGGAATGAAAAATAAGAAAATAAATATTTAAAGGAAAATATTTTTTCTCTTATTAATTTGCTGACCTAAAAAAAATTTTCAAATTTGGAATATAAATAAATCAAGATCTTCTATATATTCCTTGGAATAAATACACCAAATCAAACATATCAATAACACATGTCTTTGAATTACATTCCATGGAATGAGATTCGTTGGAATTATATATTCCAAGGCATTATTTAAAACTCGAACCAAACGGCCCCTTGAGTTCAGGAAAATTAGTGCAATGTCACTACTTAATGCCAAAATTGTATAAACGGCCATGCATTATTGGAAATTACTAAAAAAAAAAATCATATTATTGATTAAATTTGAAAAAAGTCCTTTCCGTTAGTTTGAAGTTAACACCTTTGCTTTAAATAGTTTGGACACTTGAAAATCATATACTAATTAACATTCTTCACCTCTTTATAATGTCATTTAAAATAACATTTATAAAATTAATTAATTTTAGAAATTTCTAAATGAAACTTAAAGAATTTTTTTTTAAATTAAATTTTAAGCATACTTAAAAATAGCTTTAAGAATTTTTCTAAACAAACTTTAAGAAAGCTAAAAAATTAACCTTTAAAAATTTCTTAAGAATTTTTTTCAAGAGAGAGGAAAAGTAATTAAACTTAATTTTGTTTTTCAAATAATCGAAGTATAAAACTAATGGTATTAGCTTCAAACTATGCAACTTTGGCAATAATGAAGGATTTATTTTTTTACAATATTCAATAATATGCAATACATAATTATTTATTTATTTGATCATTGTTGAGTTAGTGATTCAACAATATATATTGATCATGAAGGATGAGAAAAGCGGCATTTATAACTATGCATTGTTGCATGTAAAGAACGTTGGTGAAGAACCATTTATGTTCAAACATTCAGAAAGTTTATTCTTGGCATGAAAGTTTCCATCTAATAATATGGACTTTTGCTCCAAATATATGCTATTTAAGTTGTATTATTTTCCTTTCATTTTTGTTTGACAAAAATGATGTATTTCTATTTTCGAACCTACTATATAATGGGCATTTTAATTTGCTGCTAAATGAAAATTTAACCTACTATATAACAAAAGTTTAAGGGGCATATTGGTAACAAAGTATATATCTATAAACTCAATTTGTGATTTTTTTAAAGTATAAACTATAAACTGATCAAAATATGAACTAGACAAGGAGATGAGCTGCTCACGTCTCTGCATTAGAAAATTGATTTTGTTCAGATCAAACAAAGGAAAATAAAAACAAAATCTTGTCTTTCTTAATTAATTTTTTTATATAATTATACTTAAAAATAATCATATATTATCTTACAAAACACTTTGGATAAGCTAGCTAGCTAGCACATTAATGGCAAGATTGAAGAGTGGTTACCTTCCACATTATCCTGTCATTTCCTTGTAATTATTGATTTCTTTACCAATGGGGAATCTCGGTTTAATTTAATTAAACTAGAGAAAAAAAAAAGAAACTCTTTTTTAATATATATGTATTAAATGAGAAGTAACTAGTTGGTCTTTTATTTACTACTATAATACTGAGTATATACTATATAGTATATTCACTCCAAAAATTCTATAATTATTTATATGTTATTATGATTGATAATCCATGCATGTCTACTCCATGAAGATGAATCTTGTTTAGTAAATTCGGGATGCATCTTGATTCACTTGTTTATTTAAGGGCAAAATAATTCATATCAATATAGAAAAGCACCCTCAGCCATGGTTATCACTGGCGGTATTAGTTATGATACAAAATTATTTCATAGTTTTACAAATTAGCTATAATTAATGACATTCTATATATTTTAATAAGTTAGCTCTAGTTACCATATTTACATGAATCCAAATTTAACACTAGATCTTATTGGTAATTCATTAGCCCTAGAACTTTTTTTTGAATAAAAGCCCTAGAACTTTTGATAAGAAACCTTGGCTCTTGAGTATATCCAAGAGAAATTAACATGCATGTGTAATAACTATATTCTACTTGATCATATACACTCGTACATGTGTAATTCATTCTAAAAAAGTGCTAGTGAAAGTTATTATGATTTTGGATCCATGCATGTCCACTCCATTATATGGTGAATCTTACTAAACTAAAAGTGCATCTTGATTCCATTGAGATTAATGCAAAAGATTCATATCAATAGAAAATACTAATGGATGATGTTGCAGTACTTCAATTAATATACTTCTTTAAGTTTTGATATTGTTGTTATGTGGTGTAACAAAAAACCAAATATTGTAAAATTTTCTTTTTCTTTAATTTAATGTATCTTTCTGCAGGATCTTCGCCTACTGATACTTCAAAAAAAAAATGGCTTAACATATTCAAATTGAATGAAAAATATATTATTTAGAAATATGTCATGTTTAATATATATGTTTATTTTATAGTCGAGACTAAAATTATTTCTTCATGAATAAAACAAACTCATATATAATTGAGAAGATAACCTCACAAAGATCTAATGACGATGAACAAATAAATTTTGTAAGAGATATATGTCATAAATTGCAATATATATATCACGACGGATTTTTCGTCATGATATAACAACATTATATAGAGTGCATTTAAACTGAAAACAAACAGAATAAAGAAAACAATATATATATGGCCAAAGACTGCTAACGCAGTCGGTCGGCACCCCACACACTCGAAGGAGGGACTTCCCGAGTTCGAGCCCGGTTTGCCGGGGTTTTTTCTGGGAAATATACGGAGGACACATGAGCCTTCTATGTCTAAAAAAAACAGTATATATGTGAAAAGTGAAAACAATATATATGTGAAAAATTAAAACAATATATACTAATGCGGGAGAAACAATATACGGTTGCTGCGAGATCGCTAGTAACTCCGTCGTTCGGATTTCCCTAAATCTTTTACTAATTAAGGAGAATTGTCTCTTGTGTTAAATCAAGAGGCCCGACATGCATATCTTAATTTGATAAAAACAAGTTAAGATGCAATCATGCACAAATTAACCTAGTTAATTAATTATTTAATTACGATTTTGCATTTGTCGTATCCACAACAACTAATGCATGGAAAATGTCAAAGGATAATTATTTTATGAACACGATTTTGACCAAAAAGAAAAAGAAAAAGAAAAAGAAACATGAAATTAACACAAGGGTCTTAATGGGGAGTGATTTTTCTGTGCCATGTACAAATGTGTGGTCTGTGCCTTCGATAATGATATGTCAATTTTGTAAGTATTTTTTATGTAGGATTTTATTAGTCTTAAATAATAAAGCATAATAACAGCCAGGTCTGTCAGTTCGAAAATAGTAATTAGTTCGGCTCAAAATCAAAGATCAACTCATTTTGACATTGAGGGTAACAGATTGTGCGTTTCTATAAATGACGGTAACAAAACACGAAAGAGCAGGGTCTAGCTGAAGCTGGCTCGTCTAAGGTCGAATCTAGTTCGAGCCATTTTTGAATAATTTTCAAGTGATTTTTGAGTCAAATTCGATAAGAATAACGAGTTCCAAACAAATTGACGGTCCACCGATATGAAAATGCTTATATGCCCCTAATAAAAATTATTAAGTTTCTTCACTTATGTGTTAAATATTTGTAGAATTTAGAGTAATACCTAGCTTGTCGTACATCTTGCTTTTTACCGTGTACTCCACAAGATACAAGTACAAAACTAGCAGGTATCAATAATTGTAAATTTTGACCCAAATTAACGAGTTCGTAATGAAAAATACATCAAAAATCTAGAAAAAAAATTAAATACATATAATTTTAATTCTATTAAGGGGGTTTATCCATAGTCTCTATTAAAATTCTTCATTTACTATCAACCTATCACCTTAATTGACTTATTTAATTTCAACTAATTAAGTAGTAAACCCTAAATTCTATTGGGCCTATATACAAGGAACTTTCCAGCCGATATATAGGCCCTTCAATTTTAATGTAGTTTGGAGGAGTTACAAGTTAAACTGGATCTATTTGAAAGCGAGTTGTAATTTTCTTTTGAAGCACCTTAATTAAGAGGAATCAGCATTAAATGAAGATCTTAATCACACATGTGGGTTGCATTAAATGACACCTGGCCTCTTTCAACTTTCAAACAAGAATTTTGATTTGCTCTGTCTAATTAATCTATGTGTGGTGCAATATGCATGGATTCCATTCTTAGCAAGTCACATGCGTAAATAATTGCATTTTGGTACTAGAAAAGATTAAATTTATGAATACCACATTTGCACCCAAATTGTGTATAATGGATATGACGTAATTAATTTTCGTCCTATCTTATATCATTCTTAACATAAACTAGGTTCAGTTGATGTAATAAAGCACTCGTTTTGCTTGTAAAATCGAAATAAAATGTTTTTTTGAACCGGAGAATTAAAAAAAATGTTTAGTAGCTAATTAGTTTAGCTTAATATAACTCAACAAGTCTATTCTTTTCTTTTTTTTAAGAAACAAGTAAATTGGACGTTGTGTACTTAATTAAAAGAGGAATAAGCATAATCAATAAATACTTAGCAAAATTAGGACATAAATCAAAATTAGTTTAATTATGAGGTATACTTGGTTGTGAAAATCTCAGAGGATATAAAGGAAGTAAATAATCAAAGAAATTAAATATTTGGAGAAACGAATAATTCTGAAATTATGCAAGATCCCAATGCATTTGCCTCTCTTAAAACCTAACAAAAGTACAACATATAGTTACATATCCCCTTAAGAGAGACTATATATAATTCATAACATGTATTGGATACCATGCATGGAAACCTAAGTTTAGATGAGCACACGAATGTTATTTCTGACCGTTCAATCTTTGGATCCAACGGTTAGGAAGAAACTCTATCTATCGCTATGAGAAACGTGGATTCTGTTTAGGGTTAGGAAGGTATCCCTCATTAAATGGTAATGATTTTTTTATGGATTGGTAATCTAATATTTTGCAACTCATTAATGCAAGTCTCTCAACCCAAATTAATGCACACGTTTGCATGCATGCATGATTGGTTTTCGATGTGTCTACTGTATATTAACAAATCACAAACTCTTTTTCTAAATTATATAATAATTTTCCCTTCATAAATGATATATTCTTCTTTACTTCAAAAAAAATCTATAATGTATCTCGTTTGATTTTTTGGTTAACAATCTCTTCTACAACACGATTAGAACTTCCCATCACTTAATTACTTCATTTATTTTGCTATATTTTCACATTAATTTGATGATTTTAATCATTTCAATGAAATAGAAAGCTAAAGAGGCTCAATTAAGGAAATGTTTAATACAAAACCCTAATTAACCAAGTGGTTCTTTCTTTTACAGAATATTAATAATGGAACTTAAATAGCATTAATGACGGTTGCAAGTTGATCGTTGTTGCAAGTGAAGTGCATTGATTACATCTTCTATTTAATTAATTAACTTCCTCATTATAATAATTACATAATTTCCTTACAATTTTTATTCAAATTATAAACAGAATCACAGGATCCCAATGCCTTTGCCCCTTTTAGAACCCTACAAAAAAACAACATCCTCTTGGAGATATTAACTTTTATTGGATTCCGTTTGTACTGAAAGTACAATTTTAAACACATTAATTAATTACTCTGTGAGAAGTAATTACTGTTGAAAATACAGTGAATGTATAAACTTATTTGGGGATTAGTAATTAAAATGGTGGTGATTTCCGAGAAAAAACATGAATTCTATCTTGTTTTACTGTTTTAGGTTTTACGAAGCACCTTATTTATTGCAGTGATTTAAATTCCCACTTGATTGAATTTTTGAGACTTGAAAAGATAAATTTACCAATTAAAAGAAGCGTATCCTAAAACAAAAAATTTAGGCAGTAGAAAATATAAATTGTAACTATATATGCTGCAACATATATATATATATATATATATATATATATATATATATATATATATATATATATGAAGTTGTAACTAATTATGACAGTACCAAAATATATATTGTAGCTATAAACTTGGTGCTTGTATGCATGCATATGGTTGGTTTACTAATTACAAATCTAGGGTTTTATGATCTCTGTTGGTATCTTAAAAGAATATACGTTTATAAAGCTTTACTAATTAATTAATTACAAATCTAGGGTAAGGGTTTATGATTGTCTCTCTCTATGTAGCCGCCATTATGACCTCTTTAAGTCTGTTGAATATCTGAGTAAAATTTATAGTTTAATTAAAGCATCAAATAATTAGAGGAGACAGGTTCATTAATGCTTAATCAACATTGTCTACAATTAACTAAACCTCCCACGAGAGGCTCTTTAACTCTCTCTAATTATTCCTCCATTAATGGCCTTACTATCCACGTGAGATAGACCTTTCTGTACAATACAAATAGCAACACAAGAGTTCTAATTTTCTATTGCTTAAGCTATATACTTACATCATAAATATACTACCTATATTTGAAGAACCAAATTTTGAATTATTGCTCCATATATAATGGAATACATCATGTAACATTGTCATTTAAACTTTATTCAAAACATCTATCATTTAAACTTACCCATTCAAAAAAAAATCTATGATTTAAACTTTTCTCAATATCATTTAAACTTGAGGCAAACCTTACGATAGTGGACTTTGCTGGGAGATATTGTAGAGTAAATAAATGCAGAGGAGAAAGATCCATTAAGCATGGGAAAGTCCGAATCATACGGCATTACATTTACATCTAGTACATGTCATTTTACCGTTTAAGTTTCTTTTTCTGATCTGTTTTCTTCCGTAACGAATCCTTATCCAAACCAATAAGCTCAGATATAATAAAGGAGAAGTGAGAATATATTATATAATGTTTTCATTCCCTTTATTCTTTGTTAATTTTTCTATAAATTCCTTACTTCCAAAGGTATGCGGATGAATATTATTCATTTAGACTAAGACCCGAATCTGGTTATCGGATCTAAACGGGTTAAGAATGGAGTCCAATAATTGAGATAACTTTCTCCTAGTTTTCCTTCCTTTTTTAATGGAGTTCACAAAACTCCATGCAAGTGCATTAAATGCCAGTATAATAATTAAGTGCCTTAATTTCAACTCTAATATAAAAATGTATAAAATTTTCCCCCATGTGGATCATCACCTACCTTCTTATATATATACCAAACAATACAAACCCTAATCATCATGCATTAACACAATCACAAAAACTCAAAATACAAACTCAGAAGTTCTCATTTCTCCTTTCTTGTCTCTCCTAATATATCAGTCTACACTTGTTCAAACCCTATCTAAATGGCTCTAAGTTTTCCTTCTCTTGAGTTTATGTCCCCTCAATTCCACCAAAATTCCCTCCTTGAAGGAAACTGTACTGAAATTGAAATGTCCGATTTGTACTCTCAGACGAATTCACCAACAAAATTTGCACTTTCACTCGATAACTTCACGAATTTTGGCTCTTCGATCCTTAGTTTCGACCAAGAGGACCAACCCCTTTTATCAAGCTACCATTCGAGCTCCTTCAAAGAAGAGTATGGTTTGGGGTTTGAGAACCTCGATCAAAATTATTATCAATTTAACCAACTTGAGAGTTACATGGAAATGCCCAATGGGTTTAATTCAATTGGTGATGGGTTTCGTGAGGATTCACAATTTGTATTTTCGTATCCATTAACAAGCCACATTGATTATGTTCAAGAGAGCCTCAAGCAAGAGAAAGCATCCAAAAAGCGCCAATACGAGGTTTGTATACTTTTGTATTATCAGATTTTTGTATTTAGATTAGTTAGTTTGAAATTTTGATATAAATAAAATTCTAATTTTTGAATTTGAATATTGTAATTATCAGGGTGAAGAAATGGAAGTTTCAAAGAAACAATGTGGAATGAATAGGAAGACTAAAACTAGGGCTACTAGTCCCCCAAAGGAGACACAAAGTCTTGCGGCTAAGGTTTGTTCAAGTTTATAAATTATATCTTGCTTCCCATTTTGTAGAACTTCATTCAACAATTTTGAACAAAAGTTACCTACAAATATACTTTTGAACAAAAGAATTGAATCTCTTTTTTTTGAATTTGTAGAATCGAAGAGAGAAAATTAGCGAGCGGCTCAGAGTGCTTCAAGAGCTCGTTCCGAACGGAACAAAGGTCGATTTAGTAACAATGCTAGAAAAGGCTCATAGTTATGTCAAATTCCTCCAATTACAAGTCAAGGTATTAAAATACACACTAGAAAAATCTCAACTTCATAATATTAAATAGATAATTAGTTAGATTTTTTTGAACTAACAAAATATTAATTACTTTGAATATTAGGTTTTATCAACAGATGAGTTTTGGCCAGCACAAGGAGGCTCAGCACCAGATGTTTCTGAAGTGCAAGAGGCCATCAACGCCATTTTATCCTCTCAAAAAGAGAAAATCTGATTAATCATGAAAAGAAAAATACGACAAAAAAAGATATAGATGAAAAGCACTACTTTATAAATTTTCTTTGATGCAAATGAAAAAAAATAAAAATAAGCTTCAAAAGGGAAAAAAAAGAAGAAGAAGAAGAAGAAACTAGGGTCATAGGGATAGCTAGCTTGGAGCTGATCATATTAGATAAAAGAAATAATCAGCTCCAATTTTTCATTTTTTTTTTGTCTAGCTTCCTTTATGGCTATTTCTATAATCTCATAGATATTTGTAATTATTGTTTCTTACTCGTATTGTAATTTATGAAATTTTGATGATTATGAAATTTTGAGGATTTAAGGCATTGTTTAATCGAATTGAATCAAATCGAAACGTTGTGTTCTACTGTTACAAGTTACAACACCTTGTATTAAATTACAATTATCCGAAAGTGTTTAAAGCTGGGAAACTAAATCGTAGTAATGGACTAAAAACAAGAATTTATTTTTTTGACGAAAAAATGAGAATTTAATTACCGGTATGGTCCCAAGTTTGAACCCCAAAACCTAAAAGTAAGTACTACTTACTAGCTGCATATTATATATATAATTAATTACCTGATATAGATAGGCAAGTTTGAAATAAGGATCAAATAAAAAATTTGTTCGATCAACGGTCATTTGATTGTATTTAAGTTGATTTAGGGCTATCTATAAATCAGTCTAGTTGAATGAGTTTAGTTGTGTCCGAGTCGTTCCGAGTCCAATTTGGTATTTGGTCTTGCATAATTTTGTGGTAACTTATTATTAGATGATCACTTTGGTTTTGATCATGATTCTAAGAATTGGCGATTCCGAATCCGATTCAATTAATACCTGATTCTACTGATTATATAAAATTATTATTTTTATATAAATTGGTCTGATTCCTATTTTACGAAGTACGAACCTTGGTTTTGATATCATTTTTTTTTTTGACAAAGAATTGTTATTTTATTTATTTATTGTTTTTTTTTAGGGGCCATTTTCATTAAACAGAGAAAAGATTAATACAATACAATCCTCCATTAAAAAAAAGAAATAACAAATAACAACACACATAATAAATGAAACAGAGAAGAATAGCAGATCCAGGGTTTCGCCTCAAGTTGGATAGAGCACATTACAGGATCAACAGTGCTGCCAGCCAAACATGCCATCGTCGTCAAAGATAGACAATAAAAAAGAGAAAAGAGGGTCACTGCTACGCCATCCCAAGAGAAAGCCGTGGGAAAAGAAACAGGAGGAATGTCATCTCATCCCGAAAGACACCCAAGAGAGAGATCCGCCAACCGTTACGGCAATAGAGTCACCACTTTGGCAAAGACAAGTCATCAACTAAAGAGGGATCAAGGGCGGTGCCACCTTGTAGGTTAGGGTTTCATCGCTACCACGCAGGTTAACGAGAAAGAGAGGATAAGAAAAGGTACACCATGAGAGACATCTCACTGACAAACAAGGACGGCGGCCGCAACACCTTCTAGGTTTGGATTTTCGTGCCGGCACACACATCTGTGAAAAAGAATGAGGACGGAGAGAAAAACTATGAGAGACATGCTCCAACGATAAAGGGCACTCGTGCCGTCTTCAGTAGGGCTTTTGCATTGCCATCGAGGTTAGGGTTTCGGCGCCGCCACACTGACCTTCTGAAAGAGAGAAGAAAAGAGAAGAAGACGCCGTGAGGGAGATCTCACCAGCTAGACAGGGCGGCGGCAGCTCTAGTTTTGGCACCGACACACAGATCTGCGTTGGAGAGAAAAACTGCCTGCGAAGAACTGAGAAGACTTGACAAAAACTGCCTGCGAAGGATTGTTATTGTTGTATGCACGGTGACATATTTTAATAATATTTTTTTTTTTAGATAACCCATTGAATTGTTAGACTTGTTAGACATATTTTAACAATTTAATCCTTTAAAAACATATTTTCATGTGCTTTAAAGTTTAAGATTTATCATAAAATCCATTCCACAATACCGTACTGTATATACTGGCATATTCTGGCTGGTATACTCATAATCTGCCTCTACTATTTTAATACGAACTGGCATGAGGTTGAAGAATCAAGTACCATATGCAAAGCATTAATTGTGCATTTGAACTTGGTTTATTATCCTGTTTAGTTACCTTTGTGTTTTCATTAGCTTATTTCCACACTTCTCTTTCTTGATTTCCAACTCATGAGTTATCATATATATATATATATATATATATATATATATATATATATATATATATATATATATATATATATGATATGTAAACTTTCTAAGTGAAAGGAAAAATACTCATATAATGCAAGAAAATTAAGTGAACTTAAAGAACGAGGAAAAACATTATTTGATTTACAAATACAGAGTTCTAACTATATCTAGTATCTTAGTTTCTGATGTTTCTTTGCATCAAGAAGATGCAATATTAGATCCACATTTTTATTTATTTTGTCATATTCTAAGTTTGTGTCTATCATATTTTAATTTCTTTCTTTTTGAGAAGATAAGATTGCATCCAAAACCTCCTTCACTTGAGAAATATCAAGTGCTTTTCCTCCTTGTGCTGGCCAAAACTCATCCGTTGCCAATACCTAATATGCAAATTAATTTATATTTGGTTAATTAGTGATTAGTTAATAATATAATTATATGATATTAAGATTTTTCTTGAGTACAATATTTTTATAAAATAAAAAATTTACTACCTTGACTTGTAATTGGAGGAACTTGACGTAGCCAATGGCCTTCTCTAGCATTGTTACCATGTCAACCTTCAAAAAATAAAAGAAATAAGTTCTAAAAAAATTAATACCAAATTCTGAAAATAAAATAATTTTGAGGAATAGTTCTTAATAAAATTAAGAAGAATAGTTAATACAAATGACTTGTAGTCTAGTTGGTTAAAATATTTACATATGTAGCAAGAGATCACGGGTTCAATTTTCGACAAACACAATATAACACATATTTAGCAAAGTCTCTTAACCCAACGTCCGAAAAAAAAGAAGATCAAGAAGAAGAAGAAGAAGAAGAAGAAGAAGAAGAAGAGTTAATTAAGTGCAATATTTTATACATGAGACAGACACACCTTTGTTCCGCTTGGAACGAGCTCTTGAAGCACTCTGAGCCGTTCGCTTATTCGCTCCCTTCGATTCTAGAGAGAGAAAAAAAACATTGTTAAATTATGACAATGCAAAAATCTTTTTTTTAGATTAACCAATAAAAAATATGACAAATATAAGAAAAAACCCGTCATTATTTACAAACCTTAGCTGCAAAGCCTTGAGGATCCTTTGATGGACTATTTGTCCTTCCCCTAGACTTCCTATTCATTCCACACTGTTTCTTTGACATTTGCATTTCTAAACCCTATAAATTATGAAAAATTGGTAATTAAGTTAAAATACTCATAAAAAATACTAAGTAATTAGTGATATATTTTAAGATAATATACCTCGTAACGTCGTTTTTGTAAGAGTTTCTCTTGTTTGAGGCTCTCTTGAACATAGTTGATGTGGCTCGTAAATGGATATGGAAACACAAACCGCCCATTTTCACCAAATCCGTTACGATCTCCAATTGTACCACTTGTTGAATTACTATTATACTCTTTATTCATATCAAATAAACTTCCGTTTGGATTATTATAATTATTAACATTGCAATAATTCTGATTCATTGCATCAATCCATATGTCGCATTCATCTTCTTTATTGAAATTAAGGACCGATGAGCTCGAATAACCGAAAGCATTGGGCATTAATGCATAATTTACACCGATTGTAGAAGATTCGATTGGAATTGCCATGTCATGATCCGCCTTTTGCACAAATGAGTCATGGCAGTCATCATTGTAGCCAAATGGTTGAAGAGGAGGAGAGTTGAGAGCCATCAATGGTGAATTTGTAGCAAGTTTGACCGAGAGTATAAGAGAGTGTAAAGTTTCAACTCGTTTTTTTGAAGGCGATAGTTTCAACTTTTTATGGGTTTATTTGTGTTTATATCAATTGGTAGCTATAGGTTCCATCATTGGTATATCTATATATATGTGTGTTTCAAAGGTAGGTGCCTAGTTAGTGAATCATCTGCATGGAGGAAATCTTATTTTGAGTTTAAAAACACTTGCATTTAATGACTGAATAATTAAATGAGTTTGGTGGCTGCCCTAAATTAATTAATGTAATGATAACAAATCAGAACTTGGGTTCCTTTATCGGGTCTTAATCCGAAAGCTTATTTCAGATCCACTAAGAATAAAAGCATTTGCTGTGTCCAAAAAATAACAATATCTCATATGTAAATTATAAATTATGGGAGTTCTCTTGATCTTAACTTCTGAGCTGTTGGCATGAAAAGAAACTAGTTCAAAAGAAAATACATTTCATATTATTATCAGAGACGGAGTTTTATAGAGATTAGAAAAGTCATGTCTCTCTTAAAATTTTGAGAGAATAATATATATAAGTAGTGTCTTATTGGAGAAAATTTTGAAATATATATATCAGCTCAGCCATTTCTGAGGAGCTTTGCAAGACCTCTTCTTACTGTCAAACCTGTGAATCAATTTCATAACTTTTTATATATTTAATCTCCTAAAATTTATGTACATTATTAATTACTGAAAAATTATAACTTGTCCCCTTATTTTTCCATAAAAATATTGTATACATCATCTACTAGGAAGAATTATTTTAGTCCCAATAAATAAAGTTAAATTCTGTCACTGCATACTGTATGCTCTTTTGGTAAGTATCATAGTTTATTGGATCGATGATGATATGCTCTTTTGGTAAATGTCATAGCTTAATTGGATCCGTTTGAGGGACAAAGAGCTAGAAGGCCGCCGTACAATTTGGACTTTCCCACATCCATTAATGCACCGTTCTCTCTCTCTTTCTATGATAAGTGTTTACATGAAATTTAAACTCCACGTGTACATGAAAACTATGAGGGGACTTTTATTGAAATGTATGTACCAATGCCTCGTGAGAGGTTTAATTCCAGACAATATAGTTTTATAGTTTGAGCATTTAATGAGCCTGTCTCTTAAAATTACATAAATTAACTCGAGTAATCCCCTGATTCATTCAAAAAAAAAATTAACTCAAGTAATCAACCGACTAATCATATTGTTTGCGGCTCTTTATTAGATCAAATGGCTCTATCTACGATTGATCAAGGTAGCACAATGTTAAACCTAAACCCTAAATCTAAAACCATCCCATGTTAGAAAAAAAAAAATCCCATGCACTTAGCTTATATTGCGTGATTTAATTCTAGTACTAACAATAAAGCAAAATTGATTGTCTATACTATCATTAATATAATGAATAACTTGAGTGTGGGAACACCCACCCTCAAGCTTACATTCAAAAAAATTTGATGAATATGTTAGGAACCGAGACGCAACAGCAAACACAGAAAGCAAGACACAAGAATAAAAAGATTTTGTTTACGTGAAAACCCTAAAGAGTAAAAACCACGACCTCTGGCACTCAAACTCTCTTTAATACTTGGAGAAAGAGAAATACAATACAATTGTTTGTGATTGTTGGAATGAATAAAACTATACCCCTACCCCTCTATTTATAGGATAGTCATATCTAATACATGGAAATAACCCAAGAAATTACTGCCTCAATTAACACCTAATACATGAAAATACAAATATAAGGAAATAAATATATTTCCAATTCAAATTATCACTTATGGAAATAAGTCATGGAGAGCAAATATGGAGAACTTTCTTATCTCCTGCCATGTTTCCTTTTTTTACGGTATCCAGAGTTTTCCAGAAGTCTCCACACAAAACAATCTCCCACTTGGAGAGTTCATAATGACATAAATCCTTTGCATTGAATCCATTCTCCTTTCTCCTATATCTTCCTTGAGCCCGGCGACATGCTCTCACTGACTCACTCGACCAGCCCCACTGAGGCAACGTACAGCCTCAGCTTGTCGATGGGGACTTCCTTGGTCAACTGTCTGGGATCCTGTTTTATACCGTACAAGCTTTTCTCGAGCTTACACACTAGACCCTCATTTCCCGAGGTCTCGAAACCTTCAGGCTGCACCATATAGATGTCCTCCTCCAAATCGCCATGGAGGAACGCCGTCTTGACATCCATCTGCTCGAGGTGCAAATCTTCGGCCGCTACAATACTTAACACCGTACGAATGGTTGTCAGCTTCACCACCGGCAAGAATACCTCCGTGTAGTCAACTCCTTCTTTCTGTAGGAATCCCTTTACTACCAATCTCACCTTGTACCGCTTGCTGTCAGTTGGTTCATCCTTTATCCGATAAACCCACTTATTTTGTAGCGCCTTCTTGCTATCTGGTAACCAGGTCAATACCCAAGTCATGTTCTTTCCAAGAGACTCAATCCCATCTCTCATTACACGCTCCCACTTGACAGAATCTCCCGTCTCTACCACCTCATAGTAGTCTTCAGATTCGTCATTTGACCTATTCTTGTAGTAGCGTGATCCGTCTTGGACGGAACCGGTCCCCATACATCGTTGTGTACCAAGTCTAGCTTTCTCATCTTGAGTTCTCGTCCGGTCTTCGAAAAACTAACCCGTTTTTGCTTGCCGAGCACGCAGTTCTCACAGAAACCGGTTTCTATCGATTTTACCTTGGGTAACAAACCTTTTGAAGCCAGCACTTGCAGTCCTTTGTGATTGACATGACCGAGCTGATTATGACACAATATCGGCTCAGTTGTCGCTCCCGGAACTGCTAATAAATCTCCCTTGTTGTCCGTGAGATAAAGAGTTCTCATTTTTGTACCCTTCGCCACAACTATAACGCCCTTTACAATCTTCAACAACCCATTCCCAAACACGGTTTTGTACCCCTCACTATCCATCTGCCCAATAGATATCAAGTTCTTCTTTAAACCCGGAATATATCGAACTCCCCGCAAAGTCCATCTAAATCCGTTGTTCGATTTTATTTGAGCATCGCCCATGCCCGATATACATAGCGGTTTCCCATCCGCTAAGTAAATCTTTCCAAATTCTCCATATTTAAAATTCAAAAACTTATCTTTCTGTGAGGTAGAATGGAAGGATGCGCCTGAATCCAGAACCTATGAATCGATAGGGCCGTCGATGCATAGAACTAGGGCATCATCTAAATTCTCCTCAGTGGCGGTATTTGCGGAACTTGTTTCCGCCCTTTTCTCCTTTCTCGGGGATTTACAGTCCCGTTTCATGTGGCCCTTTCTGCCACAATTCCAACACTCCAACTCACTGCGACCTCTCGACTTGGATCGTCCGTGGTTGTTGTTTCTCTGACCTCCATGACCCTGACTCTCCATATTCAAGGTTGAACTCATGAAACTTGAAGTTTCGCTCCGCTCCCTTCGCCGAATATCCTTGTTTAGGATGCGGTCTCGTACCTCCTCAAAAGTCAGATCCTCCTTGTCGCCGATAACGTCTACTGTCGTCGACCAGCTTTCCGGCAATGATGACAACAATATAAGAGCCTTCATCTCTTCACCCAGATTCAATTTAAATGAGTCTAACTGGTTTAAAATAACCTGAAAAGAGTTCAGATGTTTGGCCACAAATCCACCTTCTGCCATCTTCAGATAGAAAAGATGGCGCATCAAATGCAGCTTGTTTAATGAAGACGGCTTCTCGTACGTATTGGATAGCGCCTTCATGATTCCAAAACCCGTCGTCTCCTTCGCCACGTTGAATGTCACGTTCTTGGCTAAGGACAATTGTATGTAGCTTAGCGCCTTGTGGTTCATCTTCTTCCATGCGTCAGCGGTGATCCCTTCTGGCTTCGTTTCAAATAGCGCATCTTCTAGATTCTTCTGGCAGAGCAACGCTTTTGTTTGCATCTTCCAATAGCTGAAGTCTCGCCCGTCGAACCGACCCACCGACACCTTGCTCTCGTCCATCGCTCGTCTACGTATCGCCTCCTCGTTCACACCCAAAGGGAATTTTCTTCGAACCTTGTCTCTGATACCACTTGTTAGGAACCGAGACGCAACAGCAAACACAGAAAGCAAGACACAAGAACAAAAAGATTTTTTTACATGGAAATCCTCAAGGGTAAAAACTACGGCCGCCGGCACTCAAACTCTCTTTAATATTTGGAGAAAGAGAAATACAATACAATTGTTTGTAGTTGTTGGAATGAATAAAAATCTATCCCTACCCCTCTATTTATAGGATAGTCATACCTAATATAAGGAAATAACCCAAGGAATTACCGTCCCAATTAACACCTAATACATGGAAATACAAATATAAGGAAATAAATATATTTCCAATTCCAATTGTCACTTGTGGAAATAAGTCATGGATAGTAAAAATGAAGAACTTTCTTATCTCCTGCCGGATTTTCTTTTTTACGATTTTCAGAATTTTCCAGAAGTCTCCACACAAAATAAAATCACCTTTTTATCCAGTAGGTTTTATATAAGTCACGGTTGCATCAAATAATCATATAGAAATAGAGTAAATATGAGTCATATAGAGTTCATATGAATCATATATATATAGTAGATCTAGTTTGTGTTGTCCTCAAATATAATGAATAAAAAATTGGTCACATCCAAAAGCAACCATGCAACGCATGCAAACGTGTGCATTAATTAGTGATTACAGAGCGCATTAATTATGAGCTACATCAAATTTCCAACCCTTGACTCTGGCTACTTAAATATACATATAATTCATTTCATGTGAAATAAATTTCCATCATATCATGTCGTGTCGTTTTCTTGATCCATCTAATTATCAGATCATTCGATCCAACGGTTCAGATTGTTAAGAAAGTTAGAACTTAGGTTTTATGAAAATTTACTCGTGTGCAACTTAGGATACTTACTGTACATATTAACTGCACTGACTTCTGCAAATAAAAAAGTAACTAATTATGTTAAAAAAAAAAAAAATTTTGAGGAAATTTGGAGAGGGCTTTCACATCCCCTTTCCAAAATGATTAAATTAAACTTATATAAGCGTTTTACATTTTTCTTTGAATTTACACAGCAAGAACAAAATAAAGAAAAAACTATAAAAATTACAATTGAAAGTCACAACTCAGCCACCTAAAGAAAAAACTAATTATGTTAATTACAATTAGTTAGTTTAATTGGGGCTATAAAATTAGTAATTTTCAGGATCCAATGAAATGGATTTGGAGGAAGAATTTGTAGTCTCTCTATGGGGATGTGTTGTACTTTTTATTGAGTTTCAAGAGAGGAAATTAAAGAAGTGCAGTTCGGAAAATATAAATAAAAAAGAGAGGAAATCAAGGCAATATTATTATTGGGATTGTGATCACTTATTTGTTTATTGGCTAGATGTTTTTCAATTTTATTGTAATTAAAAGTTGATCCCCTAATCTTTACCAAAATTACTACATAACCTTCTTTTTTTTATTGAATAGAGGAGAGGGCATAAACTCCTACTTTGATTTCATGAAAGGTCAACTAATGTGAAATCATTGTAATTTATAAATAAACTTTGCATATATCTAAACTAGGCATTTTTAATTTATTAAGAATATACAATTTGAGACTATATCGAAAAAGTACATATGTTTGATTATGAATTATCACAAAATGACAAAAACATTAAAAAGGACACACTTGAGGGTGCAAATTGGGATATAAACTTATAATGTAATTGACTAATGATTGCAACAATGTAGATAGATTAGAGAGATGATGTAATGTTAGTTTGGAAGTAAGAGAGAAGCAGTTGCATTAATTGCACACCCCCCCCCCCCCCAAATGCAAATTAAGATCCAATTAATGGCCAGATGTCATTAAATACTAATCTCCCCCTCAAATTAAGTGCAAACTTCAAAAATAAAGAGGCAACTTGATTAATCTCTAGCCTCTAGGGACAATTTCATATGTACCTTTTCCAAAAATGTCTCCCACAAAATTTATCCTCATATAGACATCTAATTACTATTTTCAACTTCAATGAATCAATGGGACATGATATTTTGACAGGGAAAATTGTTACTATACATAAAAAATAATAAAGTTATCTTTAATAGCTACTAAATTTAGATGTTATTTTTTGTTCTTAGTAGAGAAAACTATGTCAAATATGACTTTCCTGATCATTTGCCAAAAGAACTTCATATCAATCAAATTTATTGCAAATGGGCTCATCGTCTAATGGTTGAGTGCAAAGTACAACAAAGCATAGATCATAAGTTCAAATTTTATTTGCATCAAAAATGAATGTTGGACATAGAGTCATCTCCATTCTATCAAAAAAAATTATCCTTTTGAATATTGAAACTGTAAAATTTGCGTTAACCTTTCAAGTTCAAATTGGTTTTGATAGTTTGATATTTTTAGATTTAGATTGTTCAACTTGTGTGCATTTGAGTTTCTGAAGAGAAAGTTTGATACTTGCACTTTTGTCCTTTTGAAAATTAAATATGAAAAATTTTAACTTTCGAAATGAAAATTTGGTATCTGTCATTTCTGGAAGGATAATTTTGATATTTGAAGTTTCTGGAAGGTAATATTAATAAAATTCAGCTTCATCTAACTTGGGTCAATTAGGGATATAGTGTATAACTTTTTTTTTTCTTTTTTTTTGAAACAACCAATTAGATTGTTAGATTTGCTAAATATTAAGCTAAATACGTTGGATATAGAGTGTAACTTAGTTTAATTATCTAGTTTAATCATCCCTGTTTTTTTTCCTTCTATCTTTGTAAAGAAAAATAAATGAAGGCTTTTCTGATGTATTGGGCTTTACGGGCCTGAATTTTCTAATATTTGACTCATCTTTTATATGTTCAAACCAGTTTAACTAAATTCAACATGATCACTGTATATTTTATAATAGACTTATAAACCTAATAATTTCAAATTCTGAAATCTATTATATATACCAATAGAGTTTGAATCCTTAACATTTTACATATTATTTATTTATTTATGACTATCAACCAATTAAATCATAGAAACTTGCCTCTTTGGCTCACTGTTGAGCTACATGCTGATCTTTTCAATTTTGAATACGCAAAAGAGTGATATTATTAATTGAGTGAAGTACCCATTAACTATTTCACTCATTTCACCAAATCTCTCACTGACAGTTGAACATCATAAATCACATGGAGAAAATTAGTGAAATAATTAGTATGGTCGATTTTTTTTTTTTTGAGAAAAGAGTTATTGCTATTTCAAATTAATCCGCAGTTAAGAAAGTACTAAGTTGATTTATTCTTCTTATTTTTAATGGAACATATATATACAGCACAATGATTTAACTCATTTTGGTGCTCTGAGATTAAAAAAACAAACGGATATTGCAAAAATATAACTGAAGTTGTACTTTGGGGGACAAAGAAATCAATTACTTAATCTTATCTAATCACAAAAAAAAATTTACCAAGCCTAAAAAGGAAATCAGAGAGTTGACATTGGATCTCAACCAGTTCCGGAAAGTTAAGAAACATGCATTAACATCATCCAAATCTTCATCAATCAATGGAGGATCAATCCAAATCAATTTATTATTTACTTATAGGGAAATGGGAAATCATGACGGAATACTGTAGCGACGGATTGAAATTATATATTGTTTTCTCGCATTTCTATATACGCTATATACTATTTTCTTTTTTTAAAATATATATTGTTTACCGAATGAATTTTTATATACTGTTTTTTTTCAGTTTATATATTTTTATATGCTGTTTTTATTTTTTTAAATATATATTGTTTTACCGAATGAATTTTTTATATACCGTTTGTTTTCAGTTTATATGTTTTTTTTTCAGTTTTTATATACCGTCGCTACAGGGTCGCTAAAGTACTCGTCGCATGGTATCAGCTCCTTGATTATATGATATACGTAGTGAGCTCTAATACTAGTTTAACTTAAAAGAGAAATGTAAGATTCATGTATTTTGATCTGTAACAATCTTTTTGTATTACATCATGAATATAAATAATCATGTATACATAATTATACATGAAATGATGAGTTAAAATAAGTATGAACACATGTTATTGCATGCGTATGCATATATTGTTATGATACAAGGAGGAATATTATGAGAACATGGATTAGTAACCATAATAATCTCCACCATCAAGATTCATTGTAATTTCTCAAATATTCAAAGTAAAAAAAAGTCAAATATTTTATTTTCACCATTTCTCATGCACGTCATATGGCTGCCAATTGGACAAGAATAAGGAAATCACACTTCATAATTAATTTAGTTGATCAATGTAATAAATGTTTCAGTTTGTAATCGATACAATATTTGGTTGTCAATGAGTAAGATAAGAACTATATTGTCATTCAAAATTTACTATGTATATTCAGGAAATGGAGTAGACATGCATGCTCAAACAATTAGTTATGACTTATGAAGCTATGTTAAACACATCTAGGTCAATCAAAATTTTCAATTGGAGCAATTCCAATGCATACATATATATGTTTGTTAATGTGACAATAATGAGAACAGATCTCTAGACTCTATATAATTATGATTATATTTGTGATTGTACTACATGCATAAAAGAAAAATATAAGACCTTAACATGATTAAATCAAGTATGCAGCATACAATTTATCGGCAATCTTAAAAGAACTTGTTCAAAGTTTGTGTTCGAATTATATTCCAATGATCCATTGATCCTAAACCTTTTTTTCTTCCTATGCTATATTGCTTACAATAAAGAAAGAGATGCAAATTAAGACTTAAATGGACTATTTAAAAAAAAAATAGATTTGAATAAGCAATCATTTTATAAAGAATACAAACAATCATTAGAAGATGACAATATAGTGAGGTAATGGGCCAATCATCAAAACCATCAATAAATGCTAACCTATCCAAAGTAAACTAAAAATTCACACAAAATTAATTCCTTGATTCAAGTTTAAAATATGTTACAAAATATTCAGAGCATGTGATTGGTTAGATGCATTGATTTGTGTGATACTTCGTTATATTGCTTAGTCTTAACTATGGATGTTGTATATAAGTGCTGATATTAAAATAAATGATTAAATATTAATTTGTCTCCTCTTTACAAGACATGAAATTGCATTTTTCTTAAATACAAGACGTGAGCACTCGTTCCTCCTCGGAAAATATTATTGGACCGAAACTTAGAAAAATTAAGTTGGTATTTTTTTTTTGGGCAAAGTATACACTTGCAAATCACAATGTTCCACATTTGCATAGTTTTCATCTCGTATATATATATCATACTTGCTGGCTATAACAATAATTAATTAAGTATTTGATGTCCCATATTTAGAGCTCATCATGCATTATACATACATCAAAATTCTTGATATGCAACAACATAAATATTTTCACATGCTTTAAAAATAAAAAATATCTATTGTTTATTATACTTCACAGATTTTAATTCATATCAAATGATAAATAAATCTAAATACAAGATCTCAAATACTTAGTAAAAAAAAATCTTGTTTACTATATAACATTTTTTTTCTTCTGATGGTGGTATTTCTACAAATAATAAACTTGAATGAATGGACATGTATGGAAAACTGCCAATTGAAAACTAGCTTACAAAGTTACACGTGTGAGACGAACTTGCTTCCTCAAAAGACATCATTTCCACTTGGATCCCTTCAATTAGTTGACTACACATTATAAATGATATTACTAACAAAATTATTAAAAACAAACATGGTTCAACCATCATTAATTGGCCCTTAGTCAAACATTTCAACTCGATCGTGAGCCACGTCACCTGATTTATTCAGACCATACTTACAAACACAATTACACCAACAAATATATTTCGAAATAGACATTTTCAGAATGGGCCAAAACCGAAGTTAGAGCTTAACTTGTTTCCTAACTAGTAAACAAACCCTAATCTAACAACATAGTTAAAATTTAAAATAGATAACAAAAGTACATACATAACTTCCCAAACCCCTAGAATAATACATCACATAACACCACACACAATTAGGATCTTAAAGGAGATATAACATAACTAAAACAACCTTAAACAAAATACAAAATACAAGCACAACAAACCCTACTTTTCTTCCTCTCACAAACCCACTCAAGTTAAAAATATTCATTCCCCAATCTCTTTATAACCACAACAAACTGACAAGTAACAACAAACTAAACACTACAACACAACACACATCCCCTTAATTGTGATCCCCTAAAAGTAAACATAAACTCAACCAAACTCTTTCCTCTCTTAAGAAGAAGCATTGTTGGTGTAAACGGGTCCGCGAGTCCCACGGCCCGACCCGTTATTACCATAACTATTATTATATCCGTACCCACCTCGATTGTTGTACCCGCCTCGACCATTATTATTATTATAATTATTGTTATAATTATAGTTATAGTTGTTGTAACCGCCTCTAGTGAAGCCGCCACGGGGCCCACGGCCTCCGCGCATCCCCATTGGTCGATGGTGTCTTGGGAAATTTCCAAAAGTCTAAATAAAAAGAAATTAAGTTTATTACATGCAATAATATAAGAGGGATAAACGCATGGTTAGTCCCTGTGCTGTTGATTTGAACTTTTCAATCCTGTACTTTATGAAAACTCGCACGAATATTAGTCCTTGAGTTAAGGACCAACTAACCGTGTCCAATTGTAAAAAGGAAAGGGACCAAAAAGTTCAAATCAACATTACAAGACCAAATTGCAATTCAATTACCCCGTAATATAATTGATTTAAGTTTTTGTTAAGATTTGGTAAATAGTACCTCGGTGTCGAGTTTCATCTGCTCGGAGAATCTGGGCCGTCCATTTCTGTTGTTCTGATCCAGCGAGGTGCATGACAAGGAGTCAAAGAAGTCGTCCTTTACATAAACGGGCTGCTACAAAGGTTTAAAAAACCAAGAGAGGATCAGTACCAACTCTAAAATAATGATAAATAATAAGTAGGCACATTTCGCATATTATAAATGTATTGTTTCAAATAAATTAAGGTGTTTAAATACTATTTCCCCATTAATAAAATTGAATTACGGGGTTTTTTCAACATCCCAAAAATTAGAGGTTTTTTCACAAAAATACCAAGAAATACATGGCCCTTTTCGGGAAAAAAAAAATCCCCTAGAAATAATCACAGTATTATTATTTTGTTTGGGATCTTGATTCAAACCTTGGGTTCGGATTCATCCTCGTCTAGGCTTTCATCCAAATCATTCTCATCGAATTCTCCATGTCCTTTACTCTTGCCCAAATGGTCCCACACTTCGTCCTTGTTGAACTTCTCGTTCATCGCTATGAAGTCGAACTCCTCCGTGAATTTCGTCACTTGCCTCGAAAACTGCACCCACCCAAAAAAATCACAAAATTAATTACAAAATATAACATTATATTAGAGAGAGAAAGAGGAATGAGAGAGAGAGATGTACGGCGCTTGGACCGCGGCCTCTGCCACGGCCCCTGTAATTGTTGTAGTTGTGATGGCCGTATGAATGACTCGCAACATTCTACAAAAATAATATAAAAATAAATATTTTTTTGATAAAATTCATATTAAAATCTTAAGAAACAATGAAAAGAAGATAGAAAATTGAGCCGAATAAAATACCTTGTTATATGGAGCAGGAGCTTGAGCAGGAGAAGGCAGAAGAGGCTCCTTAGTCTCGACAGGCGGCTTAACCTGCACCAGCGGCTCAGCCAGAATCGGTTCGTCCTTATTACTCTCACTCTTATTATTATTATTAATCTCCAAAGTTTCAAATTCAACCAATTCAGGCAGAGAACTATTCACATTCTCACTCTTACTATTCTCATTACTAATCTCAACCACCTTAATTATTTCTATTTCCTTTGGACTGTTCTGCACTGGTACAGTTGAAGAGTTTGGTACGACAGTTGGTACGACAGTTTGACTGGTTTGTAAGAGTTGACCAGGAGTCAACAACGGTACGGTATTGGTTTCAACTGGTACAGATAATTTACTGCTAGAGAGAGAAACAGCAGCACTCGCGATCGGCTCCACGCTCGAACCTAGAGAGAGAGAGGCAGCCAAAGAAGGCGCATTAAATCCCGAAATCGAACTCGTCAGAACCGGCAAACTCACAGGAGCAGTAGAGAAATTACTGGTACCAGTACCCGTACCCGTACCAGTTTGTTGTAACAAAGGAGGCAATTCAGGCAGATTCATTGGAGTCAAACTCTGACTCAGACTGGGTGGGTACTGCAACTGCATGCCATGTGGCGGTCTCACCAGATTATGATTCTGTCCCAACTGGAATCCTCCAGTCTGCTGCTGGTTCTGTCCCATCTGGAATCCTCCAGTCAGAGGAGGAAGATTCTGGAATCCTCCAGTAGTAGGAGGAGTGTTCTGATTAAACTGGAATCCTCCAGTAGGAAGCGGAAGATTCTGGAAGCTTCCGGAAGGAGGGGGGTTCTGGCCCAATTGGAATCCTCCGGTAGGAGGAGGGTTCTGGCCCAACTGGAAGCTTCCGGAAGGAGGGGGAAGATTCTGGAAGCTTCCAGAAGGAGGGGGATTTTGAGGCAGCTGGAAGCCACCATTTGGGGGAGGGGGGTAATAGCCGGGCTGCCAGTAAACAGGAGGGGAGGGTTGGTTGGGTTGCGGGCCCCAGGACTGGAGAGCTGGGTTGTTGTTTGGCTGGTATAAAGGAGGGATGTTGGATTGGAATGGAGAGGGCGGTCTTTGCTGGAGAGATGCGGTTGGGAAGTGAGGAGGCTGGGTTGGGTCCTGTGTGGGGCCGGTTGGAGGAGCTGCGCGAGTGTATTGAGACTGTGCAAAAAGAGAAATAGATTGTTAGTGGTGTTTGCTAAGTAAAAATATGATGTATTGGTTGGAATTAAGGGGATGAAATGGTTTTTTAATTTATACTTGAATGATGGCTGGGTCGTTGTGGATTTGGGCAGGTGGAGCGGGCTGAGCAGGTTGAACAGGAGATTTGACTTGTAAATCCTGTAATAATTGAAAGATGTAGAATTATAAGCGTTTTTTATGAAAATATAAGATGTGAGGTTAGGGATTAGAGAATATATGTGTGTTGGAAATTGAAATATGTTTAGTTGGTATGTTAGTGTTTTGTGTAAAATACCTTGATATCGCTGCCTCTGAAGAGAATGAACTCGTAAATTTTGTCGCTGGCTGGGATTTGTGGGCCGTCTTTCTTTCTTCCTTCAGTTCCAAATGATCTCACTGGGATAATTTCACAAAATAAAAGTATATAATTAGTATTTTAATATTTTCAGATAGGTTTAATGCAAAGGCAGTGATGCAGTATCATAATTAGTAGATCATTTGTGCCGATAATAATTAAATTACAGCCCTATGCATAATAGGGGGAAGAAAAAAATACAGACAAACTGACCAAAAAAAGTATTTATAGTAAATATATACGATATATTAAGGATTTATTTTCTGCAAATCGTGAATTTTCAACAGGTAATTACATAAAAAGGGAAACTAAAACGACCTAAATTAATGGAAATTTACTAAATTTAGAACATCTCACGGTAAACAGTACACCAATCCTTTCTACTACACAAAATTTCACACTTCAGAACTTCTGAAGCTTCCTAAGCGCTAAAAACGTACAAAATTACAAGTACAAAAAGCAGAATACTACACAAAATCGATCTATTAGATTCGGATACCGTTTCTCAACCCGATACTCGATTCCTCAGTATTAATCGTATACAGAATCCCTTCGTATCTTATCTCGCTCTTAGACGTAAGGCTAATCAGGTATATATAGTAAATATAGTAGATATATATACAATATTTTCAGGGTTTAGTTTTTGTAAATCACGAATTTTCAACATGTAATATATATAAACGGAAAATAAAACAACCTGACTTGATGGAAATTTACTAATTTAGAAGGTCTCACAGTAAACAGTAAACCTATAACTAACTGCTAAACAAAGTATACTATTACAAGCAAAAAACCGATCTATTAGATTCAGATACCGTTTCTCAACCCAATACTCGACTCCTCAGTATTAATCGTGTACAGAATCCCTTCGTATCGTATCTCGCTCTTAGAGGTAAGACTAATCAGACTCCCGATGTACGAGTCCGCCGCCCCGCCGCCGCCGCCTCCAGATCTGCCCGCCCCCGCCGTCGCAGAACCAATCGACTTCTCCGGCGAGGCCCCGCCCGACGTCTCCGCCGTCGCCATCGGAGCAGAGAAGAGAGGAGAGTAGGTTTTCGAGAGAGAATTGCGGCTTCAGATCTTTTCTGAAGAGTCGCTTTGGTGCTTGTTTCTTCTTTCTGTGTGTAATGATAATAAGTGGAAGATATTAGGACCAGGGATGGGATGGGATGGGATGGGAGGTTATTTGGATACAGTCGGTGTATGGAAAACTTCAGAACAATAATGGGCCCATGGGCCGACATATAACTATGATGTGGGCGTGATTGTTTTGTTTGGGCTGTTTTTGAGGTACAAGACTATGAAAGCTGTACGACGGGGAGCGTGACCTTGTTTTTTTCTTTTTTTTCTTTTTTTTTTGAAGAGTAGGCATAGCCTACTAGGATTTATAATGAAATGGATAGTCTTTTTACATCATATATTTAGATGGCCCTTTTTCTTTTAACAGCGAAAATAAAATAAAATAAAATAAAGAAAAGTAAAGAACAAACACCCCCCTCCCCCCCAAAAAAAAAAAAATTCCTAGCTAGATTTGCCATTGAGATTGTGACGGTGACAACCATGCACCCCATCGTCCGTAGTCCGTTTCTGCATTCGTGGCTGCGAGCCTGCGAGGATAGTAGAGCGGCGGCAATTTTTGAAGATTCTAGCATTTTGTTCTTTCCAAAGGTTCCAATTGCGAGTAAGCCAAAGCACACCTAAGAGTCTCCTTTGCTTTTGGTTTTTGTTTTGCCATAGGCTCTGTAGCATGTCATTTGGGTTGTCTGTTGGTGGTGGGGACGGTATCCCTATTTTATTGGTAATTATACTCCAAAGTCGCTGGGAGTACGGGCATGTTGCAAATAAGTGATCATATGTCTCGTCGTTCTGGCCATCACATAATACAAATACTGTTCGGATTGAGTTGTCCCATTTCCTAATTTTGTCTCTCGTTTTGAGTTTGTGCTTTCGTAAGGTCCAACCAAAGATTTTAACTCTAAGTGGGGCAATTGACTACCATACTTTTTGGCTATCTGTGTCAATTATCCCTGGATTTGCAAAGAACTCATAGGTTTTCTTTAACCTGAAAGTCTGTGTTTGTTTGTCCGGTGTCCCATAGGAAGCTGTCCTCCTGGTGATCTAGCACTATGTTGGAGAGCTGAGTTTGGATAGCTGTCCACTGGCCTTCGAGTCTTGAATTAAGTTGTCTGTCCCACATGCATTGGGCGTTGGATTCTACCAGGTAGTCCGCTACTGTGGCGTGTTTTTTGGTGGATCTCTTGTAGAGTATTGGATATTTTGTTTTGAGCGATTGGTCCGTAAGCCATTTGTCATCCCAAAACTTTATCGTTTGTCCATTCCCTAGTTTGGATTGGATTCTACTATTGAACCAGACTTCTAGCTGGATTAGGCTAGTTGTGATGAAAGAATCCTTTTGGGTTTGTAAATCAAGCCGGTTGGATCCATATATTTTGTTATATGTTCGGGTCCATAGTGCATTTGGTTCTATTTTGAGACGCCATAGCCATTTTAGCTGCAGGGCGTGTTCTGTTCTGTAAGATTTTTGACACCTAATCCCCCGTTTCTTTTAGGTAGACAAACTGTTTCCCAATTGACGAGGTTATGACCCGGTTTGTATTCCTGAGAGCCATTCCACAAGAAATTTCTTCTAATTTTATCCAATTCTTGTATGACTCCTTTTGGTAAATTGAAGTCTTGCATACAGTAAGTTGGTACCGCTGTCAATATTGTGTTTAACAGAGTTAATCTGTCTCCCTTGAAGAGATATTTGGATGCCCATCTGGACACTCTATTTTGCATTTTTTTTCAATTAGTGGTAAAAAGTCCTCCTTTCTCGGTTTGTTTAATGTTAGAGGTAGTCCAAGGTAATTGATCGGAGTATAATCTGTAAATTGTCTATTTCTGGCTAGTTCCGTTGACAACGGAAGTGGTCCAACGGACCACTGAGTTGACAACGGAACTGGCCCCTTGAAGATTTTTTCTCCCTAACATCGGTTGTCGATTTGTGTTGTATAGTCCGTTGGCAACGGACCATTAGATTTTTAGCCGTTGGGAGAATATCTTGCTTTAATTTCCTTCCGTTTTTACAGCCCGTTGACAACGGAATAGTTCCGTTGGCAATGGAACTGCGCAGGATTCCTTTTCTGAAGGCTGCTCTTTCCTCCTTTAAAAAGAGGCGGCCGCCTTCTCAGAAAAACACACGATTTCTATTGATAAAAAGCAGAAATTCTCTCTTCTTAATACTAGTTAAATTCTCTAAATCTTAAAGTGAGATTAGTGGAGTTTTGAGCATGCTGCTCATGTTTGTTTGTTGAGTTTATTGAGATCGGATTGTAAATTATTGCTCCATCGATTCGTCAAGGTTGTTGTAAGACGAGCGGTGGTTCAAGGTCCTGTAATCGATCTTTTTTATTAGTGATCATCAGAGCCGCAAGGCAAGTTCCGGAGAGTAGGCAACTCGTGAACACGGTAAGAGCCGCTAGCGAGTAAACGGGTGGTTAAGGCTAACACAACCACCTCGCCGAACTTCATAAACAAGTTCGTGTGTTCGGTATCTCTTTACTCTTTCTATTTACTTTTTCTTGTTTATTATTTTTCTTTGTTAATTAATATTCAAATAACCATCAACAAAAGTCTAAAAATAATAAAAAAATCTAAAAATCTAAAAATACAAATATTCACGTTTCCGCAAATTAGGCCTATTAAACTCCCCTATAGGCCTCCAGTAAACAACAAGTTCAATTATTCATGCTTCCGCACGAAATTAGGCCAGTTTACCCTCCTATAGACCTTCAGTAAACAACAACGAGAACAAAAGGCATTGGCGATAAGGGGTCGCTCAGTTCTCCGGCCAGATTCTTGGTCCAATCGATTCCACAAAATGTGGCTAATTGGTCCGCCGCCATTAGTTCAAGTGGTTGTTTCTTTAATGCTTCGACATGCGTGACCTTCTTTTTTTTCAAAGAAAAATAATATATAGAGATAATAAACAGTATATACGATTCATTTTGTGTGAAAAATAGTGTATAGAGATAAGAAACAATATATATGTTAAATAGTGAAATGTTGTATATAGAAAAAAAATTAATATATTGAAAAGAGAAGATAGTATATACAAATTCCATCGCGTTTTAGGCATGCTCTAACCCATCGCTCTTTCACATTTCTCTATTTCAAATATATATTTGATGATAGTATATAACATGTCACTCAATTTTAAAATTTGACCAAATAGATCATTCAACTTTCAATTGTTTCATATAAGTCGTTTAACTTTTATTTTGTCAAAATAAATCATTATGTTGATTTTTATCCTTTATTAATAGAAGTGACAAGTGGACCCCATGACATTACTGATTTGAGCGGTCTAGATTATTATTGACTTAAGAACTCAAATAATCATATCAAGTTGAACAAAATCACAGGAGGTCATATAACTTTACAATAGTATCACCGATTCACCACATGTCAACCGTTAATACACTCAACTCCAAACATATACCACCCATATTGATCACTCAAAAATTTAAAATATTAGATCACTCAACTTTAAAAATATTATTACAAGAGGCCTTTCAACTTTAATGATTCATCTTTCCTGGTTATTTAATTTTATACCTCTAGAGGTCATTAAATTTAAAACTATATTATGCAGTCAATAATTTTAGAATTATAACATAGCATATACAACTAACCACTATTAGAATTATACTTTTATCAATTACAATCAATTTATATAGTTGAGTTAGATATGCTATCTTTCTGAATTTCGACGATTTTGATGACAAGTAAGCCGGTGATACGTATGGTCCCATTTTAATAAAGGGAAATTTTAAAAAGTAAAAACTAATTTTTTTGAATATTACAAATAACCCCGAAAGTTTTCAGATTTTCAATTACCCCGGTCATAAGTATCTTATTTCGATATACCCCTTCATTCACTTCCCATCCATTTGATGGTTATACTTTTGAAAAGACTATGTTCTTAATGCTTTTACGGGGATTTTAATTTTGGTCTCTCTCAAAATTTATGATGATATCTTTTGCTTAAGCTAGCATGTTTTGGCAACACTACTTCTTATTGAATTGTAATGTTCTTTTTGAACAAGACTTAAGTAATTATATTTTTTATTATGTTTTATGTGTTATAATGAAAACTTGTCTCTTCGCAGACATTCGTCTAATGAAATGTCCAAGGGCTTTACTTGAAAAAAATAAATAAATATGGTGGAGCTTTAAAAGCTATTTATTTAACAGAAGCTGAGTTTCTGTTGACATTCTTACCCAAGCATATCATTTTGAATCTTAACACCAAACCCAAATTTAAATTTGTTAATCCACCCAAATCTCTCTCTCTCTCTCTCTCCTCACATAACATAATCAATCATTACCCATGGCAGGAATACTTTCATGTACAGCTTCATAATACAAAATAAAATCTACTAACTTCAACTCTCATTCCCAGTATAAAAATATATAACGACTCATTCAAATTATATACTACAAATTCATAAAAAATAACCACCAATCCACTACAAGAACCAATACTAACACAAGGGATTGAGACCTTACATATACACTCTGGCGCATTACATTCTGAGCAGATTCCTACCTCTGGCCATTGGTTACCCCACAATCCACTAGCTGCTAGAATAATCTAAAGTACCATTATGCCCTCAGTTTTATTTGTTTCCATCTCCAAGCCTGTTCAAAATCTGTAGAAAAATGATCAATCTTTTGGGGCTGTTTGGTAAATAAGTTAAACAATTGAGGGTATTTTGGGTAGAATGATGACTGCACGTTGCTTCTCTTGGGCCAGCTTTATCCGAACGGATGAAAAGACTAATATGTCCTTCCTGTGTTCAGTCATGTAAACAACACAAGGTTGAAGATAATAATTGGCAATCTTTCCTAGAACGTTTAATACTTTGGAGTTAGGAACAATAATATTTTTAGAAATTTAAAAATGAAACAATAAACTTCATGACAAAGCTGGAATGATGAAATCTCAAGTATATTAATTAAATAAGATTATTGATCAGAACAACCTGAAAATGTTATTTGGTAAATACAAATTATGCAATCCTCTATAACGTAAAGCAATGTTATATGAATCATCATAACCCGATACGCCAAAATATTTTGTTTCATTTATTCATTACATTAAACTCTAGTGCCAAGAAAAAACATAACAAAAGAAAAAAAAAACTAAACTCTATAATACGTGACTCATAAGACGATACACATTATTATTTGCTATTAATATTAATAATAATATTATTATTTTTTTCAGTTATCTGATAATCATGATATTTGAAATAGTCCTATGTCAAATTAAAATTGAAATTGTGCATGTCTAATGTAGTTTTATCTCAAGAAAAAATTGAAATTTTGCATGTCTAATGTTTTTTTATACTAAAATAATACTTTTTAACATCTTTATCACTCAAATGACTCTCTTATTTTTATTTTTATTCTTTCTTAATTATTTTATTTCAAACAACATGAATAAATATATATTGCAATTAAATTATTTTGAAAATCTAACCATTTTTTAAACATATTTAACAATATTTATATCATGTATGACATCATATTCTTAAAAAACCCACAACTTAATCTACTCCATATTAGCTATATATTATTCCTACAGCACACCCCAACACATCAGATTCAAATTTCATAGGGGCATTTTAGTCCACAAAAAACAAAAAGTAAAAGGCAAAATCCAACTCACAAAGGGCGGCTATCTCACACAAAACAAACCATCCATCTGCACCTCAAGCAAACCGTACTTACGAAACCATTAAACTGACATATCGGCCCCACACATTCAAATCGATTCTCTACATATAAACCGGGTCTACACAACATATTCCTCACAGAATTCCTCAAAAAGGATAAAATTTTAACTGCGCACGGTATTTTCAATAAACTTAAACTTATTACACTGACATATGGGTCCTAGTTTCAGATATAAACTTTGGTTTTTATGGCGTAAGTCTATATGAGAAATTTATCTTAGAAAAGCCCTTGGATTTTTTTTATGAGCGACTTTTTTTGCATCGAACCCCCTCGATTCCATTTTCTTCATTTCTTTCCCCTTTCCCCTATTTTCTAGGGTTTCCTTTCCAAATCGGTCCTCCGAATCCAGCGAAATTCCACTCAGATCCACCGATTTCCCCGGCGAAGTAGCCCAATTCCGCGCCGTACTCCGTTCTAGAGTTAGGGTTTCGTTTGGGGTTTGGGAGTGTTAGTGGTTTCGCTGTTTTTGCTGATTTTGTTGCTTTTTTGGTGTAATTTGGTGGTTTTTTCACTGGAAGTTGAGTTGGGAAGGAGGAAGTGGGTTGTTGGAGCTTGATTTGAAGAGTTCTTGCAACTTAGTGGGTGAATTCGAGTTTTAGGGTTTTGGGTTTTCTTCAGTTTCGAATGTTCTGCTGAGATGTTCACTCCAAGCAGAACGGGTTGGCCTGGGTTTCTCTCGCCGAGCAGGAACCCTAACCCTAACCCTAGTTCCAGTTCGAAAGGCAAGGCCGTTGCGGATTCTGCTCCGCCACCACCGAGAGATTCGCTGGCCGACAATGGCGATGTTGAGGTAGTTGGAGTGAGTGGCGGAATAAAAGGCGGAATAAGCGGCGATATGGAGTCGTGGCGGAGGTTCAAAGAGGCTGGTTTGATGGATGAGTCGGTTCTTGCGAGAAAGGACAGAGAGGCTCTCGCTCAGAGAGTCACTGAGCTTGAAAAAGAGGTAACTTTCTAAATTTCAACTATTTGTTGCTATTTCAATCTAATTATTTATACCTATACAGTTTATTGAGTTATTTTTTTGTGCCATGATTTGCAGTTGCATGAGTATCAGTACAACATGGGCTTGTTACTGATTGACAAGAAAGAATGGGCTTCTAAGCATGAAGAGCTCAAACAAACAATTCTAGAGTTGCAAGAAACCCTAAAAAGAGAGAAGGAATCTCACCTGCTCGACGCGTCAGAGTTCCAAAAACAAGAGGACCAATTGCGTCAGGCCTTAGGAGTCCAAAAGCAATGCGTGGCTGAGGTATTTTAACTTCAATTAATATTTTTTTATATAATATCTGGTGCAAAATTTCATATATACCCCCCTTTAAAATGTTAAAAAACAGCATGTATACCCCTAAAAAAGTAGGAAATATCATGAATTCCTTATAAAACATACAAATATCATGTTATATTTCTATATTTGCTTGAAACGATTCATGATAATCATGTTTTAGAGGGTTATAGATGATATTTTGATGTTCATTTACCTAACAATCAACAACCCAATTAACTCATTTATTTTATTTCTGACAGCTTGAGAAGGCGTTGAACACAATGAGAAAGGAAATCGCGGAAGTAAAGGTCAGCGCGGAGAGGAAAGTGTCTGACGCGCGAGCCAAGGAAGCTCAATTAGAAGAAAAGGATTTAGTAATTGAAGCTCGGTTCAGCTCGGCTGAAGCCAGGCTGGCGGAGGCGAGCCGCAAGGAGTCCCAAGCTGAGAGAAAGCTCGAGGAGATTGGGGAGAGAGAAAGGAAGTTTGACAAGGATAGACTTGCCTTTGACTCGACGTATGTTTGGTTTTAGTTTTATATATAAATAAATGCATGATTAGTCACTGTATTTTAGTTGGATTGTGATTCAGTCCCTGTATTGTTGATTTAAAGCTTTTGAAACATGTACTTTATGAACAGTAGACCATTCGATAAAGTACAGGGACCAAAGAGTTTAAATCGGTAATAGAAGGACCGAATTGCAATCCAATTAAAGGAGTCTCAAGCTTAGAGAAAGTTGGGAGGAGATTGAGGAGAGAGAGAGAGGAAGTTAGATAAGGACAGACTTGCCTTTGACTCGATATATGTTTTGTGCAGTTTTGTTTGGTTTAGTTTAGTTTAGATTAGTTTTTTTGGCGGAGTTTCATTGGTATCCCTTAAAAAAGATGAATATTGTCCGTATTCAACAACTGTCCTGATTTTTGAAGAAAATGCTTAAAGTATCTCTCGTTTTGTATGAACAATAGGTGCCTAAACTGTCCCTCTTTGTCAACTTTTTATTTATACAAAAGAGGGAAAGTGTAGGCCTTTTCTTGAAAAATCAGGAGAGTGGTATTAGATATTGATGATATTTATTATATTGCTTGTTTTCTACATGTGATATTTTAAGGTTTCAGAGGGGGTATTGGTGATCTTCTTTAACCTTTTGTTACTTACATTCGCATTTATGGTGATTTTATTTATTTTTTTATTTCCTTTTTAACAGTCGGAAGGAGAGAGAGAAACAATTGATGGAGCAAGGCGAACATTTAAGAGAGTGGGAGTCCAAACTCCAAGAGAGTCAAAACCGGCTCGTTTTGGGCCACAGAAATCTAAATGATCGAGACGAAAGAGCGAATGAAAAAGAAAGGTTGATAAAACTTAAGCAGGAAGAGCTCGACGACGCGAAAGCGAGTCTTGAGGCGGCCAAAATTGCGATTAAGAGCAAAGAGGATGAGGTTAATTCGCGTCTTGTTAGCTTGACTAACAGAGAGAAGGTATACTTTTTGGGAATTGAGTTTGTTGTTTAATAGTTTGTAATGTTGTGTAATCTGTTTAGTGATATGATTTGTACTTTGTTTGGTTTGGAACTGAAGGATGCGGAGCCTAGACTTAAGAGCTTGGAGCGTAAAGAGAAGGAGTTGGCTGAAAGAGAGGAAAAACTCAGTATTAGAGAATCGGTATGTATTATTTTTAATTAATTAATTAATTTATATATATAGTTGAATTGGCTGAACATTTGTCTTAGAGATTTTCTCATTTTATCTGATTTTGCACTATATTCTTCAGGAGGGTATACAGAAGCTTCTAGAAGAGCACAACGCTAAACTAGAACTGAAACGTGAAGAGTTTGAATCAGAATTACAAACAAAGAGAGAAGCGTTTGAGCTTGAGCAGAAAGACAAACTGAGCTCAATTGTGAAGAAAGAAAAGGAGTTAACTCGCAAAGAGAATCAACTCATTAAAAAAGAAGAGACTCTAGAGACCAAGACTCAGAAACTGAAGGAAAAAGAGGCGGATTTCCAAACCAACTCAAAGGACCTAAAAAAGAAAGAACAAGAGATTAAAAAGGAAGAAGAGAAATTAGCAGAAGAGAGAAACCGTCTTGAGTTGGAAAAAACAGAGATAAACAACTCTAAGGAAGAATTAGAGAGGTTAAAGGCTTCTATAGAGGCTGAAAAACAAGAGATCATTAGAGAGAAAGAAGAGTTGAAATTAACAACTGAGGAGAGAGAAAGACATGGTGCGCTAACGACTCGATTGAAGCAAGAGATTGAAGAGTATCGGTCCCGTACCGATTCTGTAATGAAAGAAACCGAAGATTTGGTACAACAAAAGCAAAGATTTGAAACAGAATGGGAGATTTTGGACGAAAAGAGAAACACTATAGAATCAGAGTGTAAGAGACTTAATGAGGAGAGAGAGAGGTTTGAGAGGTGGAAAGAGAGTGAAGAGAGAAGGATCAAGAGCATCGCGTCAGAAACAGAAGAGAAGTATAGGAAGGAAATGGAGGAGTTGAATCTGCACAAATCGGCTTTGGAAAGGCAAATAGAGCATGAGAGAGAGGAGATGAGAGAGGAACTGAAGAGAGAGAAAGCGGATAGTGAGAGAAACCTCCAATTGAGACAGCACGAACTGGTGATGGAAATGGAAAGTAGGGTTTCCCAAAGAGAGAGACAGTTGAAGGAAATTGAAGATGAATTACGCAGAAAAACCGAGTTTCAAGAGACCCAAATGAAACAGGCGATCGAAACGAACGAAGCAAAGATTCAAAAGATCGTTAAGGAGAGAGAAGCAATCATGAAGGAGAGAGAGGGTCTTAAGGAGGAGAAAGAAAGGCTAGAGAGAGAAAAAATCGAGGTGAAAACTGACATAGAGAGCCTGAGCCAGCTAAGCAAGAGCCTGAAAGAGAGGAGAGAGGAATACACAAAGGAGAGAGCCCGGTTTCTCTCTCTAGTCGACAAGTACAAGTCCTGCAATAAATGCGGCGGCACAGTTATCGAGGAATCCGAGATACTTGGCATCCAAGAAACCGACTTTCCGAATTTTGAACATCTCAAATACCCTCAAAATCTAGAAGCTTCTCCTTCTGTTTTACCTCCAACAACGGAAAATGCGAATAATAATACTAATAATAATGCTTCAGTTGGAAGAATGTCATCATGGGTTCAAAAATGCAGTCAGATATTCAAACTCTCGCCGAGCAAGAAAGCCGGTCAACTCGGTCAAACCTCGTCAGAGCGGGCCGAGGAATCCTTCGGCGCGAGGCTAGAGAGAGAAGGCTTTGAAGAGTTCGAGCCCACACCAACTTTCCAAGACCAAAATCTAGGGTTTGTGTCCGATTCTTTGGAAAATGGTCCTGAGCCATCTTTCGGTCTTTCTGAAAATTCACTAGACGTTGACTTAATTCAGAGTCAAACTCAGAGTCAAACCGAAAATGTTGACCAAAACGGAAAGGAAGGAACTTCTGCTCAAGTTGTGGAAGAAACGAAGAAGAAAAGAGGAAGACCAGTTAAGAGAAACCGAACTATTAAAACTGTGGTTGAAGAATCAAAGGTGATATTGAAAGAAGGCGAGAATAATGAGGGGTTGGTCGAAGCGGGTCAAACGGGTCGGAAGAGAGGATTTGGACAGGTGGCGAGTGAGGAGAGAGAAGGGAGCGAGACTGTATCGGAAAGCGTGTCGGTCGGAGGAGGAGAGAGAAGGAGGAAGAGGCGTCAGACTGGTGCTAGTGCTGATGTGGCGGCGTCTCAGCCTGCTGAGGGACGGTACAACCTTAGACGCAAAACGTAAGTGCTTTTTTAATATGTGAGAAAGAAAAATGGGATAAATGCAAGTTAGTCCCTGGTAGTTTAATTGGATTGCGGTTTGGTCTTTGTACTATTGATTTGAACTTTTTGGCCCCTGTACTTTTGTACATATTTAGTCCCTGCTTTAACGTACTAATCATGCATGTTTTTATAAATTACATGGATTAAGTAGTTCAAATCAATAATACTAGAATGAATTGCAGTCCGATTAGAGTACAAGAACTAACAGCGAATTTATCACAAAGAAAAAAAAGCGATTAAAATCGCCATTCGTGGTTTCTGTCTAGGTTCCTACCTATCATTTTTGTTTCGAACACACCCGTAAAAAGAATCAAAGTATCACTTAAAACCCTGCAAAATGTCCATCTATACCCTTTGTACTTTCTTGAAAAATTGAACTAATTTTAGGGTATTTCGGTAATCAATTAGTTTTGGTGCATTTTAGTAATTAAACAATTTATTGTAGGAGGGCTGCTATGAACAACGCTCCTCTGTTGGTTCCTCATTCGAGCAAAGAGGAAGGAAAAGGGAAAGGCAGGCAGCAAGAGGAAGGAGAAGAGGGGACTTCAAAACCGACCGTGAATTTGAATACAACGATGACGGAGCAAGCGGTTCTCGAGGTCCATGAGTTCTCTCAAACTATTCTAAGGGTACTTAATCAAATACGTTATCTTATTCGAAGTAAAATCTGACTTGTGACATTATTTATGTATCATCTGTTTAGAAAAACGGACTTCGGGTGAATTTTTTTTGATAAATATATAGTCCGCATTAGTTTTTTTTTTCTTCTGAAAATTTTATATGTTGAGAGGGTTATTTGAAAATTAAAAGTGGTATTTGTTGGACTAATCTACCTCCATACTGAATCACATAATATTCCACACGCTATTTTCGGTCCCTATATGATTTGTGTATTTTGGGACCCAAAAGTCAGTAATGTGAAATATTATGTTGTGGGTGAGTGTGGATCCGCTCATTCCTCGCGCTCTTAATAATGATATTAACGTGTTAGTTTTTACGATAATTCTTATTTATTGCTTAGGTGGAAACCAACAACAACGGTGATAATGGGGTGGAAATAGAAGAAGAGGACGGAATGGAGGTTGTGGGCGGTAACGGCGGCAATGAAGTGGAGCCGTCGACTCCGGACAATTCCGACGACGAAGACGACGACGACGATGAAGATAAGAACGCTTCCGTCGGAAAGAAGCTTTGGAAGTTCCTCACTACATAGTAGTATTGATTGAGAGAAAAGGCTTTTTGGTTTGCTTTTCTTTATTTTGAGGTCGTGTTTGTTTGTTTTTAGGGGTTTGTGCTTGTATGAGTAAGGTTGCGACAATCGATTGGTAGTAGTTGGTTGGTTGGTTGTATCATTATTATTACTTGTAGTTTGTGTGTGGGGCTTGTGTTGTTTTTTCTTAGGCTTGGTGTATTTGTATTAACACTAGCGGTGAGACTTTTTTTTTTTGTTTGGTTTTTGTAGTTCTTTTAGGGTAGATGGAATTGTAGTAGGGAAAATTTAGCTGGTGCTGAATGAAAAAGCATCTGCTTACCCCTTAACTCGTGTCTTGACATTTGTGCATGTATAATTAATTACGTTGTCTAACTTTTTTATGTGCCTTTGTTTGTTTGTGTTTTATTCTAGTTTGTATTTGTTTAACCTGATATGAGCTCCGAAATTTTCATGAAAATGGTTATCTAGCTGTCGCCAGCTCGTTTTTAGCTGTTGCCAACTAATTTACAGCTGTAAAATTATAAAAAATACTTCGTTTATAAATGTTGAGTGAAAAATTTATAAATTTCCAGCTGTAGCCAGCTAATATACAGCTGTAAAATTGTAAAAATACTGATAAAAAAAAATTACTTCGCTAAATTTTGTGTGAAAAATTCCAGCTGTTGCCAGCTAATATACAGCTGTAAAATTGTAAAAAAAGCTGATAAAAATTACTCGTTTAAATTTTGTGCGAACAAATTAAAAATTTCCAGTATAATACTTTAGCTAATTTCTTATGTGGAAAAATCATCTTATAATGAGGATTTGTGAGTTATAAAATGGTGCACTTCAAAAACATAAATCATCATCATCATTTTAGAAACAAGTCAGAAATCGAATTTTCAACAAATTGAAATTATCGACAAATAAAAACAAGTCAAAACTCGACAAACTGAAAGCATCGAATGAAAACAAGTCAAAAACTCGACAAACTGAAATCATCAACAATTAAAACAAGACAAAACTCGACTTTTCATTTGACGCAGAAGATTTATATACTTATTCTTCCAACACAACAAAATTTCCGAATTTATACATAAATTAGAGCCAGAAAACATAAGCTACCCTTGCATCACAAGATTTGATGCAAACAAGGGAGCACCAAGCTATGTTAGTAATTTCCTTTTTTTTAGTTACAAATTTGTGCGAATTGCCGATGTAACATGTGAAAAATTTCTGTACTAGAAGTAGAATCTACACGCTACACTAGGGGTAAAGTCGTAAAAATTAACTATACAAAACTCGGAGTGCTGACTCAGCAGCACTTCATCTGTTCATCTGTGACCGAATTTCCTGCTGTCTACGCTCGTGATCCTTTATATCCCTGAAAATACAATGAGAAATATTTGTCATTTTATTATTTTATTTTACTTTTTTTAAGCAGAATTTCGCACTTAACCACACAAAACGTCAAATTATCACATCTAAAAAACATGAGAAAATATCATCAAATACCCCTTAGCTCCCATTTTTTCCAAACAATGCTTAAACTACCTTTGGCCTTTACCTCTAATTTATGGAAATGAGGGAAATACATGATATTTTTCATGTTTTATAAGGGTATATGTAACATTTCCTATATTTTCAGGGGATCCATGATATTTCTCATTTTATAGGTGTACACATGATGATATTTGATATTTCGCAGGGGTACACATGAAATGATCATATTATCTTATCAACCTGCATAGAATGAATATGTTTCTATAAGGGGGTATATGCAATATTTCTTATGTATTGAGGTGTATAGTTGATATTGTGATTATTATGTTCTTTTAACGTACCTGCATCGAGGGACTCTACAGTCTACACTATTATTACAAATCCGAGAGTGATGAACCATCATCTGCCACATCCTCCTGCATTTAATGCAGGCCTCGCGCCTCTTCTCGCATCGAACTCCGTGCCTGAATAATAGTTTTAGTTTCAAACACATTTCGCGCAGGCACTGAGGCTGCATGCATTCCGACGCGTGCACCAATGCTTCCATCAATTCCTGATATTTAAAAAAAATGAAAATATTCAAAAAAAAAAATGAAAATATTCAGCATAGATAGATAGTTGGATAGATTGGTAGATATAGAGGGATAAATGCACAGTTAGCCCTTGTACTTCAATTGAATTGCAGTATAGTCCCTATACTGTTGATTTAAACTTTTTGATCCCAGTACTTTATGAAAAGGTACACGATTAGCCCTTGAGTAAGGAACTAATCATGCACAACTCCATGAAGTACGGGCACCGAAAAGTTCAAATCAATAGTACATGGACTAAATTACAATCCAATTAAAGTATAGCGACTAAATTACAATCCAATTAAAGTATAGAGAGAGAGAGAGAGAGAGAGACTCATCAACCCACCTTTGGGAAAAAATACTCTTTCTTCAGAATACCCACATCCTGTCCCCTAACCAGCTCATGCCGGTGCCCCACTCCCGCTCCCGCTCCCCTCCCAAAACAGCCTTCACAGACCCAAAACCCTCGGCAAACCACGCAGCGCCACATGTCCTCGTCCGATTCGGCGTGGCAGCCGGCGCAGGCGGGCGTGTGCAGCCCATGCAGGATCATCATGGTGGAGTGCTTCGCGCGGCGGAGACTGTCGAACTGGTAGGATCTGGTCTGGCAGAGGCGCAGCAAATCGATGCGGGAGTCAAGGAACGAGCAGTGGATTAGAGGGTCGGGGTCGGCGGTCGGCGGGATGGACGGACCTGTGACCTGAGGGAAATGATGGGAAATAATAATATAGTCAGTGTTTGTGTGTGTTTGTTTTTAGTTTTTATTTTTATGTTTGTGAATGTGTGTGTATTATCGAGAAATTGAAGAATGAGAAAGAGTAAATGTTTGTGCATTGTTATTTTATTTATTTTATTTATTTTTTTGTGAATGTTTGTGTAAACAGAGAGAAATTGAGAATGTTTGTGTAAACAGAGAGAAATTGAGGAATAATATAGTGGATATTTGTGCATTTTTTTTTTGTGAATATTTGTGTAAATAGAGAGAAGCTGAGGAATAATATAGTAAATATTTGTGTATTTTTATTTTTTGTTTTGGTGTAAATATTTATGTAAATAGAAATTGATAAATAGAAAGTAGATATTGCTATTTTATTTGTAAATATTTGTGTAAATAGAGAGAAATTGAAAAAATAATATAGTAAATATTTGTGTAAATAGAGAGAAATTGAAAAAATAATATAGTAAATATTTGTGCATTTTTATTTATTTTTTTAAATATTTGGGTAAATAGAGAGAAATTGATAAAATATAGTTGATATTTGTGCATTTTATTTTTATTTTTATTTCTGTAAATATTTGTGTAAATAGGGTGAAATTGATAAATAAATATGGTCCATAACCAGGTAATGGATGCTTTATCAAAATAAGGAAAAAGAGAAAAACAGACAGTTAGGAGGCTTACTTTATGAAATGTGTGCTTATGTTTTGAGCAAGCAGGATGTTTTTCCCTCTCCGGAAGTTCTTCTTCCTCAGTGTAGCACCTGAAAAATTGACCAATGAAATGACGCCACATCATCAATCATGATTGTAATGTTTTTATTTACAAAAAATAACATGATCATTAATCAAGTGATTTTCCTTGCTTTCACTACAAATTACACGATGATGATTTTAATTCGCTTTTCAGATTTTGAGACGTAACATAATACCGAGTGAGACTAAAATACTACATAATATTGGCTTAATGAGAGAATCATCTTATTTATTGCATAATACGGATCTTAATGCATATCTAATGGATGATAAGTCATAAATATAAGACCTCAAATACTTCAATATTTCAGCATTAGTCATTTTATACAGATACTTATATTTAATTAAAAAAAAAAGAACAAACTTACTGATCACAGAGAAGGAAATTCTTGCAGCAATTGCAGACCCACTTAGTAGCGGAAACGACGGCTCGGCGGCAATGCTTGCATGTAGGTTGCAAAAATATCATCATAAAATCCTCCTTCAAACTTCTCATTCTCTCTCCCAACTAAAATAATCATACAAAAGTATTCACATCAAAACAAATCCTCACAAAAAAAAAAAGAAATTTAAATTAAATTTAGGGGGAGGAGAGGTGGGGATTTCATATTTACCATTCCAAAAATTCAACATATCATATTTATCCTTCCAAGAAATTCAATGCATTTTTAGAGGGATATGGTACATTACGGATTTTTCATTTAAATTTGCTATTAACATTTTCAGTTCGTTCAATATCACATTTTGATGTTTTGGAGGGTAAATCTGAAATTGCGTGCTGCCCAATAAAATAGGGTCAAATATAATTGTGCATCAAGATCCGTGCTAGACAAAAAAATTAGTCTTAAAGAGAAAAATCTCTCATATATCATTACACAGGACAGATCTCAATGCACAGATCTCAATTCCACTTCTGACAAACAAACCCCCAAAAGAAACACCAAAAAAAAAAGTAGAAAAAATAAAATAAAATTCAAAATCACATACCTTATACAAGAGCAAAATATCGTCAGGTTTTCCGTCCATCAACCCTCTCTTGGCCGCCCTGACAGCTCTTCCCTTCGGCTCGGCCTCCTTCTTGAGGGCCTGGGATTTATCCGACAAAATCCGCTCGGCCTCGCCCGGCCAAAAATCATTATCACAATACGGCAAATGTGCGGCCGAAATATTGATTCTTGAATCATTTGTCGGAATTAAATAATAGTCGTACAGGTTGGTTTTTTCGATGACTACGTTTTCCTTCACTGCTCGGTTTATCATCATTTGGTACCTGCAAAAACCGTATTGGGTTAATGTTTGATATTATTGGTGGTGAATGATGTAATAATAAGGGTATTGTAATGTATCCTTCACTGCTTGGTTTATCATTACTTGGTATGTGCTAAAACCAGATTAATTTAATATTTAATAAAATTGGCGTTGAATGATATATGTTGGGGTTTATTTTTTCATCCGTTGCCCATGTTATCATTACTTGGTACCTAATAAAACCGGATTAATTTATACAATTGGAGCTAAAGCTAAATAATATATTTTAGGTTTTTTTTCCTTGTCTGCCTGGTTTATCATTACTTGGTACCTATAATAAAAAATATTATATTAATTAATGCAATTGGTGGTGAATGGTATAATTTAGGGTTTTTTAGGGTTTTACCAGCTTCTGAGTTTTTCAGCTTTGGGCATTTTCTGAGTAGTTGGATGGCAGTATAAAATATAATCATCGTGTTTTGTAGGAGGGCAAGCCCAAATTGAGCAGCTTGTGAAGCCCTTTTTCTTGCAATAGTCTAAGTACCCAATCTGTAAGCAATAAAAACATAAATAAAAAAAATATACTACAAATGAAAAAATATGACATGAAAGTTGGAATACTTTTTTCTCGAGGAGAATTTGCATAAAAAAAAAACCCTGTATTGTGCTTACATTATGAAAAAACTCATCTTAATCACTCAAATCAATATTTTTTGAGTAAAATTACTTTTTTCAACTCTCGAATAAAAGTAATCTTACTAAACCATATTAATTAAAGTGATTAAGATGATTCAACTAAACGTGTTACATCTCAACAAAACCATAGAAGCTTTTTTGCAATTTCCTGACCAATACATGTTCTTTTTGCAATTTAACCATAACCCAAGGGCATTTGCACAAATTCCCATTTTCTTTTTCCTTACCAAAAGTTGGTGGTAGACAAAGGTACGCAAGGCCTCGCCAGATGCAGACCGTATTTCCGGCTGAAAATACTTGACCGAATCTATATACGAAATGTATACGTGTCTCTGATTTGGTAAGTCGCATTTCGATCCATATTCCTGCACGTACATCGCGAATAAACACACGTCCACCCCTTCTATTTTTTGAAATAACAGTATCGCCTGGAAAAAAAAAATCACAGAAAATTAACTTTTGAAAAACAATAGATTTTAAGGGATTTTTTTTTTTCAAACAACGGAACCCCTTAGTGTTTATGAATATTTAAGAAACCCTCTCATTTTTTAAATTCCGTTACTTTCTATCCACTTTATAGGCGGTTTTTGAGAGAATCTGAAAATTGATCTGAAGATGTATTTTTAACCCATAGAGATATTGAATCAAATGAATTACTTCTAGTATTACTAGAATTTTTGAAGAACACGTACTTATCCACCAAAAGTAAGTAAAAATACTCGAAACATAATGCTTGATAGGAAGATAGAAGAAATATTATTACCTTAGATTTGTAAGGGAATTTAGAGGGATAATTTTCTTCCTTCATAAAGTCAAGAAAATATGGTTGCACATTTACAACTCGGTCCACACAAGATACAACTCTCACACAAAGACCCTCAACACCCGGTACCTGAAAACATCATCACAATATTCAATAATTAAAAAAAACCCAAATATTTCAAATTTCACCCTTTAAAGTTTAAATCTCAAAATTTCCCAATCAAAAACTCACCTCTTGAACTTCCTTCATCAAATTACTCGCTCTTTCTTCCCGCTCAGTTTCGAGCCGGTCAAGAAGCCATTTCTCAACATGGTCGCTCAGCTCGGTTTTGGGCAGGTCTTGTGCCCCTAAAACCCTAACCGGATCTAGGGTTAGGGTTTCGGATTCTCGATTTTCGACCTCTTTTAGGAAGCAGTTCGCGCATGTGTACTCTGCGTTGGCCTCCTTTCTTCTCCCGTTGAATAACGCGCACACTTGGTGCTGCCACGCGTCACATTTGCTACATTGCACCCACTACAAATAAAAGAATGTGTTAAAATAATAATAATATTGATAAAATTACCAATGTACTGTTACCTGCTAACTAAACAAAATACTATATAATTAATAAAATTAATATATAATTACCAATATTGTTACCTGCTAACTAAACAAAATACTATATAATTAATAAAATTAATATATAATTACCAACGTACTGTTACCTGCTAACTAAACAAAATACTATATAATTAAAATTAATATATAATTAACACGCATATTATACAGTAATTATTTTTTACTGATTACATGTTAATTACTATTTCAAATATTCACGTCGCTTTTTTATTAAATGATCACAAACAATATATGATATTATTACGTCAATTACACAACTATTCCGTTATACATACTATCCACACATGTTCAAATTAAATACAGAAACACGAGGGGCGCTATTATTCTGCTATATAAAATTCTATCATACCCATTCAGAATCCGCATCGGTTTCCGCGTAATTCATCTGCTTCTTAAACCCGGACTTCAACATGTCCTTCACCTTCAGCTTCACGCACTCGCCGCTCGTGTTATAACACCTGCTACACAATGAAACCGGTACCGTACCGACTTCCGTACCGGCTTCCGTACCGGTTTTGGTACCGGTACAGGAGTGGTCGGTTGAGTAGTAGACGCCGTGAGAGGCGATCTGGACCGAGCATTTAATGCAGTACCGGGGCGGAGGCGCGAACAGGAGCTCTCCAGTTTTACATAAACTGCACGTGTTTTGATCCGGTTCTGATTCTTCCTTTACAGCTTTCTTTGATATGACCTGTTAATATGTACGGGTTAGGAATATGGTCTGTATTGGTATCTGTTTTGTTTAATCTGTGGATAAATAGTATATGTATGGTTGAATTGAGAGAGGGAAATTTTGTGAAAGCCCGCCTGAGATTTTCTGAATGTTTAAAAAATGACCTCGTATTTTTGGACTCCCTCTTTTAGTCCCTATGAGATGAAAGAATTTTACTTTGATTGGGTTGTGTGATAAAAAAAACTTTTATAGAGGTAAAATTTGTTCACTTGATAGGGGACTAAAAGAGGGAATCTAAAACTATAGGGGATTTTTTATAATATTCAGAAAGGGGGTTTCTTTTTTAAATATGAAAAATATGAATGTTTAGAAAAGGGGGAAAAACAAAAAAGATAACGGACCTTAGTATCAGATTGTATGAGACTCGTTAAATGGATCTTTATTTCTTCAGGGGTGAACGAATCAAGCAAAGAAGCCCCTCTTGCATTTTGCTTTGCAGACTCCTTTACTGACACATTTACAGTTAAGTCCCTCTTTTCTACAGACTCCTTATGTTCTTTTAGATCCAGATCCATATTTTCTACAGATTCATCCCTCGTCTCCTCAACTTTATTCACAGAACAGTCCTTACTTCTTCCTGCTGGCTCATTTACAAAAATCTCCATTTTTTCTCCATATTCATTCCTAAGCACCTTACCTGTTCTGTTTACTGAATCCTTCAAAGACTCAACATTGATCACCTCAACTGAATTATTCACACTTAAGTCCCTGCTTTTTGCAAATTCATCCTTCTGCTCTCTACTTTTTACAGATACAACCCTAGACTCTTTCGCATCAGAATCTCTCCTCCAACCGTCAGAACTATAATTACAATGCATTAAATTATTCTGATGACTCAAGATCCGTTTCAGACCCATTTCGCCATTAAATCTAGGGTGCTTTCTGGAAATATGCCGAAGCCCTTCTCTCACAGGACCGCAAATGTCGCACTTTACATCAACACAGGCATTGAAATGCGTGATTAAATTTCGGGTACTCACGCAATTTTCCTTGCAGTTCAAACCGCTGCATCGTAAAACGTGCTTCAATCTTTTCTTGGCTTCCGAGCAGCATTTCATGGTGCAAGGTTCTTCATTGCAAGTTAAGGCGTGATTACAGAGTAATAACAGTTTCTGCTTTCGGTTTAATTTCAGATTTGAATCGGATGGACAGCTGGCGCTCTCTGATTGGTCGGGAGAGGACGAGTGGTGGTTGTTGACTTTCGACTGGTTGCATCGGAAACCGTGCTGGTGTTGACTTGACATGTTGTATGATGTTGATGCTGCAGAACTGGACATCTCCAGTGCATTTCCTGCTCAACCAAATTGAGATGGATTCATTTTAATATGGTACTGGAATTTTGCTAAGTAAAGGTTTAGTAATTATTATTTTTTTTTTTTAAATGAAAAAAATACCACGGATATTGAATTCTTGACAGGTGTCAGTAAGACACGGGCTGGAACTGACTCGCGAAACTGTATGAGTGGTCAACATTTCTGGCTTTAAGTATATATTTCGAATTTTATGACTTGTGTCTTACGCATTTCCTGCCAAAAAATAAAAATAAATAAATCAGTTTACTTTATAATCAAGTATTTCAGTAATAGTAATTATTATAGCCCATTCAATTTACACCTAATTGGAGATAATTAACACTCAGTTGTGTATATAAACACCAAAAAAATTCTTAAATGCAAATGTGGACCAGTAGATACATGAATTTAGCATGCCATTAAACCAAAACTATGACATGTATGTAAATACAGGAACTTCTCAACATCAAAAAAACAAAAAATACAGGAACTTCTCTACAAATTTGAGTGCAAAGTATTCTGAATGAGTAAATGTGCAATTCAATTTCAAGTTTACATTTAATTTCCACAACATTATGCACATCATCACATATATTAACAAATGAGCTAGACATATACCACAATACCCAATGGACATGATCATGAACAAATATAAATTACATGGTCACAAACACAATTCTAACATAACAACAAACTTATTCAAGTCCGAAACAGGCCATCATGCCATAGATTAATTCTAGGGTTTACACAACAAAACACGAACAAAATCAACAGAAACAGGGTTACAATAACAGAAAATCACAACAAAGGGGAACGAAACCCTAACCCTAGTTCATGCGAGCCGCGCTAATCTTCGTCGATTTTTCCCTCGATTGATTAGGGTTTGTGAATAAGAAAGAAAAGGTTACGATAGAAGAAGAAAAGAAAAGAATAAGAAAAGGAAAGGTCGGATTGAAAAAGGGAAAATTACGCTTCGGCGTACGTATTTTCTACGTGTGACTGACAAGTGGAGCCCGCTTTTGGGTTTTTTTTTTTGAATCTTTTTTTAAGTAGTTTGATTGGTAGACTGTTTATGTTTTTATTTATTTTCCTCACCAATTGAATTTCCTCGTTTTTTTTTCTTGTTTGTTTAGATCCTCTCCATTTATTCATTGGTTTGTATGCTGTATTATGTATGTTTGGGCAATAATTGGAGAAGTAGATTAATGGGTTTATTGGGTTAGTTTTGAGAGTAGAATGGGCTTATTTTAACTAAGGCCACTTAATCTAGGCCTGTTTATATCAAGCTCATTATGTCTCTAAATGAATGCAGATAATTGTTCCCATTTATTTTTTAAATATTCTTTGTAAGTAATTTAATTTGGAAATATTAAAAAAAAAATAAGTAGAAAATTTTACACATACTTATCTTCTTTCAATAATGGAGCTTATTAAGGAAGAGCTGTCATATACTCATATATACTATTATATATTATATTTATGACATGTCTTTAAAATCTAGTAATTTACTTTTGTATTAACTATTAATATGCTATATTGATGCAGTTTTTTCAGAAAAAAATTTTTATTGAAAAATGAAGAATTTAAATTATTTTATGGAGTTAAAATAATGATTGGGGCACAAAAATCAAGATGGAATCTTATCTTTGTATTTGCATGTTCCATGTTACAGAGCAACATCTGATTTTAGTCGAGGATTTTGCCTCCATTTAAATTCTTCTTTAATTCATCGACAGTAAATCATGGACAGAATTTGAAGACATGAATCATTGAGCCCACAGAGGTACAAAATTTAAATTCTGTGGAGTCCATTTTCACCTTTATTTCAGGTAAAAAAAACATAAAATATTGAGGTGAAAATTAAATCAAGACCAGGTCCTTAAAAGAAAATTAAAAGTAGATAGTAAGAGATCAGCAAGTTAAACTGAACTTCAAGAAAACATTCTACAAAAATTAAGATGTTTTTTTGAGCCTATTTGAGGATCGATTAGAAATGAAAATTGTGAAATTGTGAAAAAACAATGAAAATGAGAATTTGAATTTGGAATTTGAAACACCGGATATTGATGATCCATTTAATTGGGATGTTATTGATCAAAAATTAAGAGATTTTTTTAGTTGAAAAGGATCCTATAAGAAATAGCGATATCAAATTTCCAAATGATGACACACCGAAAAGGAGGTACTTTTTTGTATTTTGATTTAGTGAATGTCAATTTAGAAGTCCACATAATTTTTTCTTAGACTAAACTCACTATTAGTGTGTCGGAAAACTTGTTCAACTGTGCTAAATGCATTTCAAAAATTCGAATGAGATGATGAGACATCTCATAAAGTTTAAGTGGCGCCTCATGCTTGAATTAACAAGCTAAAAGAGAGTTTAAAATAATCGCAAAAATATGAGCCGTCCGTACTATTCTTTTTATCAGGATGTTGAGACATGTTAGTTTAAGAAATTAATTTCTATGCTGCTAGTATTGTCATTAACTTTTTATCAGGATGTTAACACATGTAGGTTTGACAAATTAATTTCTATGCCGCTAGTATCATCGTCCCGTAAAAATGTATATTCAACAAGACAAAAGTATACTGAAAATGACATGAAATATATGTTCCACATAAGAGGTCCTTTTCCCAATTTTGGTATGATATAAGGGCTGTTTAGCAAATTCTCTATTAAATAACGGCGGTGCCTTTTTTGTAGGTGGAAGCTGGAGCATTAATTATGCCGCCGTTTAACTATAAAACCTTTCAAAACATCAATCATTAAAGAGAAGTTGCTGATCTCTATTTTATTAGGTAAATGAAAAATTTTAACGATCCTATAGCGATAGATTGAAATTATATATTATTTTTTTGTGTTTCTATATACGCTATATACTGTTTTTATTTTTTATAATATATACTGTTTACCGAATGAATTTTTATATACTATTTGTTTTCAATTTATATGTTTTATATACTGTTTTTATTTTTTAAAATATATACTGTTTTACCGAATGAATTTTGTTATATACTGTTTTTTTTCAGTTTATATGTTTTTTCAGTTTTTATATACCGTCGCTGCAGTACCCGTCGCGCAGTATCAGCTTCCATTTTACTAAGGATAATTTACACATACCTAAAGTACAAAATTCTCTAAACTTAAGCCCTGCTTTTGAAACATTTTAATAGTTGGCATTTAGAAAAATATGTAAATAATATTTTAACTTTTATATGAAGAATTAGTATAAGGACTTTATGATAAAAAAATTACAGAAATAATTTTTTTATATTTGAGCTTTAGTCTTTACAAGTAACGTCTTTTGAACTCTATGAGTTTGTGAATTATCTTTCTAATTTTTTTTTTGTTTCAAACTATGGAAGTTTAAAATAGTTCTCTCTAGTGTTGAATCAGGAAGAAAAAAGTTTATTTCAAACTTTTAGAATTGAAATAAAAAAAGCAAAACTAACTTTTTTGAATTCTTGCAGTTTGAAATGCTATTCGTGCAAACTCAAATATAAAATTATTATTTTTGCAAATTATTTTGATTTCAAAGTTGTATAAAAAATTAACTTTAATATCCGGTTTAAAGGTTCTTTCAAACTTCAAAGCATCATATGATGTGTGTAAGGCAATAATTTTTTTATTGGGATTCGTTTTGTATGACATTAACTAATTTTTTACTATGACAGAAATGTGGTGGTAGGCCCTACCTCCCCGGAAAAGCTTTGAAGAGTGGCGTGCAAGAGAAAGGCATTGTTGAATAATAATGATAGGTTTGAAGCACATTAACCTTATTTAATTGGCCATTAGCAATTTTAAATTCTTAATGTCCCATTTAAAGATTTTTGAAACTTCTAGTATTACTATATGACCCCCTGTTTTTCATACCAAACGTATTATTAGAACTATGATGTTTACATTGTTTTTTTTTTTTTTGAATTGTATGATGTTGAATTGTTGATGTTTACATTATTAAGCAAAACTTAAGCATTACAATATAGATCGATTAGTCGACTGAGATGGAGAGTAAATTAAAATACACAAATTTTATGTTTATCATTTGTAACAAACACACTTGTTAGTTTTTGTATTGTGTTAGATTACCTAAAATTGCATTGAAAATATTTGTTGAACCGATAATTTTTTGATTAAATTCTCGATATATAAAACGAGATGATATCAATTTGACTTAATTTTTTCCTCTCATATGACCATATATTCCCTTAATAATTCGGCAATACCTCCTCACTGTAATGAAGTTTAAGCACTTAGTAATGTGCATCAATTTTAGTAATTTTCATATTTTTTCTTACAAATATTCCTCATTTGAGGACTTTAAAAAAATGTACTTTATCTCTATCTCCAACTGAGGTGCAAATTGTAGCTTGGTATGGTGAGCTCCTTTAAAGATCCATTTGGTCTCACTATGGCCCAACCAATTTTGGGATTTATTTAACATGTGGACCCACACTTTGGACTCAAGCCACCTTTGTTTGTCATTGATTTGGCTCAACTAACATGAGAAAATTTCACCAAGTGAATTTAGATTTGCCTATGGACTTATTTTTTTAAAAAATAAATAATATATGATCATCAATTTCATAAAGAAAAAAATGTTTTATGACTAAATTTCATAAATTGCAATAAAGGATCCATATAGTATGCTTAAATTGCGAAGAGATCTCTCTATTATTAAGAAATTCAAATAAACTTTCGAACTACGCAATACGAAGGTTAAGCATGCTAGCCTCGAAGAAATTATATAATATATTTTTGAAGAACTTTTATGCATATATCACACAAACAGAATATGAAGGTAATTGAGAACCAACTTGTACACAAATTCAGGAGCGGGGTCGTTACTCATTAGTGGTTAGGACTAATAAAGGACCAACTGGTTCGTTTACACTGGATTTTATTGCTTGTGTTTTATGAATTTCAAGTGAAAGATTTGATATATAAAACAAATAGAAGTCATTTTAGATAGACCGAGTGCTATATTTGGAGAGAGCAACTTTATTTTAATGAATTGTGAGCAGGGAATATATGACTCGCAAAAAAAAGCTAGTAAAGAAAAGAAAAAGAAAAGCAAAAAGAAGCAACCGATCACAATGTGGGTTGCTCTCTCTCTCTCTCGTCTCTAACACGGGTCTTATAAAGAGCATTGATAAAAAAAACATTAGTATAATAAAAGAAAAATAAGAGAGAAGCTTCCAAACTCATTGTGGTTTATACGCCCATAAAACCTTATATTACAATTTCATTCACAAATCCCAAACCTTTCATTCAAAACCAAAAACAGAAAAAGAAAGGTTAAATTATTATCACTAACACAAAGCATTTCAAATTAAGCACAAACAAACCAATCAAGCTTAAGTTAATTTTACTATCCCCTCACACCAATTACCAACTAACCAAACACACCTTAAACCATCTTTTATTTGCAACAAATCCCCCAAAAGTTCACCAAATGATCAAACTTCAAACCCTAAGAAGATATATACTAAGTTCCGGACCGCCATTTCCGTCCGGATTCAACATGTAAAACGCCTCACTGTCTTTTGACCCAACTACTCTCTCAAACCTCGCTCGCATGTACATCACATCTCCTTCACTCTCTCCATTTTCACCATTCTCATCTTTTTCCGATGGTAAAACGCCTGCACCAACTGAAACTGGCTCGACCGCTTTGAACAAACGCCAGTCTAAGGGTCCGCAATCTTTATGAGTCGCATAACCACATTTCTTCCCGTTACAATACGCACGCCAAATCGGCTCCTCCAACAATTTTCTTGTTGCACTTGTGGTGTTTGAACTCAATTTTTTCTTGTCCTGGTCAGGAACGGAGCGATGGCACTCCAGTGCGATCCGCACCAGGCCAGAAGCCATCTCTTTGACTAGAGTACTGGTTTGAGTTTCGAGTTCAACGAGCAAAGCAGGAGGTGATTTTGGGTCGACTTGGAAAGAAAGATGGACTTTGCCTCTTCGCCGGCCGTAAATTGTTCCAATTACGCATGGACCAAGTCCGCCTTGTTTGTTTCTTATACGGTTGTTGATAATTGTGAAGAGAGTTGAGCGGAGTTTTGATATGGTTTCGCCTGCTAAAGCAGAAGGAGATTTTTTCTTTGAGAGTTGACGGGATGAAGAATAAGGGGTTCGAGTTGGGTTTTGTAGTAAGTTTTCATTGAAGGATGAAGAGGCGGAAAAGGCGAGGATTTCTACTTCTTCCTCTTCGGTTTCTTCTTCCGAATGGTTGTTATGATTTGAGTTGAGGGTTTTGGGGGTTTTGGTTGGTTTGTTGGCGGAGTCGTGTTTTTTGAGAGTCATCCATTGGAAGTGATTTGATTTCTTGGGATAGAGTGGGGATGAATTGCTGCTGAAGGTTTTTGATATGATAGTTCTCATTGTTGATCAGAGATGTTTGCTTTGATGAAAATATAGTGAGCGAGAGAGAGAGAGAGAGAGAGAGAGAGAGAGAGTGAGGAGCTAATGATATGATGATATGAGAGGAATAGAGGATTTAGGAATTGTTTCTGAGAAGAGACTAGAGAGTATAAGTTAACTAATAAGAGAGAGACGAGAGAAAGAGGTTTAAAGATAAAGTGAGATCATGACATGCATGAAATTCATGCTTTAGGCAGAGGAGAGAGAGAGCTTTTGTCAGGAGCACTGTTATAGTGCTGTAGACAAAATGCTGGGATAAAGAGAATTGAGATGGGGCCCTAGGCAGGCATAACCACCCAGACTACACAGGCACAATATGCCTTGCTTTTCTCAGACGGAAAAACTAAAGACCATCAGAACAAAGCTGGTCTAGAGAGAAAGAGAGGTGTATAATTGCATATTAATTGTAAATTTAATAGGGAAATTTACAAAAAACCCCCTATCTTTTCTGAATATTACAAATAACCCCCTGTATTTTCGTTTATTACAAATAACCCCCTGTCAGAAGAAGTTTCCTTTCAAATACCCCCCTAGATCACTATTCCATCCATTCCAAAGTTAATTTTTTTAAATGACTAAAATACCCTCATGTATATTGAATATATTTAATTAACAAATTAATTAAATAAACAAACAAAATAAATTAAATAAAAATTGTTAAACACATAAAAAATAATTCATTAAAAAATAAAATTCATTAAAAAGAAATAAAACCAATTAAAATAAAAATAATTAAAAAGAAAAGGCCCAACCAAGTTTAAGTTTTTTTAAGACAATATGATGTGGGTCTGAATGTTGAGCTATACCAGATAATGCATTATGCTCTTACACTATGTTATAATAAATAAAGTTGTGTGTGTCTATAATTATTACTATTTTTAAAAATTGATTTTTCTTTTATTATTTTTTTCATTTTTTTATTTTTTTGTATTTTTTGTATTTTATAATATTCAAATAAGTTAGGGGGTTATTTTGTAAATTTCCCTATTTTATAACATTAATTATTATTTTATTTTTATCTTTACTTAATTTTTATTTATTTATTTAATAATTATGTTTTGTTTCATTATTTCTAGATTTTTAATTATGTATATTTTATTTATTTTAATTAATTCTTATTGAGTTATTTTTTACTTTTTTTATTTTTAACTATTTAATTATTTTTTAACCTTTTCTTTTTAATTATTTTTATTTTAATTAGTTTTATTTCTTTTTAATGAATTTTATTTTTTAATGAATTATTTTTTATGTGTTTAACAATTTTTATTTAATTTATTTTGTTTGTTTATTTAATTAATTTGTTAATTAAATATATTCAATATACATGAGGGTATTTTAGTCATTTAAAAAAAAATTAACTTTGGAATGGATGGAATAGTGATATAGGGGGGTATTTGAAAGGAAACTTCTTCTGACAGGGGGTTATTTGTAATAAACGAAAATACAGGGGTTATTTGTAATATTCAGAAAAGATAGGGGGTTTTTTGTAAATTTCCCAATTTAATACTAGTGTAACAATTTGAAAGAGGGACCAAGCCAACTTGACTAAAAAAGACAAAGAGCAAAATGTGAGCTGGTAGTAGTGTGAATATGAAGTATCTGAGATTCTAACTTTCGAGGGGGCATGTTGCAATTCTTGAAGGAGGCAAGGTTCTTTCTACAAAGTTGCCCAGTTTAGTTTTTTATTTGATTTTAGAATATATATATATTTTTTTTTTTGGAAAGGCAAGGTCTTTTCTTCAAAGTTTAATTAATGGATGATTGTATCGGCGAGCCATCATTATAGGGCTAATGTAATCATGCTTATTCCTTCTTCCATTTCCTTTCCTTTTCAAGAAAGGTGCTAATAGTCCCAAATATTATATTTAGGCGGCAGAAATGATCATTGTCAGAACTCATTACTCTGGACTAATCATAATTCAAATATAATATTAGGAAAAAGATCCAAAAAGTATATCTCCAAACAATTTTAAGAGAGAAATTAACAAAAAATATAACTAGGATTCCCATAAATAATCAATTTCTCTAGTCAAGCTCAAACATCAGCATTTTATTAACTAGAGCTCTCAAAACTTATTATCCAGGTACATAATTAGCACAACATATTAAATTTTTCCTACTAGAGGTTCAGAAATAAACTAACATTAAAACAAACACTACCACAGTTACACAAGGGAATTCAATCTTCTAAAAATAAAACTACTCGCTACAATTTCTACTGGTTAATTCAAATCAACCCATGAAACCCCATTAAAGCTCGAGAGAAAAGTTACACAATCTCCCCTAATTTTTTCTAAAATAGGTAAAACAAAAGACTCACATATTACCACCTATTTCAGAAAATAATTTCACATATTTTTCACCTCCTATGATGGTAGCGTCTATGATCACTTCTCTCTCTATCCCTTTCCCTTTCCCTGTCTCTCTCTCTATCCCAGTCTCTCTCTCTCTTATACAACCCCAAATCAGAACCACCACTCGTACCATACTGGTACGAGTAAGAGTCGCTACGACTCGACCATCTATCAGACAAAGACCTACTCAAACTAGACCCATTATTACTATTATAACTATCATAAGGGTCGTACCTCGAGGAGTAAATCGGTGGGGGCGGTGGTGCACGGACCGGGTCCGCCGTGGACCAGAGAAACGGGTCGGCTTTGTCGGGTATAGGAGCGTTTATGCCGGGGAAGTCTACAGTCTTTATGGTCCTTGGTGGACCTGGTTCGTGGTGGACCGGGAGTTCGCCGTCTTCGTATTCTTGGTTTTTATTGGTGTTGGTGTTGTGGTTTTGGGTTTCTTCTTCTGAGTTGTCGGCGAATATTGTTATTCCGGACGGTTTGTCTTCATCTTCTACGATTTCTAGAGAGAGAGAGAGAGAGAGGGAGAAGTTTAGTCATGCAATTAACAAAAATGCTGCACATCATGATGACAGTATGAGATGTCTATACTATAAATATTGCTTCTTTAGTTAGCGTTGTAATATTTGCATAATATACTCTATCATGCTGTCATCATGCTTTATTGTCATGCTGATTTAGCATTGTAGTATAATTAATGAATGAAAATGAAAAGGAAAGAATAGAAAAAAAATACAGAATAATTTTTACCTAAATAACCAGGAGGGTAGCCTATTTCACGCATTCGATTTAACCAAGGAGGCGGATCAAATTCCTGTATGAATATTTATTTCATGTAATACGAGTTAAAAAAATGATAAATCAAAATATCCAAATAATGCATTTCTAATAGATTGTTTTGTGTTGAATTGCACATTTGATGCTCAACCATTTGATGCTCAACCAGGGTTAAATTGGGCCTAACAAAGCTTCATTCATGCAAAACCGGACTCAATTGATGCTCAATTCCACAAATAAAACCCTAATTCTCGCTTATTACCACAACTTAGGCTACTCAAATTTTCAAACAAACATGTTTACTCCAAAAAACTCCATTAAAAAAACAAAATAAAATAAAAATAACTACCCCGATTCCCAAGCACTCGCGAGTCTCAAGGCTAAGCACGCCAGGCCTCAAATCGTCAAACTTTCCCGGTTTTCTCTGATAATACCGATTTTGCCCCTGATTAGGATTACTCACATTCTTTTTCGCGTAGTGCGATTTTCTCGCGTTGTTTATCGCGGCCAGATCACGCGGCTTGCTGCACTCCTTCATTGAGTGGCTATATGAGCCGCAGTTGAAGCACCGTGGCTCTTCCTTGTCATTCCTGTTATGTAATTATATTATTATTATAATTATTTTAGGGCTTTGGACTTTCGCATGATTAATATGATACATTTTGAGTTTTGGGAGGGTACATTTAAAATTTTCATCTTTAGAAGGTAAATATGATATTTTCATTTTTGGAAGGGTAAATATGAAATTCATCCAAATAATATTTTTTAAGAGAATAATATATTTATACTTTTCGAAATTTGTAGAACCGTCAGCAGAAGCAGAGCCGAGCGTGAATTCACGGTCGTAAAGTGGAACTGAAGTATCATTTGTCAAATTGTCTGTTCTTGCTTGATTATCCACCCAAAATGACTTCATTTTATTTCCCAAAAATAGAAAAATTAAAAAAATAAAAAAATAAATAATAATTAGCTAGAGGAACGCAAAAGAAAGGTATATTCATTCACTTACAAAATATTAGAAATTCACTAGGATTTTTTAATATAACATAGTAAAATCCTTATTTGTTTCTTTTTCTTTCTTTTTTTTCACAATAGCTACCAAATAAATTGAAGCCATGCTATAAGGTTGAGATTTTCATACAGAAAAAATGGTGTTTTAAATATACGAACACAACTCCCTAGGAATGAATATATTTATAACTTGGAGGGTAAATAAGGAAATTCCTTAGTAATTAAATAAAATTCATTTAAGTCCTTTATATTAAAAAATACATACCACAGTAGAAGAATTCTCAAAACCGACATGTAAAGCAGGATAATAAATCTCTTCCCCGCTTTCTAGTGGCACGTCTTTCAAATCCTTCAAACATAATTACAAATTCAAAATCAAAATCAATAATTATTTACTAATAAATCAACAATTGTGACATTTTACAAACCCTAAAATCAAATTCTTGGAAAAAAAAATGGTATTTTACTTTGGAGGAAGAAGAAGATTGGTCGTGCTTTGCTTCCCATTGTGACCACTGTTGCATCATCCCCATTAATTTTCTTTTACTTTCCCTAAAATTTAATAAAAAAAAATTCATATTAGCAAATTTCAAAGGAAATAAACTCACAAAGATACAAAACACACATAGAGAGAGAAAGGAGAGAGAGAGAGAACCTTGACAAGTTGTTAAAAATGACTCGGACAGAGGGTTCATTTTCACTATTATATTCTACACGAGCCCTCTTGATACCACGTATAGCTATTTCTCTATAATTAAGGAATAAACCATAAATCCATAAAAAAGATATATTACATTCTCTCAAAAAAATAAATCAATCCATAACAACAACTAAGTCACGCCACAAGTAAAGATACCTAAAATTATACTAAAATGCCTAAATGAACTTCAAATATAAGGTTGACAATAACATCTCTATGCAAATTAATGAGAACAAGTAAATAAATAAGATGATCTAAAACGGATAATAATTAATACTCCATAATTAAAAAGAAACAAATAAAAGCTTAATAAAGAGGATACGGGTTTGATCAACCAAAATCACGCTTGCATGAGCATTTAATGCAGAACTGGAGGGTCCATTTGTCGCCAGCTCAGCACTCGAATGTTTTGAAACAACCACATCATCATCTCCTAAATCCATGTCTTGCTCATTCGGATCATCTCCTTCTTCAATTTCTCCTTCTTCACGCATTTTAGGGCTCTCATTTTCATTATTATTAGTATTATTTTCAGAAAGAATAACAATATTTTCGTCGGCTTTATTTTCGTTACTATCGGGTTGAATTTCACCCTCGTCAGAACTGGAATCTAGATTTATTATGTCTTCAGATCCCATTTGTTTTTTACGATGCTAAATTCTGCAATACTAAAATCAAAAATAAAATTAGTTAGTAGAACTCTTATTTGAAAATTATGCATATAAGCCATGATTTCTAAGAATTAGCTTTTCTAATATAGTAATATCAGTAGGTCTGAATCTGCATGTATATCCCTGAAAAGATTTATTCGTTGGATATACCTGCTCCTAAATTCTAAATCTCAAAGTTAGAAACTATTTTAAGGAGTTTAATAAAAAAATAAAACAATTTAAGAGGGTTTAGGCTAAATCCAGTATCAATTCAAACTGATCACACTCTAATTACTCGATCCATCAATTAAAAAGAACGACAATAATACACTTAGGCCTCAAATATCAACTTATTTCCTCAATATTTCAGAAAAAAAAAACAGCTAACTGACAATAGAAAATCAGAAAAAAAGAACAGATCAGGGTATAAGAATTCGATTTGTTCTAACTAAAACAAGCAACAATCGAACTAAACAACGAGAAGCAGAAACAAACCCAGTAAAGATAACAATTCAAACGAGTAACACCTCAATCACTCGACGGAAAGACACAACCAATTACCATCCCAAAAACAGCTAAAAATCTAAACAAAATCAGAAAGACACTACTACACAAGACTTCGAAGAAGGAGAAGAAGAGGCGAACGTACTCGGAGCGGAGATCAAGGGCGAAATTGGGCGCGTGAGAGGGTTTCGATTATTCCTTTTTGTTTGGAGGGAGGGAGAAGATGAAGATGAATGAATAATCGTATCGTACTGAGCCCAATGTTGTGATTTTAGTACGGATCTGTATTATTATTATTAGAGAAATTATTGGTACCTAGCTTGTATACATATATATTTCTACTTAATATATAAATATATCTTTGTGAAAATATATATACTTGAATATCTAAATATATCTTTTGAGTATGTATCTGTATTATTATTAGAGAAATTATTAGCGAAATTATTGGGAGTGCCCAGCTTCTATACATATATATTTGTACTTAGATATATCTTTTGTGTTTATAAAAATATTTTTTTATAATTTCATCATATCTTTTGTAATCGAGCGCTGCGGGACGCTCCAAAATGCTGGTACTCCATATCTGAACCTTATTATATCTTTTGTGTATATAAATATATCTTTTTGAATATATATCTTTTTGTAATTTAGTTATACCTTTTATGTTTACAAAAATATATTTTTATAATTTCATCATATCTTTTGTAATCGGACGGACGCCGCTGGACGCTAAAAAATGATGTACTCCATATCTGAACCTTATTATTATTAAACAGCATCGAAGTCATCTCCGTTTGGTTCGAGCTGGAGAGATAAGCTTAAATATTTCCTTGTAAACTGGATAGACAAGTGTGGTATTTTCTTGCCTGCTTTTGGTTTTGGGGCACCAGCTTAATAGTCTAAATTGTACTTCGAAATTGACATATGACTATAGGATAAAATAGAATTTATTATTTACATACTGAAAAGGATGAGGATAAACCAGGAGTAGATTAACAGAAGAAAATAGGCGAGTATAAATGTGAAATTGACTAAACTATTTCCATTAATAAATTAGTATCTGAAGAAAGATAACTAAGGATACAAAGACAGATGCCCCACCTAAGCTTACCTCCAACGAATCACTACAAACTGAAATAAAACTAGAAATATGATGTTACAAAAAGAAGCTACAATTACACCTAGTCTCTTCAAAACCCACTACACAAACAATGATTTCCCAGCTTGTTAAGTCCCTATGCTATTTACAAGTCAAAATTAACCTGACTCCTGTAACCCTAATTCTCATCACTATATACACGGGCCGGGCATCCTCTCTTTTAAGCCAAATCCAATCCGGCATCTTTTCTCAAGCACTCTAAAACCCCAACAAACATAGGATTTTAAACCATACTTAAAAAAGCTTTGCGAACACTCGAGCAAATAAACGCCGGCCGGGCTTCAAGACTCGGCCCTGTGCTTCCCCGATTCAATCCCGGCCGTCAATTTCATATCGCCTCTAACTTAATCGCAGCCTTAGTAAAAACCGATAAAACAAACGGCGCCTCTTCGCCCGGCTGGATCGTCGTCGGCACGATGGTGTACCCTTTAGGATAAGGTTCTAAAACCAGCTCGCAGGATATTTCTCTTGAATTTACGTAATCCGTGCCGCCGACCGACTCGTGTAAGTAGATGTTGTAGGCGGCCCGCCGGCCCCGCGTCTTGAGGATCCGCAGCCCGATGAAGTACATGGCGTCGTTGGAGGGCTGGTAGTTCTTGAATCCCTTAGTTTTTCGCGAGAATCCGACTCCCTGTTATGGTAACGGAAATATTAGAAAAGGAGAGGGATGTAATGAGATTACTTTAGTAATGGATGTTTGATGCATGGTTTTCTTTTCTTGCTTAGGAATTTTATACAAAAGCCCCTCCATTATTGAAAATTGCGGATAGTCCTACTATTCGTAAGGAAATTGCAAAAAGGACCATACTATTTGTTAGGATCTAACACCGTTAATTAACCCATTGTAAGGTCTTCTTTTTACGATTTCCTTAAGAATAGGACTGTTAATTCGAAGACCCACCACAAATGAACTAAGCAGCTTTATAAGACGAAAATGGCACAACACAAAAGGCCATATACAAATATTCCTACTTAACCAGAAAAAGTAAAAAAATATTCAAAATTTGAAGAACAAAACACAAAAGGATACATACAAATATTCCACCTAACCCAAAAAAGCAATAAAACTTGTAAAATACGAACGAACAAGATTAACTAACTACCTGAGTGAGCGTAATAAAGACGTGAACGGGCGCTGAGGCGTCCGAGCCGACCACGCGCAACCGGAACTGGGGGTTCTGGTGCCAGGTGTCGTAGTCCTGGCAGCCGCCGGCGCTGTAGCCGCGCCACTGGCCGTGGATGGAGTAGCGCATCTCCGGGGGGTAGACTCGGCACACGTAGATGGACCGGAAGTGCATCTGGAAGTCCTGCCACGACATCCAGAATATCCCCTCCTTCGCCTGTGCAGTAACAAAATAAATAATAATAAAATAATGTATTAAAGGAAATGAGCATTATTAATGGAGATAATTGCATGGCTTGTCCGTGTACTTTAATTGGATTATAATTTAGTCATTGTGCTGCTTATTTGAGCTTTTTTTTGTCCCTGTACTATATAGAATTGTGGACGTTTAGTACCTAACTAAGGACTAAAGTTAAAATCAATAGTACAGGGACTAAATTACAATTAAAGTATTATTATTATTATCAATTATTCATTACCTGTGGGACGTGCTTGAGCTTATGTTTCATCCGATCGGTCCACTCAGGCGACGAATCAGACCAGGGTCCGTTCCACTCGACCTCATTGGCCCACGGATTGCGGATCTGAACCAGCTTATGTCCATCAACTTCCCGTACCTACAAAATTCAAAAAACCTTTCAATTTCCAAAAAACCGACTTTTAAAATACTAAAAAAATTCCCATGATTTTAACTTTCAATTCTCAACCCCTCACGCTTTTTATTTATCATTATTTATATATTATTTGAACCTCATTTAGTTCTTTTTAAATAAAAGAGTAAATGATTCTTTTTAAGACCTTCAGAAGTTTGAGGGACTTTTGTATCAAGTAATGTTTAAATAAGGCTTTTCAGCATTCCAAAATTTAATATTTTTTATAAATTTGACAAAATATAGGGGGCTTTTTGAAAATTTCCCATAAACTCTACATTTCAATTTCAAATCTAACGGACCTGCAAAATAGAGTAAGCATGGCCCTGCACAATCCCGCTCGCAGACACCCCCACATCGCTGCCCGACGGACTCCCCGCTCCTAACAAAAACCCCTCCTGCTTAAAAAACATCATCTGCGCCCAGAGCCGCCCGCTTGCGAGATCCAGCTGACTCTGAGCGCTCCTCATGTCGATCTCCTCCCCGGCCCCGCCCGTCAGGTCGACTAAAGCGTCCTGCACCAGCCCGCCTTCCAAGGCCTCGTAGGACCCGTGTAATTTTGCGTAGGCTTTTTCGAGGATGGAGACCCAGAGCTCGTTGCGCTTTTTGGATGTGGCGAAGGCCGGCTTGGATGGGGCTTCGCAGGGGATCCAGTCGTCGACTACTACTGGGACCCACTCGCCCTGTTGAGGAAATGAATTATTAATAAATATGAAAGGATTAATTCATAACTTTTGTTATAAATAGCAAGTGTGGTTAGTTACCTGCAGGCAAAATCGGACGGTGTAGATCCCCTCTTCGTTAAATTCCGGCGTGATTATAACTTCTGATATTTTCGACATTTCGGTCAGAACTGCAACTGCACTCAGAAACCAGCAGTCCCCCAAACGGCCCTGTAAATAATGCAAACAATACGCATTTTAATTTCAGAGTGGATAACTTAAAAGTAACACAAGTTAACAATTTTACTTAAAAGTAAAGAAAGCATACCTGACAAACATCTGAAGAATTTATGGTGCCTGAAAATAAACACGGCCTGGAGAAGATGCAACTCTCTCTGACAATATCAACGGGCCTCAACCACTCCGATACAACCTACAAAAAGAACATTAATCAATTAATAAAACTCAAAACATTGCAATCATCCAATATTCCCTAACAAAACTCAAAACATTTCAAATTTACCCATAAAAAATTCGATATTTCCACTTTTTCACTTCCGAGCGATAAATTAGGGTTTCATAAAAGCATAAAATCAACAAACCTGTAATTTAGGGTTCGGATTGGCCGGATCGACAAACAACGACCGATCGCTCGGCGGGAACTCCGAATCTGTAAACTCCTTCTCCCCTTTCGCAAGTAACGCGTCCCTCACGGCAGCCTCGACGGAAAGCATCCGTCTCCTCACCTCCTCCTGGGACTCGTACCTCGGTTTGCGAAACTTTCGAGTCAGGGAATCGATGTCGATTGTTGTTGCGAAATCGCGGCGGCTGGAGCGTTTTCGCCCGCTCGAGTATTGCCCGTCCCATTCTACGTCCTCACGCTCGTAGGCCTCGTAGTTTGCGTCCTCACTCTCCCACTCTTCGACCTTCAGTTAAAAAAAAAATATATTTGATGAAATATAAAATCGTAAAATGGGAACGGAATAATATGTGTGTGTGTTGGTTGGGGGGGATAAAATGGTATCGTAAAACATCGTGAATATGATATTGTGAAAAATTATGTCATAAAATATTTTATTTTTATTCGTACATACTGTCTTTGAACAATAGGAATTATATATTGTTTAGCAAAAAGAACTCATCGCGATTCGTGCCACTAAACCCCGGTCGTTCAGCATCAGGTTCCATTTTAAATATTCACAAGAGTTAGGAGGGGTTTGAAAAACATCTTAAACAAAACAAAATGTTTGCAACTTTATAATATAAAAAGAAAATTCTCACCCTAGAAGAATCGCCGCCATGCCAGCACGCATCATCGTTCACCTCGTACAGCTCCTCCTCCGAGATCCCCATCTTCCAATGGAGCCCCGCCACCTCATCTTCCGTCAGCAACCGCCCCCACATGAAAGCGTCCATCACGTGCATCTTCGAGTCCGCCCCTTCAGAATCCGACCTGTCGAAAATCCGCACATTAGTTGAGGAAAGGAGTTTTACCTTTAACTATACTCTCTTTTTTTAAATAAATTTTACCGGCCGAACGCGTCTAAATCAGTTGGCGGCCTGACGCCGACCCAAACATGAGTGGATGGTTGGAAGATTGAGTCGGTTCGAGGGAGAGGCAGGCCGGTTTGGTATCCGTCGTAGTTGCTGTCTATGTAGGAGGTTACTTCGCCTAGGTCCGTGTCGATTGTTACTGTTATTAAGTGCCACCTATAAAGAAACAATAAAAGGTTTTTATTTGAAAGGTGTTGTGTATTTAACCTTTTCTATTTTCACTGTAGCTCAAGTTGCATAAGAACTAGCTCTGGCATAACAACTAGCCAGATAATAAAACAAAAATGCTACATGGCATAACCAAAAAGCAAGATGACACATGATAGGATCTATACTCTACAGGAGCAAATATTACTTCTTTACTTGGCTATATTCAGTTGTAATATTTGCACTATAGAACTTATCACGCTACCATCATGCTTATTGGTCATGCTAAGTAGCATTTTGAAAAAAAAAAATACCCTTCAACCAAGTTACTTAAGTAACTTACGTTTCTTCTAATAACTTAAAGTTCCTACCAATCCCCCATTCCTCTCAATTTCACACCAAGCACAACTAACGATTTCAAAACCACTTACCTTCCATCAGCAATGCTATTAGACCCGATATTCCACTCTTTAGCAACCGTCGTCAACCTCTCCCCCTTCATAACCAATCTCAGCCCGACCTGGCCCGCCTCCATCCCCTGTTCCGCTCCAGCCACCAGAATCTCCCAGCACATGTTCGCCTCGAACTCCGTGCCCAGCAGACAGACCGGGCCCGACTCCGGCTGGACCATGATTGCGGTCGAGAAAGTGAACTTGCGGGTCCCGCATAGAGAAGGGTCGATTTGGCCGCAGTCTCGGCCGGTGGAACGGGGTTCGTCGTCTAGTATGCACACCGCGCCTTCGATCCCAGTCTGGAAAAATAGGAATTGGGTTTGTGAAATTGGATTGTTTTGTGGAGATTTGTCCCTGTACTATTGATTTAAACTTTTCGATCCATGTACTTGAGTCAAGGACTAACCATGCACAGTTATAGAAAGGACACGGGCAAATAGTTCAAATCAATAGTACAAGAACCAAAATGCAATCCAATTAAAGTACAGGGACTAACCGTGCATTTCTCTCTTTAAAAAGAGGACAAGTCTAATCCAAACCTACTCAACTAAATAATAATAATAATAATAATAATAATAATAATAATAATAATAATAATAATAATAATAATAATAATAATAATAAAAATAATAATAATAATAATAATAATAATAATAATAATAAAAATAAAAATAACAAATGACAAACAAGAAAATAATAATAATGATAAAATAAAAAAATATTAATAAATAATGAATATAATAATAATAACAATAATAAATACAAATAATATTAAATAACAACAATAACAACAAAACAAAACCGACCTGTTCGGCCCGTCGCGCCAGCTGTGCGCTCCGAATCCGTCTTGCGATCCCCTCCACTCGTTCCCTGGCGAACGAGTCCTCGATCACCGAATCCCCGCCGACGGCCCGGACGGCCGCGGCCATGGCCACCGCGTCACGGCTGCCCACGTTCGGCATCGAGGACAGCAGCGAGGCCTCGATCTCCTTCCACTTCCGCTCTTCTCTTTCTAAGAGCGCTTTTCTGCGTTCCTTGCCCCGGCCTTCTTCTTCGCGGCGCTGGGTGAGGAGGTCCTCCTCCATTTCTTTTTCTCTTATGTAGCTGTGAGAATTTGAGAAGTAAATGTTACATTTGGTAAAACAATTTTCGATTGTATAGATGAACATTATATTGTTTTGTTATATTGTAGGTTAAATTACATTGTATCCGAAACATCATATATTGTCAAAATGTGAGAAAAAAAATTATTGGTTGAAAAAGACGTCAGGGCAAAGATGTAAAATTCAAAATACTGTGAGTTTAAATTACAAACATATTAAAATGGTATGTTTCTCGTCAACATGGTTGAAAATTAATTTAGCACTTCTGATTTTCAGATATAATATAACAAATGTTGGATATATGTAGGCTGCTGAACCTGATCCAACTTTGAAAGAAATTTAGGAGATGTAAGTAAAGGATAATTTTGGATTTTGACGAACCTTTCTTGGATCATTTCAAACTGTCTTCGGTCTTCAGGCATCCATTTCTTTATTTCTTTAGCACTTAAATCTGATAGCCCAATACTATCAAGGAATAACCTAAGCCGAACCTCATCCTGCAATATATAAATATATATATGAATAAATAAATAGATAATTTGATTGTTTTGTTAGCACATAACTCGTTTCAATTTGTAAAAATATATATTAAAAAAAAAGGCAAGCAATTTACTTGTATCTGCTCTGCTTTAGCGGTCAACCCAAGCAAGAGAAGCAAGTACCCGCCAAACTTATCCCACATATAAACCCACTCCGTATCAATCGCCTCTTCTAATGCTAAAATCCTCGCATGAGCGCACATCTGCCTTCTATAATCCAAATCAGCAGGCGACTCGTTTCTCAGCCGGTAGGAAATCCCGGGTCGGAAAAACCCGCAGGATAAGTAACCCGCAGTAATCTCCTCGTTTCTCAACCGGTCTCGGAGTTTCATGACGTCAGCACGAGGTAAGACGAAATTACCGGCCCGGTCGCGGGAAACGGACGGGTCGCCGATTAGGAGGGCGGCTGAGCTGGCGGATCGCTGGGGAGCTGAGTATGTGCCTGATAGTGCGTTTCTAGTCTGAGGTTTAAAAGAAGGAAAAATTTATGAGACAAATAATAATAATAATAATAATAATAATAATAATAATAATAATAATAATAATAATAATAATAATAATAATAATAATAAAAAATTATATTTTATTCATTTCACTAAGATAATAAATATTAAATACCTCAATAATAATAAATTATATTTTATTCATTTCCGTAAGGTAATAAATATTAAATACCTTCATAATATTAATAATAATAATTTATATGTTATTCATTTCCTTAAGGTAATAAATAATAAGTACCTTGGTAGCAGAACGAGATATTGCTTGCACGATTGTATCCTTGCTCAGAAAATGAACCGCATCTTCCATCATCTAGTAATACAAGAAAACCAACCAGTCAATTTTCCAAAAAGTAAGATAATAAAAAAGGCGGGTATATTGATGAGAGAGATTTAGATTAGAGAGAGAACCTTGAGAGAGAGACAAGGGCGAGAAACAGCGAAACTGAAGGAAACTACAAGAGTAACCGCTGAAACAGCAGCGCCAGCAAAAGGCGGGTATATTTTCAGACTCGCTATTACGCCCCAACCTTCTGTTGCTAAAGCAATCCCATACAGCAAAAGAAATGCATGGCTGAAAAATAAAATTATAATTAAATAATGAAAAATAAATATAATTTAAAGAAGTGGAAATAAAAGAAGAAATTGAACTGACCTGACGTTTTTGGCACAGTCTGCATGCGCGTCGTAAACGTATACTGGTAACACTCTTGGAGAGTATACAACTATAGGCGGTGAGAGTAATACCTAAATAAAATATTAAAATACAAAGGAAATATTGTTAGAAAAAATAAATTAAATGAATATTTTTCAATAAAATAGTGGTAAGTTAAAAACATACAGTCAGCGCCCTTCCAGTGAGAAGAAAGAGAAACGAGAAGTATCCAACCGATGCACCAACAAATGGTTTGCCTAATTATTAAAAAAACAGGGTTCATGAAACATCTTTTCATAATACTATAGTGTTTTTCAATATATTAATGAAAATATTTTTATACCTTCAAAAAATCCTAGTAGAAAAGCAGCCAATGCAAGAAGAAAAGCGAGGAAACAAACTACCGACATTTGAGTTCTTGTCAAATAGAAGTTATTAGAAGCCCAAAAGTGGATCACACCAATTGCAAATACCAAGAGAAGTATAACCAATAGAAATCCAACTCCAACCTGAAAAACAAAAATCAACAAAATTATTAACATATTTTTCTCCATCAAATTCAAGAATTAAGACCTAAGTATATGTTTATTATTATGAGATAAAAGATTTACAGTCCAAGGATTAATTGTGACTATAACTGCAGATAAAGCACCAAGCAAAAGAAGGATTCCGATTCCCACAAATACATACACTCCACGACTCAACTTCCACCCATCATCCTTCCTACAAACATTTATTTATTATTATTATTACTATTATCATTATTAATAATATTTTATTATTATTATTTTATTACCATTTATAAAGACCAGTAAAGACAGAAAAGACAGCAGGAATGCAAATCAACGGAAGCAAAGCCGCCAAAAAATCCGCCTTCAACGGCATCTCATCCTCTCTAGCCTTCACCACTCCCCAATACGACCCTCCGCAAAACCCCACCAAAACCACTACACAACAAATCACAAAATATTAAACAACAAACAATCACAATCACAAAACCAATTAACACCTCAACCAACACCACTTACCAGCGAATAAACCCACACAAACAGCAGACGAAAGCGAAAACCGGTAAGTCGCGAACCAGGCGACAATCGGCAGAACGGCGGTGAATGACAGGGCGATTAGGGCGCTGAGGGCCCAGCCGAGGTACGCTGACGTGGCGTACGGAGAGTAGAAGCTCTCGCTGTCTGTGTTCCATCCTTTGTAGCCGAGATCGTCGAGGGGTTTCGCGGAGACGATTAAGCCGAGACCGATTACCGATCCGGCGAAAAGTAGTGTGCTTATTGTGAAGAGGATTCGCTGTTGAGTAGAAAAAATGAAAAAATTAAGGTGAGAATTTTGGAATTATTGATAGTTAAGACTATAGTTGAAGTTGATCTAAGTTAGAAGTAATACGGGGGGATTTAATAACAGGAACTCAAAATATTAAATTTACCCTTCCAAAGTTGCAAATATCATATTGAAAAGAAATATCATCATTATATCGTATTTTTAATCTTTGAAAGGGTAAGGTAAATATGATATCTGCAATTTTGGAAGGGTAATTAAATTTGATATTTTGAGCTTCCACGCGGATATATATGAAACCCCCTCAATTAACAAAAAAAATAATCAATCAATAAATTAATTAAATACTTCTTTGGTAGAAGGAGTCTCATGGCTGTTGGAGCGGGTTTCAAGCTCTGACGATGGGACCCAAAACCGATAACCTGAGCTTATCCAAATCGGTATTGCAAATGAGAGGCAAACCACCATGAGAGGTACGGTCAGTGCCAAACCCAATATAACCGATGATTTGCTACAAAAATTAAAAAAATAAAATAAAATAAATAAGCGTCTGTGGAAATTGGTAAGGAAAAATGAGAAAGTTAGATGATGAATTGAATGAACAAAAAGAGACCTTAAGAAAGAGAGAAGCAAGCCGACACAAGTGCTCAACAGCCACGCTATGAAGCCATACTGTCAGAAAAAAAATAATACAAATAATGCATTAAATACTGCAATAATAATAATAATTATATTATTATTATAATAAAAATACCTTGCGAGGCTTAGCTGTCATGGCCATATCTTCAGCTCGTAGGGACCACAAAAACGCCATTATAGAACACACAACAGGCGACAGCAAAAGCACCGAAAATCCAAACTCAAACTACAAATTTTCAAAAAAAAAAAAAAAAAAAATCAACTCCAAATCACAATTACAGCAAAACCAACAATAAACAAAATAAATACCTGTTCATGAGTAGCATTTATAACTTTGACTGGCCTGGGCCTATGTACCGCCAAAACGACCGTCTCAACAATAAAAACAACCGTAAACAAAACCCAAGCTCTTTCAGGACTGCCAGCAATCTGCCCAAACAAAAACCTAGTAACATACAACCAATTCTCAAACCCGCTCCTTCTCAACTCCTCCGAAAGCGAGATCTGATTATTCCCGTCCGGCCTATCAGAGTCCGCCACGTCAGCACCGCTCTCGTTCTCATTCTCCCCATTATCTCTATCCGCATCCAAACTGCTTCTCTGCAGTAAAGACAGAATTCTCGGATCGAGACCCTTTTCTTTCAACATGAACGCGAAATTAGGGTCCAAACCCTTGTCTTGTAGCAGATTTATCAACTCGATATCGCCTTGCGTGCCTCTCCGTTTCAACATAGAAGTAATTCTCGGATCATTAAACCTCTCCTGAAAAACCGTCGCCAAATTCCCCTCCAACAAATTACTCTGATTCGACGACGTGGCGCCCGATCCGCTCAAAAACTCACTCAAAACCACCTCCTGCTGTTCTTGCAAAACCGACCGGCAAGAACTGCTCCGATTCGCAAGACTCGTCCTATTACTCTCCAACACATTCTTATCCCTGCTCGTCCCCTCCTGACAGCTATTCGACCTCACAAACAGCCCACTATCATTTTGGGTAAAATGACCGTTTTGCCCCCCTTCGAGGCTGGAGCCGCATCCGTCAGACGAGCTGGCGGAGGAACTGGGGCTGCGCTTCCGGAAGCCCTCGCGGAGCCGGACGACGGTGGACTTTAAGGCGTCGATGCGGGCGGCGGACGGGCTGGAGACGGAGAGCTTGAGAGAGATCGCGACGGCCGAGAGAACCGAGGCTACGAACGCGTAGCTTATGCAGTGGCCCAAGTACCTGAGTGAGTCAGGAGGAAAATGTTTGAGGATTGGTGAAGTAGTTATTTTTTTGGGAAATTTTGGGGGGGGGGGGTTGTTGATTTGGATTTTCAGGTATTTATGAAAAAAATGCATGATTTTTGGAGTACTGAGGCTACGAACGTGTAGCTTATGCAGTGGCCCAAGTACCTGAGTAGGTGAGTGAGGAGTTTGAGGATTGGTGAAATGTGGGTTTTTTTGGTTTTTGGTTTATGTTTTTTTGGGAATTTTTAGAAAATAACCTGGATTTTTTTGTGGTATTTATAAAAAAGATAATTTTTGGAATGTTAGAAAAAATAATTTTGACTTTTGAGTTTCTGAAAACCACTTGACTGGAAGTTTTCAATAAACCCCTTAATTTTAACTTTTATTTTCAGAAAAACCTCTTAAATAGCATTCACATAATTTATAAATAATGATAATAATAAACCCTAAAAGCTAACTATAAAATGAAAAGTTAAAAGTAGTATTTTTCAATATTCCAAAAGGAGTATTTTTTTCAATATTCCAAAAGGTAGTGGTTATTTTACAAATACCAGAAAGTAAAAATCTTCTATTTTTTTTTTGTCGTAATTTTATTCCCCTAAAAAATGTTGTAAAAAAGAAAAGAAGATGAACCAATAATGCTCTCCAAAGCAGATAAGGAAGATTCTAGAAGCTCCTGCCACAGAAATCGCCACGACACGGCTCTTCAACAACTCGAACTTAAACAAGCATAATCCCATGTTCCAATCTTCAAAAAGAAAGAAAAAAAATTGAAAAAAATTCAAACAAGCCGTATGCAAAAATTAGGGCAAAAATGAATAAATCAAGATAATTTACTTACCAAGAACTACAACTGCTACAGAAGTAATAGTGGCCAGCCACTTGGATTCTTTCGCTGTTAAACCGTATAAAACGGAGTACATCACAAGCACAGCTAGCGAGCCGAGGTAAAGAAGCCCTAGATGCAACACTCTGCTTCAAAAAAATATACACTTTCAGAAAAAACAATTTAAAGTTAAACAAAATGAGATCAGTTTTAGAAGATCATTTCACTTGCCTTGTTGATTTTCTGATGTAGAGCTCGTTTGGATCTGGCGGATCGGGCAAACAGGAAACAGGCCCCACTTCAACACAATCAGAGTAAGCGAATTTATACGATCTTCTCACATACTCATCCACATCAAATCCGCTTCCTAAACAACAACCAAAACACACATATTTTTAATAATTTTAAACAATGAATGTATGAAATTAAACAATGGAACGATAATTAATTAATTAGTAATTTACCTGTGAAGACCATTTTACAAATGAAAAGCATGTTGATGGCTAAAGCAATGGCTGAAACACCGAAGAAGAATCCGGAAGGAGAGTATCGTTCTGACGCGCTGGCGCCAGCTGTCACGTAAACAGCGCACAGTTCATACGCACAGAGCAGAACTACTGCTAATAATAGTAAATACGCCACCGCTCCTGCACACACAAAAAATAAATAAATAAAGGACATAAAGAGTGAGTAAACCAAGTTAAAAAAAAAAAAAAAATTCAGTATAATATATGCTCAAAGTATTCTTTTTCATTCTTTCTAAGATACTGGTGCAATATAAACCTTACAATCAGTAGTAAATAATAGGAAAATATTTTGGGTATTACTTCTATCAAAAGGCTCAATGAAATGGGGTACCTATTTTTTAGGATGTTTTATAATGAAAATGTTTAAGAGAAATTAGCCCAAAAAAAACATGCATCGTGCTTAGATTGCAAAAGAAAACCTCCATCATTAAAAGCTGCACAGAAGCCCCTCTATTTTGAAGAAATTTTCTTACAAAAATAATTTTATTCAAAAAGAATATTTATTAGAGTGACTAGCTAATGGTGTTAAATCACAACAAACACTAGGGGCTTTTTTACAATTTCTTAAACAAACACCACGTTTTTTTTTTCACAATTTAAGCATAATATAGGGTCTTTTTCCCAAAACTCCCAAAAAAAATAAACAATAAAAAACCAAAAACGTACTTGAGCTCTGCCACTGAGTCCTCCACCAAAGCATGACAGAATAAAACGCTAAAATCAGGGCCGTACCGGCCATAATAACAGCCGTACCGATTATGCTCCTCTCCAAAATCGCAATCAGAACGATTCCCCAAATTATCACGACTAAGATGGGTGAAATCACGATTATCCATGCGAAAAGAGTGAGTATTGTGGTGATTATGCTCAGTTGTGGGCCTTGTATGAAGCCCGGCCATTTTCTCGCGTATATCCAGCTGAACAAAATTAAAATAAAATAATATATAATGTTACTTATGATGTTAAATATTTGGGTAGATATTGAGTATCTGGAGTTAATAAGATGGAATTTGTATAGTTATAGTTCTTTTTTTGCCAGTAATTATATTTCAAATAGAGTAAAAAAATGAGATGATATGTGAAGTTACTTATAAAGGAAAATATTTGGGTAGATATTAGCTATTTGGAGTTAATAAGATGGAATTTCTGTAGTTATTATTCCTTTTTTTTGGACATAGTTATGATTTAAATACAGTATATATGGACAAAATATTTAGGGTGCAAGACTGACTTGTAACAATAAAGAATTTGAATTTGTTTCTCTACATTGTAAAAGAGAATAGAATGAGAAATTAGGGAGGAGAGAGAGAGAGAGAGAGAGAGAGAGAGAGAGAGAGAGAGAGAGAGAGAGAGAAAGAGAGAGAGAGAGAGGACCTGTAAATACGCCAAGGTCGCCAATTAACGGTCCATAGAAGCCAAAAGCTGAGAGAACCAAAGAGAGAGAAAATAGCACCGCATAAACTGCATGCAATCGCGACGTTTCCTTCCATTTACTTTCTCTCTCCTCTTCCCCCTAATTCAAATTTTTAAGGCATCAATTTAATTGTACCATCTGAAACCTGGAAAGAAAGAAAAGCTTACATGTTAGTTATATTAGTTAGAGATAATTTGGTAAATACTAAATAACATAACCCATAAACCACTATAAAATATAGAAATCTCATAAACCCCTATTAAAATTTGGTATTTCTCTGATTTTCTGAACTGAAAATACAAAATGTATGTTGCTCTCTATTACTATCTAATAACCCAAAATAAAGGAGAAAACACATTAAGAGCTAAAATAAACACAAATAAGCAAAAATAAAGCTTCAGATTAACATTAAACATTACACTGGAGCAAGCTAAGCACTGTAAGACACTATTTCTACACTAACAAAAAATTGTCAAAATACTTTGCATAGACCAACTAAAACCTCCAAATGCCAAGAAACAAAGCTAATTGGAACCTCAATACCCAACACCAACCCCTCAAATCAAATACAATTTCGATTTCCCAACAAATTCCTCAACCAAAACTCAAAATTACAGTACCAAATCACTCTCAAACCTCAAACAAAACCAAACAATACAGACCAACAACCCCCAAAACGAACCAAACAAGCGCAAACCTCAATCCCGCAACTCACCGACGCACAATTCGACCCGGTACCACCAAACCCTAGAATTCGTCTCCCAGCTCAATTCAACAGCCCGAACCAAAACAGTTAGGAAAAATCAGCGCCTCAAGTGGAGGAGGTGCTTGCCGTCTTGGTTCTTCGCCTCGTGAGAAACCCTAGAAATTGGGGCAAGACGAGAGCGAGAGAGAGAGAGTGATTGGGAGTGAGAGAGAGAGAGAGAGGAGACAAAGGGTGACGTTTGTCAACTTCTATGCTGACTCAAGTAGCTCATTCCTCTCCAGTTTTGAAAATATAAATGGATATCATTACATAGTTTGGGCTTTTTTTATTTTGTATTAATATAGGTCTACTCTGATAGTCATAATGTAGTCAATGGTTTAACGAGTTAATATGTTTTTATGTTTTTTGGTTCTTGATTCTTAATTTATAGGAAACATAAATGCTGACGACTCACGAGAGAGAGAGAGAGAGAGAGGGTGGAGATGATTTCTCTCCAGTTTGAAATATAAATGGATGTCTATATTCAAGTTTTGGGCATAAACTAAAAAGTTGATTTACTTTTTAAATTACTATTTATTATTTTCTTAATATTAATTATTATTTTTATTTTTAATTATTATTTATTACTTATTATTTTTTGATTATTTTTTATTTTTTAATTGCTGTTTATTATTTTTTAATTGCTCTTTATTATTTTGATTATTATTTACTGATTTTTAGATATGGATATATTGGGCCTTTTTGTATTACACACGACTTTGTCAATCCATAATATAAGTCAATGGTTTTATGAGTTGATATCTTTTTAGCTTTTTAAACGCCCATGAAGGAAATCTTTTTGGGGGGGATTTTCTGTGAACAACTTTTTTTTTGTTGTCCTTTTCAAATCTATCTATCATTAATAAAACAGGCACTTGACATGCCTGCCTGTTCACTCAGAGCCAATGAAAAGTTGACATGCAGAAGCTCTAAGTGATGTTTCCCCTAGAATAGCCGTGTGATGAGAAAGTTTCTCTGGTTCATAATGGCTTACTCTTACCAGGTGAATCTTTGTTTCTTCTTTGGATTAGGGTTTAGGCTAGATCAGTTACTGAAACGAAAGTTACTTACCAGTAATACCAGTACCAAATAAGAGGATTAGGGTTTGCAATTGAAGAGACCTGACTTGAAGTATAATTTTGCAGGCCAAAACAGAAATAATAATGTTGCAAATGTGTTGATCTGAATTGAACTAAATTGGAAACTATTACACTATTTCATGAATGTCAAGCCAACTTTGATCCAATATCGACTCAAATTATATCTTAAGTATACTGTACAGCGGTTTATTTCACTAGATAAGAAGTGTACAAAAAAATAGTAATTGAAATGTAGAATAAATAAGTAATCTAATATGTACCGGTGCATGTCGTGATTCCTAACTATCTAATGTGTAACGCGGTACAATTGAAATAGTTGGTACCAGTCTTAATTAATCCCATTTGAGTTTTACTTAGTCTCAATTAAGTTTAGTTCTTAATTCTTTTTTACATCTTGTTTTTTTTCCCTTGGATTGTACAGAATAAAGATGAAGAGAAAACTTGGATAATTAGTTAGGCTGCATAGTTGAGTGGATGCACTTTGGTTGAATCAAATCATTTTTCATGTATCTTGGGTTGGTGTGTGATAATTTGTATTTCGGAGTATGCTCTGTAAAAATGTATACCTATGTATGTATAATGGTGCATTTCTGTTGTAATTTGGAAATTTGAAATGGAAATGAAAATTGAAATTGGTGGTACAAATTTAGTTCGGTTGATGAATTTAGGAATTTGTTTTTAGTTTTAAAAGGAGAGAAATTGGTGCTGTTTGATCATGTTATATAAATTTTTTTGATTTAATTATGTAAATGCCTTAATTATTTGGATATGTGTAACTCTATTTAGAAGCATTATTGAATCCATACTGAAGAAATTTTTCCATATAGTAAAATTTTGAAAAAATGTAACAATTAATAACAAATTGAGTTCTTAAGAAACTGCCACCAACTATGAGATCTTTAAATAGTTGTAACACCAGAATTCAAGTGACATGAAATTAGATTACAAAAAATATAACTTACCATATCAAATCAAATTGCAATTCATAATATTGGTAAGATAACATCTAACTAGAGTTTTTCTTACATAAAAAATATTATTCATCAAATAACATCAAATTACAAATTACATAAAACTGGTATCACAAAAAACATCTCATCAAATTTCCTCCTCCTTATTGGTACCAGTCCCAATTGCATTGTCCAAAGTTGGTATCTTTATTACAGAAAGAGAATTCCCCGTGACTTGTCTTGCTTATAACAGAAAGGGGCTTTTCAGTGAATTTAGTGATGAACAATATTTGAATTCACACTATTCCTCGACATCTCGAAATAGTATTAGTTTCATTTCATTTTAGTAATTTGGAAAACAAGCCACACATCTCTCATATCATTTGACCTAATTTTGAGCCTGTTGTTTATGTCCAGCGAGAAATTGGTGCCAAGAGGGCAATTTTTGTCGAATCAACAACGCGAGCTATAATTCGTGTCTTTTCCATCCTTTCGATTATAATTCCTCTCATTTTATAACTTGAATAAACAGCCAAATTAGATAGGTACCAATCGATGTCAACGAACAAGATTCTGAAGCAGACGGAAAAAGGAAAAGAGGGAGAAGAGCGAGGAGAGGCGACGATCGAAAGGTTGAGATGTTCTACTTGTTCATATCCCATGCTTGATCGATGGAGAGGGTAAGACCACTTGAATATTGTCCAATAGAGATCTCTAACAAAATACACTAACAAATTAGATTTGTAATAATATTTATGCTATGTAGGTTAATGGAGCTCAAACTGATACCGTATAAGTATTTCACATTCAGTCAGACTACAATGCTTCAATCGAGAATTGTTCTCACAAACCGGCAATATATTGATAGATGCACGGCTACAAAAATGTCAAAATAAATTGAAGTATATAGTGCAACATATAAGATGTATATATATGTCAATAGAAAAAACTTTACACATGACGAGAGAAAATTATTTGTGTTGACACGTGCAAAGCACGTGCCTGTTCTAGTTGGTCAAAAAAGAGAGTATCGAATCGGACAAAAAATGAAATTTCTAACCACCAAAAACACTTGATGCACAAGATATTTTTTGTACGATGAAACATAATAAACTCACAAACATTAGCAAACAAACAAACAATTAGACAACATTTATAAACTCCAGCTATTGTTGTTATAATAACACCACCAAAGAAAGCACAAAAATGAAAACAGACATGTCAACTCATCTTTATTTAACATTAAAAAACAAAACACTTGATGCACAAGATATATTTTGTACGATGAAACATAATAAACTCACAAATATTAGCAAAGAAACAAACAATTAGACAAAAAAACATTTATAAACTCCAACTATTGTTGTTATAATAACGCCACCAAAGAAAGCACAAAAATGAATACAAACATGTCTCGACTCATCTTTCTTTACTTAACATTAAAAAACAAAACACTTGATGCACAAGAAATATTTTGTACGATGAAACATAATAAACTCACAAACATTATCAAACAAACTAGACACATAAAACATTTATAAACTCCAAACTGTTGTTATAATAGCACCACCAAAGAAAGCACAAAAATGAATACAAACGTGTCAACTCATCTTTATTTAACATTAAAAAAACAAAACACTTTATGCACAAGATATATTTTGTACGATAAAACAATAATAAACTCACAAACATTAGCAAACAAACAAACAATTAGACACATAAAACATTTATAAACTCCAACTATTGTTGTTATAATAACACCACCAAAGAAAGCACAAAAATGAATACAAACATGTCAACTCGTCTTAATTTAACATTAAAAAAACAAAACCAAAATTAAACAAGTCTAAAGTATTCGGGTAAATATTCTGATTCTGCCATATAAAGGAGTAAAAACACATATATACACATCTGGCCAAGGATAAAATAGCCCTGCAATAATAATATTATTGATAATAATATTAAGCTTATAAGGCCTCGTATATTTCCTTCTAGTTTTTCCTTGTATCCTATTAACTGAATTACAGCATGCATTTCCACAGATTGGTTCGCCATATTCCCCCTTTCTGAGACTTGTACATTCCACATCACCAGGTCCAATTTTACATTTATACCCTGCAAAAATAAGAAAATATTTCACGAATTTATATTTAGATTAAAAATTATGACAGAAGTGTTGTTGATATTTCTAATAACTTGTACGAGCACTCAAGATATTTAACATTATAGAGGAGTATTATTATGTGACATTTTGAGATTTTATGGGTACATAAGAAATTCTGCCCATAATAATGATTATTTTTAATGAAGGGATTAAATTTACCAGTGAATATAAAGGGGGAAGGAAAAAAACTAAGAAGATCTGGAGGCGAGAAAGCGATGAAAGCGTTCGACTTTAGCCAGGTCCCGCCTCGACATCCGTGCCTGGTCAACCGTTTGACCGCCAGCTATGCTCACCCCGTTGGCTGCTGTCACTCTCCTCTTCTTCCTCGTGCGGCACAGGAAGTCTTCCGTGTCAAGCACATACGAAACCTGAACCACAAAAAAAAACATCAAATAACCATAAAACAAAGAAAAGGTTTTTTTACTGGAACAGGTACAATATGTAAAATATATAAAATATATAAACAAAATATATAAATAAAATATAGTTTATTAAAAATAGAATAAATAAATAATACAAATAAAATATGTAAATAAAATAAAAATAAGTAAAATAAATAAAAGGTCATTTATTTTTCTAAGTCAGAGGAAAATATATTGAATATACTACCTTGGAAGAAGTGCAAGATAATTTATATTCCAATCCGTTATAAACCTTAACACCGTCAAAAGCCTTTGCGGCGGCCTGAATTTCATCGTCGCCCCAAATCTTCCTCTTATTTCTGCAATTCACCCACATTTTATTTTGTATCTCAAATCAAAGTACGCAAAAAATGCACAACAATTTTGGACAATTCTTTAAGAAATCGAATAAATAATACCTAGGGAGAAATACGGTGTCGATTCCTTTGCGGTTGCATTCGCTCGATAAGAAATCTTTATGTAAATATGATGAAAAATTAGGGTCTATTGAGACAGCTGTCACTTCAGGCCTATCCACGCCTTCCATTAGTTGTATAAATAACTTTGATGGATTTGAACTCTGCACAAAAAAAAAGAATAAAGAAAGAGAATCAACAATCTAAATGGACGAATAAAAGGATGGTTGTTTTAATATCCAGATGGATATAATGAGTATTTAGGGTTGAAATAAAAACATACGCATTCAAATCGGTAAATACTGTCTTCATGCACAAGCACGCGTGCATTTTCATAATAAACAAAGTCGGAAAATTTGGACGGACTCCTTGACTTCTCGTATGAATGCAACTGAAGCAGCTTGTTGTCCATTTCATCAGAAACCATCGCTTGAAGCTGGTAAAAAAGTAAAAAGAAATAAATAATGAAATTCTTATTTAAATATTTTGAGAAAATCTAAAACCAACTCAAAATTTGAAAATTACGAAAAAAAGAAGACAAACCTGTTTAACGACTTTATAAATAAGTTTATCGAGAGTGAAAAGCACATAAGACTGAGTTCCGATAATCGCGCGGCAATCATCTTCAAATTTTGTATTATCAGCCGTGCCGTCAAGCAAGCCGTATAACGCGCTCAAAAACCTAAATCATAATGATAAAATATGTTAATATTTTGCATCAGTACCAAATTCAGTTATGCTTTAAAAGAAAAATATGCATTATTACTTTGCGTAAAAATCGGGCGGATTAGCATCTTTCGACATCTTCCATTTCTTCTCAGCAAGTGCTGAATTAGTCTTCGCCGAAAGAATCCTCTCATACAATATCTACAAAAATAATAAAAAAATAGTCAAACAAAAACATCCATGAAATCCCTCTTAAACTTAAATCCGTAACTACATTTACTCTTCACATTCATAAACCTAATAGCTACAAATCCAACTTCCAACATTGAAAACATCAGAAACTCCTCAAAAAAAAAAAACCTAGCTTTTAATGTCCTAAAAAACCCCTTAACTTCAACTTCTATTTTCAAAACCCAAAAAACACACTTTTTTTTTCATAAATACCAACAAATACACTCTTCCTTTTTTGCAAAATTCCCCTAAACCAAACCCTAAAAACAATCAAACCATCTTTCCAGAGCAACTCAACAACAAACCTGATGAAGCCTGAACAGGACACAAAACGAATCATTCCCGTAGAAAACCCTGCTCCCCTTCTCCTCCATCGGCACCCTTTTCGTGACCGGCCTGACTCCCCTCGCCCACCTCTCCACGCTCCCGTTCCCCTCCTTCTCCTCCCCTCCGTTATTAACCCCCTCGCTCTCGCCTCCGCCTTCCTCCTCCTCCTCCTCCTCGCCCTCCTCTCTCGAACACTCTTCCGCCTCGCCCGACTCGCTTCCGGAAGGTTCCGCGTCGTTTTCGGACCCCGTGTCCTCGTGCGCGGACTCCTCGTCGGGGTTGTTTTCTGTGACGGGTTTCGGTTTGGGAGGAGGAGCGGAGAGAGGGGCGGGGTTGGGGTTCGGATTGGAGGAGAAGGAAATGAAGTTGTCGTCGGCTTCTGCATCGATATCCGCGTTGGGGGAGAGTTCGCCCTCTTCGCGCTCGACTTTGTTTGTGGAGGTCGGAGGCGGCGGCGGCGGCTTGTTGGTTGGAGATTTTGAGCTGTCTCCTCTCTGTTGGAACGAAAGGAAAGATGTGAGTGATGTTAATTAAAGGAGATATATGTAGAGTGGGAGACTAGAATACTTTTGATAGTCTTGGGTTCTTGATGCTTGGGGAGTTTTTAACCTTTAGAATGACTTTGAGATTTGTCGGTTTCTTGATGAGGAGTATAAATCTTGAAGTGAGATTCATTCAGATCGGTGTGCTCATCAAAGTCATAACCAAAAGCTAAAAAGTCCCGAGTGTCATGGGTCAACTATTTAACATATGTATAATTGTGTGGTATAATTTTCGCAAATAAATCATTGAAACCATGGAAGTTATTTTTACCTCTAAATGAGGCAAAACCTCATTGGTGGGTCGAGGCAGTTCAGCCACTCGCTCGACAATTCCATGACCACTCTTAGACGGAGTTCCAATACCACCTACAAAGCCAACTCAAATTTCAACATTTCACCCAATATAAAATATAAACATAATCACTAAAAAAATAACACACACAAAAATACATAAACCACAAACCTGATGCCACCTCAGCAATACCTCTTGCATTCCCACCATGATTCCCATTCCCATCATTACCCTTCAAATTCCCCTCAATCACCATCCCACCAGCACCATTATTATTACTACACTCACCCAAATTCAAAATTACCGATTTACCCCTCCCTTTACTCCCCTTTCCCTCCTCTTTACTCTCCTCGCCGCTAAACCCTAAACCCCTCGACTGAACCCCAAGCATCGGCTCCAGAAACTCGGTCCACATCCTCATTATCTTCTCTGATTGGTCGACGGATGTACAGACCTCACCGCACGAATATTTTATTATTTTGTACAAGTCGTTGTGGATTTCCGGATCCGGGTATGAGAAATCCATATCTGGTTGTAAAGGCCGAGTGTTTCCGGCCGAAATTGCGGCCAGCAGATCTGCGTCCTTCCTTTGCTTCTCGTTTATTTCCTTAATTTCGCCCAACAAAGCTGCAATTATAAAAAGGAAAGTGATAAATAAATAAGAAATGTATAGATCTATTGTATATAAGGCAGAATTGTGTGTAGATCTGTGGTATATAAGGCGAGAATTGAAAACCTTGCTTGTTATAAGGACCGATAGAATCATTGCAATCTGAATATTGATCTGAAGGGTTGTTGGAAACCGAATCAGATGAGACAGGCGGACCGGAATCGGATTGGACGGTGGGTTGAGTGACAGAATCAGAACCGGCTTGATTTTGATTTTGATTTAGGGAAGAATTAGAATCGAAATCAGATTCGGAATCAGATTCAGATTCAGATTCGGATTCAGATTCAGTGTAAGAATCGGATTCAGATGGGGGGTTTGGAACGGGGAGAACGTTTGTCCTTTCGAAATTGGAACCTGATGAATCGCTCATACTTGGATCTTGAAAAACAGAAAAGAATTGAGAGAGAGAGAGAGAGAGAGAGAGAGAGAGAGGAATCAGAGAGATTTTTCTGATATGGAAACCCTAGGGAGAGAGATTGCAAGTGAGAGAAGGGAAGAAAGTGTGTGGGTCTGACAAAGGGTGACGCTTGTCACTTATAATCTGAGGAGAGAGATACAGTGCGTGTGTGAAAGAGTCTGACTCTTCTCCAGTTTCAACAAAACTGGAGATCTCCAGTCACAACTAAACATAACCGTAACTTATAATCAAAAAAATAAGTTACCTTTAGTGCTGAGACTCTTGGTATCCTGCTGCTTGAAATAGAAACTCCTATGGTCAAGAGACTTGTGATAATTCTTGGAATAAATCTCGGCCCATACTTTGTTAAAATCCGAGCGGCACCTGGACCATTCTTCTTCCTTCTGCTTCAAACGGGTCAGTATAACGGGTAACGCCTGGCTGGCGTTCTTCCGTAAAACGTCCATCACGTCCAGGCCGTGGTCCCCGTACAGCCTCTCTATGCATCTGAAATTCAACGCTGTTGTCCAAATAGAATAAAAGTTAGATGAAATCTATTGCAGTTCAATTTATTTTACTGAAAAAGTAAAATGATGATAAGGACTCACGAGTTAAGAACTCTTCGATGCGAATGGGACTTTCGGATTTGACAGAGTTGTCGTGCAGCTTTTCAAGCAGTTCATCAACGCGCTTTGTGGTAGCGTTTACGGATTCCAGTAACATATCTAGCTCAAACCTGAAAAAACATTAACAAATATACTAAATATTTAATTTCTAATTCAACGATGAAATAAATTTAGAAAAGGAAAGAGATTTAATCATTTACCGGTCGTCTTCACATCTGAAGAGGCTTTCTTCGTACTGATTCTTGCGCATGTGCTTGAAAGAGTAATCTTCACTTCCAGAAGTAACAGAAACCCATAAATCGTTCAGCACTGTCCCGCCAAGTGGCGTCCTGTGACTGGCTGGCGGCATCGGATACTACACCCAGAAAATAAATAGAAATAAAAATAAAAAATATACATTGTACAAGTACATCTAGAAAGAGAGCAAAGAGAAAAAGGAGAGGATGGCTAAAATACATAATTAAGTATTAAGAGTCTCTTATACTTAGGAGTTCGGACTTATCATCCATTTTACATGCATCACGATTCATCATAAGACATTTCTCCCATATAAACATGCGAAGCTTATTGGTTTATCACATATGGATGATAAAAGTCCTTAATATAAGACTCCAGATACTTAATTAAGTACTCTGGCCATTCTCTATACTCAAAGTAATAAATTGTTTAAACATATATACACATAAAGTAAAAAGAAATAATTGCGGGCTTACACTTTTAGGAAGGAGGCGGTAGCTAGGAGTACACCTGGGCGAGTTCGAAAAATCCAGCTCAGAAATCGGCTTGCAAAGATTATACTTCTCTTTACTCGACCCGCTCGCCTTGTGAGTAGACTGAGACGTGGAGCCCGCCTCCTTGGACGAAATTACGTTTACGCCCTTGACCTCGACGGATTCCTTCTCTGCCCTCTCTCTCTCCGCCCGCTCCGTCCTCTCGCGGTGGTGGTGGTGCTCCTTCTCTCTCTCCTCCTTCTGGTGAAGCTGCTGCTCTCTTTCTCTCTCCTCCTGCTTTGGCGGCCTTGGCATTTGCCCTGTTTTTCATATTTTGTAAATTAGTTAGAAACTGTGAATAGTGAATGTGTAAGTATAAATATGGTTTGGGATGAATGGTTTTGCGTACTTTTGTTGAGGCCGGTAATAAATTCGTCTGCAAAAGGAAAGAATGCATCTTGAATTAGTAAGCAGCTAAAAGATGAAGTAAAAATAAGAAGTAACGGCGCGTTAAATGATATAATTTTTTACCTATATTTTCACAGTGATTCAGAAATTCAGCGAAACCCGTCTTTAAGTCTTGATAGCTCTGAAGCAGATCCCCAACCTGGTCACAAACATAATCAAAATTTCAATTCCGTAAACTTAAGATCAAAACTCACTTAAAAAAAAAAGACAATTAAATTAAGAAGTAGATTAAAGAAAGAAAACTACAATTAAATTAAGAAGTAGATTAAAGAAAGAAAACTGACCAAGTTCTCAAGTTCGGTGCGATTAATAATCTCCTGGCTGTAAATATGAAGGCATTTCAAAAACTCCTGGTAAGTCCCAGGATGCAACTTCTCCTTCACCTTCTCACAGAAGCTAAACTCTTGCGGGTACTGATCTGCAAATATCCATTCACCACCAATCACCACATCAATTACCACCCACTCAAAACTCACAATCAAAATCTTTCAAGAAAATCAAGACTTACTCTTTAAAGCATTCTTATCATCAAACGACGACCCAGACGCACCCCCAAACAAGTTACTATTATTATTCCCCTCAACAACGGCCTCGACAGGTGGCACGACGTGAGTGGCCCGCTCGTCGGCCTGGCGGATCCTCTTGCGGGCCGCCCCGCTGTCGGCCGCGTCGGCCTCAGTCTCTCTCTCCTCCCTCTCTCTCTGCTCCCGCCTCGCGCGGCTCTCTTCTTTGCGAGACTCTCTCTCCTTCTCGAGTCGTCTCTTTCTCTCGTGGTCCGGGTCCGGCCGGTCCACGCTGTGCTCCCGGTCCGTGGCGGACCCGTACGCCCTCTCCTTCTACCAAAATTTAAAAATTAACCAAATACATAAATAAATATATATATATATATATATATATATACATACATACATACATATATATATATATAAATATAAATATATATATATATATATATATATATATACATACATACATACATACATATATATGCACTTGAAAATGAATAAATAAGTAAAATATATCTATGCACTAGAAAAAACTAAACAAATAAAATAAATAAAGATATATGTAATATATGCAAGTGAAAATAAATGATTAAATAAGGGAATAATTTTATAATTTTAAGTACTACCTTAGGAATAATTGATGACCTGTCATCACGGCGTATAATTCTAGCAGGCGGTAATTGCTGAGGTGTCACTGAAGAGTTATCAGGCAAAAAGTGCGTGAATTCCTCAAGTAAATCTGGATGGTGCTCAAAAAGCATTTCGACCTGCCAAAGAAGACATAAGAAATAAATAAATGCACATAAATTTCATATTTTAACTAAGGCGATTTATAATAAATGTTCTTACTTCTCTATAGACATCTTGGATTGTTTTGTTCTCCTTGCGGTACATGTTAAGAATGTCTAGAAAGGACTTGTACACGTGCTCCTCGTGTTGAAACCGATTCTGCATGTTCAAAAAAGGAAACCCTAATTAGCACAAAACGCAAAACATATTCACATTTTTTTAAAAATTTAAGGGTTGGTTTGACGGATCTATTATACCTTAATTTTGTTGACGAAATTAATCGCTTCGTCAAATTCAACAGGCTTCTTCTCATCGAGCTTAATTTCATACCCTTTCGGTAAGAAATTATTAAACCCTAAAATCAAATCGCGGTTTCCTTTAAATAATTCTTTCACCCTCATAATTACTCCATCCGTGTTAATCCTACAATCAAACCACAAACCGTCAGAACTTAACGCAAAACCTATCTAAAACGGCAAAGAAACCCAAATTTACCAAAAAGAGAAAGATCTAATCATCAATAAAGATTCAAAAGAATATACCTTTGGCTCTTGAAATCCTTCATGACCTCCAAAAACTCGTCGTATTTCCCTTTTTGGTCTTGGAATATTTCTTTAACTCTTTTGAGATAATCAAGAGCATCACTAGTCGTTAATTTAGGGCCGCTTCCAGAAGCGGCGATAGAACTAGGCGGTACAGCCTGTACTACAGTTTGCTGTGATTGGGCGGGACTGAAATAAATAAATAAAAAAGATAAATATTAGTACAATTTGGTTTCTTTTTGTATGTAGAGTGATTGGGTTTCCTTTGTAGTCGTGAATATTAAATGAGTCGGCTTATAGCTGTAAAGTAATAGGAAAGTAATTAAATTTTGTCTAAGTGAAATGTTTTTAGGTCTTGACGAAAGAAAGGGTTTTTTTACTTTCTTTATATAAAGTAGATCTATTTTTTCCCTATTTTTGTATAAGAAAGATGCTTTGAACTAGTTTTAGGGTTTTTTGGCTACTAAGCAAGTGAATGTTTAACAAGTTAATAAACTTGTTTGATAAAAAGGCCAACAAAAATTGATTTGTAAAAGAAATTTAAAGGAAGAAAGATAAGGAATAAAAGTTGTCAATAATCTTCGTTGCTTCCTATCTACTCAAAATTATAAAAAACTAAACAAAAAATTATTCACAAAAAAGAAAACATAATTTACAACTCAATTCAGCTGCTTCATTCAAATCTACAACATATTTCCCAAAAAACAGAAATTACCACAATCAAAATTAACAAATATCTCTTTCTACAAAAACAAATCAGAGAAATATTAACCATATTTCCAAAAAAAAAAAATTAACAAAAATATCCCTTTCCACAAAAATAAACCAGACAAATATTTTCAAGTCATATTCCATAACCAAACAAAAGAAAAACAAATACATACGTGCCCACCCAAATCAAGCTAAAAAACAAGTAACAAAAGAAAAAGAAAAGGAAGAATTTCTCACGGATCCGGCCGAACAAGCGGAGGCCGCCGTAGCGGCTGCGGCCCTGCTCCCATCAGCTCCCCTTTCATCCAACCCTTCCACTCCTCCTCAGATTCGATCTACCTCTCTCCCTCTCTTCCTTCCACTCCACTCCACTCCACTCCACAGCAGCGAGCTGCTTCGTCGTCGCTCCTGATCCCACAACAACCGCGACGAAAGAACCCCCCACAACGACCCCGGATCTGTACGCTTCTTCTCCTTCTTCCTCTCTCTCTCTCTCTCTCTTCGACGGCGGAGCGAGAGCGAAGGTTTTGTTAGAAAGAAGGGCAAAAGAAAAGAAGAGAAGAGAAAAGAGAGAAAGAAGAGATTGTTGTTGTTATTGTTATTATGAAGAGAGCGAGCGAGCGCTGAGAGGAGAGGAGACGAGAGAGAGGTGAGAGGTTGATTGAGTTCACCGTCTGTGCTGTGCTACCAAGCAAATTGCTTTTCAATTTTGGGGATAATTTCATATATGCCACTACAAAAACTCAAAATATCATTTTTGCCATTATAAAAACTTAAAAATATCATGTATCCCATTACAAAATCTAAAATGCCATTATAAAAACTCAAAATATCATATTTGCCATCATAAAAACAATCTAAAATATCATATTTGCCATTATAAAAACTTAAATATCATATTTGCCATCATAAAAACTTAAAAATATCATATATGCCATTACAAAATCTAAAATATCATATTTGTCATTACAGAAACTTAATATATCAAATTTACTCAAAACTTAGCACCATCTATTTTTTCCGTTCAAATTAACAGTCCAATCTTATAATTACCATTATATCCCTAAATTTAGTTAATGAATTAGATTTCATATTAAAAATCTAATTCAAGATTTTGTAATGGCATATATGATATTTTTAAGTTTTTACAATGGCAAATATGATATTTAAGTTTTTATAATGGCAAATATGATATTTTAGATTGTTTTTATGATGGCAAATATGAAATTATCCCTTAAATTTTAATTCAGTTTTGTATCGCGGTCCTTGTTTTTGTTTTGAATTGTGAATGTCTGCTGCGGTGTTGTGGGATTTTGTGGAGTGGACCTTTGGGTGTTTGGTAATTGTGAAGTGGGGCTCTGAGAGAGGTTGATTCTCTTTCACTGGAGTAAATTGATGAGTGGGTTATTAGAAAAAAAAAATGAATAAAAAGTTTTAATAATGTTAATTGAATTAATTAAGATAAAGTTAGTAAAATTTAGAGGATAATACTTATGTGTTGACTTCACTAGATGGTAATATTTATATTTCTTATTGGCTGAGATAAAAGTATAATCAAAAGGTAAGAGATGTATATTGGGAGCCAAGTGATGCTTTTTTTGGTAATTTAATCTCTAATATAGTAGAACCAATTGTTATTCTTACTATCTTATCTCTTCAAGTAGATAGAGAAAAAAGAAAAGGAAAAAAAAAAATGAATTCCCTCTTTGGGGAAACTTAAATGTTTGTTCTTCGAACTTTGGTGGTACTTGACTCTGCCCTAATAGTAATATTGACATACTTATTATGAATCTTTGATTAATAAAATCCATCAAGTTATTTCTAGTATCAATTCTAAAGACCATCAAAATTTTAATAGTTCATTTCAAAACATATCCTTCTAATCCAATTAATCCTAGTATATCTCCCAATATATTTGAATCTTGACCCTCAAAGAAGGTAACCTTCTTCCAAACGCCGCCAGAGTTAAAAGACTGCAAAAAACTTAAAGAGAGGGAAAGAGATATAAACAGAGAGAAATTTTGGGTTCTTAGATTGATTAGAATTAGACAAACAGATTGATTAGAATCATTAGACGAGTTTAGACATTAAACAGAAAAAATTTGGGAGAGGGAGAGGCGGCGGTGAGAGGTTCCTTACACTCACCGGTTTATGGACGTTTATTTTCTTTGATTCTGGTTTTGGGGTTCGATGTATTAATTATGTTTTGAGGGGTTTAAATGAGAAATGTCCTGAAAATATAAATGAGAGGTAGTATAGTACTAAGATTTATTAAAAAAAACTTTTTTAAAAAATATTATTTAAAATTATCATGTGATAAATTATCATGTAATTTGGTACTTTGGTATTATTGATAGTAAACTATAAGAATACCTATTAAAATAACTTTGAAAACAAAAACTTGCATTTAAAGATTATTAATAAAAAAATGAGGGAGAACTTCGTTCTCTTTAGAGTGAATTTATATACCCGTCCTAAATTTGAAATCAATACTGCTAAATGCGGAATTCGAATTCTTTACCTATGAAAATATGGGTTAATATCATACCATTAGATTATTATAGTGATGATATATAAAGATTATTATTAAATTTTTCATTCTATGTTTATGCAACATCATTTGCATATTAATATAGATACACTAATTTTAACCAAAAAAAAACAAACATTTCATTATAACGATCAGTTATATTAATAGAGCTTGCGCGCACAACGTACGAATGTGCCGTAAAGTAAAAAATTGTTATATGGTGCCAAATTTTTTGATTATACTATTATATGTAATATAGACTAAAATATTTTATTTTAATAGTTTCGTTAGAAGTCAATATATACAATATAAATAATATAACAATTGACATCACATAATACGTTAGCAACACAACGCATGACTAAACAATCTATTAATAATATTTTTCATAACCCATCTCACAAAAAAAATGAGTTCTTTCAAGGTTGCAAATGCAACATTTAACTATGGGTGGCCAACAATACCATTTGCCATTAACCAAATATAAACCCTAGTTTGCTTATTTGGCTTACTATTCAAAATTTAAATATCAATGTTCGAGGGGTCAATTGCAAAAAAATCAGGTCCAGGGCAGACCGGATAATTCTGACCGGTTTGAATGGGAAAGTTAACTAAACCGGCCGGTTCATAACTTAAAATTTAGGGTTTCTTTCCAATTTTCCCCTTTTAATCCTAGCCATGAAATGAGGAATCTATTTATAGAAACTATACCAGATAAACAGAAAAAAGTTAAGAATTTTTAGATAAAGATTAAACAGAAGAAAAAAGTAAAATACAAAGATAAATCAATAAATAAAATGGAAAGGAGGCGAATAGGAAAATCTATGTGGAAATTGAAAGAATGATAACTCTCAGTTCTACATATATACCTTACAGTATTTTACTTTTACATAGTCAACCGACAATCTCTGAAACAGAGTAATTTTTTTTTCAGTTTTCTCCTTTGTTTTTTTAAGACAATATTAATCTTGTGACTAATAGTGCGATTAATCACTGAAACATAGCAAACTTTTTCATTTTTCGTGTCCTATGAAGACACATCAACAACAAACTTTTTCATTTTTCTTCTTTGTTTTTGTAAGAGAGTATATTATTAATTTTGTGATTAAACAGTGTTAATTTAACTAGAATTAGCACGCGTAGCAATCATGGAAGCAGTCAAAACCACTTAATCTGGTGAGACAAATGGAGCAGCAAATTTTTGTATCCTCTCTATTTTGTGACAACTTGAGATGTTCGAACCGTACAAAGTGTTAAGCGGTTATTCTTGTTGTTAAGCTTAATTTTGACTTTTAACATTTTATATCGTCAGCTCTTTTTTATAGGAAAATGTGATATCACGACAACACTATGGCACGACGGATCATGACGGCACTGTAAATATACTGTTTTTGTACTTTCACATACTATTTTACAATTTTTATATATTGCTTTGTCATTTTATATACTGTTGCTATTTTTTTTTTTTTACTTTTATATATTTTCCTATTTTATATATTTTTACCCATTTTATATATTGTTTTCATTTTTTATGTATATATTGTTATTAGAAACTAAATTATATATGTTGTTATGTATATATTGTTATTAGAAAATAAATTATATATACTGTTATTGAATCTGTCGTGCTACAATGTCGTCGTGCTCTATCAGGTCTTTTTTTTATATATAATAGAGAGGGTTTTTGTATTTGTTTAGTAAATTTAGCATCTTGTATTTTTTTATTTTTTTTGAGAAAGTATAAATGCACTCTTTTTTAGTTGTATGAATGCATTTGAATACCATTATATGTTTTTTCATAAAAAGTGTGGTGTGAGTAATATTTGTATAATAACGTCAAGTTGACATTATAGAATTATTGTTTTTTGTAAGGTTTGGTTTATATTTATTATAATATGATATCTTGATTTATGTCTTTGTCAAATGGGCTAGTAAATATTTGGGAATATACCATTTTACGGAGGTAGAAATATTTCAGTGGTTTGCTTGGTTAACTTAAATAGACTAAAATGCTAAAGCTTGGTAGCTTGAGTAATAAGGTGTCTGTCAATTTTGAGAGAGATCTAAATCAAATCACGGTAAATATATTTAATTCAATATTTAGTAAGTCTAACAATTCAACGAATTGTCTAAAGAAATAAAATAGGCTAAAATGAATAAGCCAAGTACATTTTGTATATTTTAATATTGCATCTAGCAATTAGTGCCCAATTATATGCAGAATTAATTATTTTTTAAATCAAAGTTTGATTATTTAACACATAATTATACTCTTTTTCATTAAGAGGATAGCGTAATTATAAAAATATAGTAAAGAACATGCATTGAAGTTTAAGTTCGAACACTTATTTTTTTTGCTTTTTTTTTTTTCAAATTTCGAGAAAAGTTCAAAATAGTTTTTTCTGCATTTTCAATGTTAAAGAAAATATTGGGTAATTACAAAAAAAATAAATAAAGCTAGAGGTCTGATTAAAGAAGATCAGGAAATTGAACAAAAAAATAACCAATTTGAGGGAGACTTTTTGGCCTTTCTAGAACTCTTCCAAGAAATCATTCTGTCCAAATAAAAAAATTAAGTAACGAAACAATTAGATAACAAATTAACAATTCTGAATAAAATATTTATAAAAACTACTATCTATTTGGAAAGGAGCCACTATATGTCATTCATAGCCTATAATATAAGTTTATCCTAACATTAAAACATAGGAATATGGGATCAACATTATAACAGTTAATTGCATAAATCATATATATTATTATACAAATTATGCTGTAAATCATAATGATTATTTGCATACTTATAACTTATAAGAGATTTGCAACAATAGCTGATAATTTATTTAGAAATCAGCGAAACAACTCTTTTTTTGAGATCGAACTCATAATTTGTAGTTTGATAGATTTTGCTAAATATATGTTCTATATAAGATTGTATTTGCTGGGATTCAAACTTAAAATCTCTTTCAAAATTATAAGATGTCTTACCGCTTAAGTTAATAAGTTTTAGCAGTAGCACCAGCAAAGCAACTTGGGTTCTCAAATATCAAATTTTCAAAATAGTCAGTCACACGAAGTAGGGGTGTACAAATAATTTTCTGACCCGTTCAACCCAACCCGACCCGACCCATTTTTTGCGGGTTTTGAAGTTGTTTGATTGGGTCCGGGTTTGAATATTGAATAACCCGAAGTTATGGGTCGGGTTGCGGGTTTTAAGTTGTAAACCCGTATTAACCCGACCCCACCCGTACATACCAAAATTATATATGGAGTATACTATATTCAATTTATTTGTTTCCTATTCTACAATTTTTATGTTATATTATATTATTTAATTTCCAATTATAAACTTAACATAAAAGAATTATATATTATATATTTAGTTTCCAATTATAAACTTAACATTAAAAAAACTTTTATACTGAGTATAGTACATCTCACAAATAAAGACAAAACCTTATAATCAGTCATTTATAATATTTTCACTTGAAGAAAAATAAAGTATAACAAAAACTTGTCAAGGTACATTGTACAAAAACAAAGTATGCTTGTTTCGTTAAAAATGATTTATTTTTAAAATAATAAATTATTTTTATCTTTTTTTGTATATTCATGTATCAAAATCATATGCTTTATTTGGTCAATATATGTTATAACAATATATATTTAGAAAAAGTTCAAAATCTTAACAATCCGCCTAACCCGTCCAACCCGTCCAAGAAAATTATGGTCGGGTTAAAAAAAAATTTAAGCAGTATGGGTTGGGTTGGGTTGAAAAAATGTAAACCCGTTCTTATTGGATTGGGTTGCAACTTTCATACAAACCCGTCCAACCCGGCCAATGTACACCCCTAACACGAAGTGCCACAATGTGAAGCGCCACAAAGAACTATGCTCAAAAAGTGCACAGAAGGATTACTTGATTTCGAAGGTTATGAATGCACATGATAAGAAAAGAACTCCTTAAATAATATTTAAATCTTGAAGTAATTACTAGTTACTAGTTCACCCAATAAGATCATCAAAATTACTTCTCGAACCTAAAACCAAACATAGTTTTTGTCAATATTTCCCTTTCTAGCCATCTGTTTTCTTAACGAATTTGATTTATTTATCATTTTTATAGATCAAATATTATATGATGTCAAAACTTATTAGCTTAAGCAGTAAGTACTTTGTCAAATACGAGAGAGACCAAAGTTCAAATTACGACGAATATGTATTTACTTAATTTAATATTTAACAAGTCTAACAATTCATTGGTTGTCTAAAAAAAAATATATTATATGATGACGTGACAAAAAACGTACACCTAGCTCTAAGTAAGAATGTTATGTCATCATCATGTTAACTAATTTTTGAAAGTTTGATAGAATTATTTGATTTGGGACAATTTGAAATTTGGGATATTGGAAAAAAAGCATATAAAAGTTGAGTAATTGGAAAAAACAAAAAGTTATGACCTGTGGTAAAAATTACTCTATTGTTGCAAGATATACGTTGCTAAATAGTATGACATATTTTTTGTGTCTTTATGTTGCTTTTCTTTGTGGTCTAAACTGCTAATTTGTTAGGTTTTCGCCCAAGATATACATGCAATCCTATTTCTTAGTTTTCGGGCAGCTACTTTATTCAATAATTTTCTGGCAGGTTTAAACTTGGATTATACTTTTGAAACATATGATGGTCTCTATTGATCAACATTAATGTACAACATTAAAGAAGTATTTAGCAGACTATATTAACTATTGGGCCACAATGTACATTTCGACTTTCTTGGATCCATTGGGCCACACATGAACTTTTAAGCCTTACATGGACAGATGGCTTAAAGAAGAGACACGAAAAATCTAGTCTAGAACAAAAAAATAAAAATCAATTATTTGAAGGGGAAGTAGGAAAATTGAATGAAAATTGGAAAGTAGAAATCGAACTCTATAGGAAAAAAAAGAGGTATCAAATTTTCTCTCGAAGAAAGTAGACTTCTTAACCACGGGATTCATTGCCCTACCAGAAAGGTTAGTTTTTTCTTTTCTTTCCATGGAATGAAAGAAGTTATTCGGCTTAATTTTTATTAATTCATACCAATAATGTAATAACCTTTCGGTCTTTTATAAAACTATATAGTTTCATTATTTGGTTATTGAAATTGTATAATTTCTACATTAAAAAAAAAATGTGTAATTTGAGTTTTAGACTTGTTTTTTGCTTGAGTAAAATGTTTTTATTTAACATCATGCTGAAGACCCAAACCAGTTTCTTACTTTTCTTCTTAGACCAACCCAGCCCGGTCCACAACAATTAGAAATTACATAAATAATTTTAGTTCCATAAAATACGCTGATAAGATAGGGAAAAATTTGAATATTGTCCTTCAATTATTGAGATAGCTCACATTTTCAATTTTTTTGATTTTCTTTGAGGTCTAATTTTAACTCCTAATTATTAAATAGCCTCTGTTTATGCCAATTTTTTTTATCAATTAACGTATGCACGCCGTGTCGATTAAAAGTATGGTCGGCAACAAAATTAGATGAAAAATCATCTGATGTGTTTACATAAATTTTTTTCTTGAAAATTTTTGACTTTGGATTGGACTAATATCGGTTCTGCATAACATAGCTTTCACAAATTCCATAGATAGCTCTGCATAATATAACTATCTCACAAATTTCATAGATATATTTCTAGAAAGCTTTACCTTATAACCATTTTAATTTCACCAATCTATTAAACATCCATGTTCAATTGTAACAATAAAATCACCAAATTGGAGTCAAGGTAAGAACACAACAATACACACTAAACAAAGAAAAATCATCAAATTTAATTAAAGGTCGCTAAAACAGAGAAGAGAACCATATCCATCAAGTGCCCAATTAGTTTGTTAGTGAAGAATAGTTCCTTGTTTCTGCCCCAAGTGTTATCCATTGGGCCACAACGTTGGGGACTGCCAGATCTTGAAAACATGCAAGATGTGAAGTGGTCCTTGCTACATGGTGTATGTGATGATGATCCCAAAAAATTAGGTCTATGATACTTCATTGATTGTATACAAGTACCCGAGGAAGATGTACGAGGGTGCTACCAGAGAAATGTTGGCTTATCGAGGGACCAGTTTGTTCAAATATTGTTACTTGATAGTGTATTCATCATCTGTATGATATTCTTTAATGCAACAGATAAGGAACAATCCAAAAGAATGTTGGAGTGGCCAGTAGTCTTTTTCGACTTGCTCTTGGTAGAGAACCAATTTCCCTTCTTAGTCATTTTGGAATTGTGGGACAAGACTATCGCAAATCTTGGTGGAGGTCAGCGTAATATCACCAGCCTACTTCAACAAACACCATTTTGGAAAGAAGGTTTGTCTAGCCCTACGGTGGTTGTAGATGAGCGTGAGACTCTACACTTACTCGACCTTTATTACAAATGGAATGTGCCAATTCAGAAAAGAGCCTCCCAGCTTCGCTCTCCATGGTTGTTTTGTATTTTTGGATCAGCCGGAGAGGTGTGCTAACAAATTTCCTATTATTTAGTTAATTAAATTTGATTTCCTTGAATTTCCTTTTCTAATTTTATCCTCTCACTAAATAAGCCATATCTGTAGGCACTGTTGCAAATTAGATTCATCATTCTAATTCTATTGAATATTCATAATTGTTCATACTTTCTAACAAAACAGCTTGATGAAAAAGCAACAATCCCATCTGCTACCGAACTATACGAAGCAGGAGTAAAATTCAAACCGAAGGAGATGTCTCTAAATACGTTCGACTTAAGTTCACCGTCTGTGCTGTGCTACCAAGGAAATTGCTTTTAAATTTTAATTCAGTTTTTTCTGGCGGTCCTTGTTTTTGTTTCGAATTGTGAATGAGGGGCTGCTGCGGTGTTAGGGTGTTTTGTGGAGTGGACCTTTGGGTGTTTGGTAATTGTGAAGTGGGGCTCTGATGTGATGATTCTCTTCTCTTTCACTGGAGTGAATTGATGAGTGAGTTATTAGAAAAAAAAATGAATAAAAAGTTTTAATAATGTTAATTAAATTAATTAAGATAAAGTTAGTAAAAAATGATGTGATAATTGGAAGCACAAAATTAGTTTTGTTTATGTTAGGTGAAAAACTTTAGTAATAAAATAAATCGTTAAATTATAATATGATATTTTATTTGAGAAAAGTCCATTTTTGCCCCCTCAACTATTGAACTAGCTCATTTTTGATCCTTAACTTTTTATTGGTCCAATTTTAATCCCTCAATTATTCAATAAGTATGTTTTTGGTCCTTCCATCCGTTAAGTGCTTATGTGTCCGTTAAATTTGGCACGTAAGTAATGATGTGGCATTAGTAACGTGACAAATATTTAAAAAAATAAAAAATTCATTAATTCCCTTTTTTCTTAAAACATTATTTTATTAAAAAGTGCATATTTTTTATGCATGTTTATTTGTTAAATAAAAGTTAACATGTTATTGCGTATGTGTTAAGAATATATGCCACGTCATTGCTTACGTGTCATATTTAACGGACACGTAAGCACTTAACGGATGGAAGGACCAAAAATCCACCTATTAAATAGTTGAGGGACTGAAATTGCACCAATAAAAAGTTGAGGGACTAAAAATGAGCTAATTCAATAGTTGAGGGGGCAAAATTGGACTTTTCTCATTTTATTTTTGTTATATACAAATTGATTAAAATACTAAACAACTACATTTGAGCAAGTCTTAAACTCTGAAAATAAGGTACAATTATATGTTAGATTCTTAATTCAATATTAAATTTGTATGTAAACTAGTTATATATTGTATTGTCGGCAATTATATTCTTAAAATAGAGTAATTTGGTTAATAATATTAGGCAGTAATGTATTAATTAGAGGATAACACTTATGTGTTAACTTCACTAGATGGTAATATTTATATTCTTATTGGCTGAGATAAAAGTATAATCAAAAGGTAAGAGATGTATATTGGGAGCCGAGTGATGCTTTTTTTGGTAATTTAATCTCTAAGTAGAACCAATTGTTATTCTTACTATCTTATCTATTCAAGTAGATAGAGAAAAAAGAAAAGAGAAAAGGAAAAAAAAATGAATTCCCTCTTTGGGGAAACTTAAATGTTTGTTCTTCGAACTTTGGTGGTACTTGACTCTGCTCTAATAGTAATACTGACATGCTTATTATGAATCTTTGATTAATAAAATCCATCAATTTTTTTTAATCCATCAAGTTATTTCTAGTATCAATTCTAAAGACCATCAAAATTTTAATAGTTCATTTCAAAACATATCCCTTTTAATCCAATTAATCCTAGTATATCTCCCAATATATTTGCATCTTGACCCTCAAAGAAGCTAATCTTCTTCCAAACGCGGCCAGAGTTTGAGACTACAAAACTTAACAGAGGTAAAGAGAGACATAAACAGAGAAATTTTGAGTTCTTAGATTGATTAGAATTTACAAACAGATTGATTAGAATCACAAGACGAGTTTAGACATTAAACAGAGAAAATTTGGGAGAGGGAGAGACGGCGGTGAGAGGTTCCTTACACTCACCGGGTTTATGGAGGTTTATTTTCTTTGATTCTGGTTTTGGGGTTGGATGTATTAATTATGTTTTGAGGGGTTTAAGTGAGAACTTTCCCGAAATTAGTTGCTAACTGTTGTAGTATGTTGTGTGAAAGTGCGATTTTAACCTCTGAAGTTTTGTTACTGTGTGTGTACTATTTCAAATATAAATGAGAGGTAGTACTAACATTTATTAAAAAAAAAAATTAATTATATTATTTTAAATTATCATCTGATAAATTCTCATATAATTTGGTACTTTGGTATTATTGATAGTAAACTATAAGAATGCCTATTAAAATAACTTTGAAAACAAAAACTTGCATGTAAAGATTATTAATAAAAAAAAATGAGGGAGAAATACAAGTGAACAGCTATTTCGTTCTCTTTAGAGTGAGCTCATGTACCCGTCCTAAATTTGAAATCAATACTGTTAGACGCGGGATTCAAATCTCTAACCTATTCTAGTGGTGATATGTAAAGATAATTAATAACTTTTTCATTTTATGTTTATGCAACATCATTTGCATAATAATATAGATACACTCATTTTATCCAAAAAAAAAAAACAAATATTTCGTAAACTATCAGTTATATTAATTAAGCTTGTGCGCACAACGTACGAATGTGCCGTAATTTAAAATAAAAAAAAATAGTTATATGGTGCCAAAATTTTTGATTATACTATTAAAACTATTATCTGTAATAGACTAAAATATTTTATTTTAATAGTTTCGTTAGGAGTCAATATATACAATATAAACTAACATGACAATTAACATATAATACGTTAACAACACAACGCATGACTAAACCATCTATTAATAATATTTTCGCAACCCATCTCACAAAAAAATGAGATCTTTCAAAGTTGCAAATGCAACATTTCCCTTCTTAACTATGGGTGGCCAACAATACCATTTGCCATTAACCAAATATAAACCCTAGTTGGCTTATTTGGCTTACTATTCAAAATTATAAATATCAATGTTCGAGGGGTCAATTGTAAAAAAATCAGGTCCGTGCAGACCGGATAATTCTGACCGGTTTGAATGGGAAGGTTAACAGAGCAAACTTTTTCATTTTTCGTGTCCTATGAAGACACATCAACAACAAACTTTTTCATTTTTCTTCTTTGTTTTTGTAAGAGAGTATATTATTAATTTTGTGATTAAACAGTGCTAATTTAACTAGAATTAGCGCGCGTAACAATCATGGAAGCTGTCAAGACCACTTAATCTGGTGAGACAAATGGAGCAACAAAGTTTTTATCCTCTCTATTTTCTGACATCACAAGAGGGGCTCGCTTCGCTTCCGAGTTATATTTTTCTTTGTCAAATTATATACAATATATTGAAATTATAATTACATGAATATTTTGCAAATATGAAAAATGAAATTATATTATTATTTGGATTTCAATATAATAATTTAAAATTTGTAGGATTATGAATTGTTACTTCAATGTTTTATAGAGAATAGATATATAACCATTATTATTTCAATATTTTACGAATATGATAAATGGCACCTATGTTGATTAAGTATATTATACACATTCTGATATATATAATGTCCTAATTTTACAAAAAAATAAAATAATTTAACACATAATTTTATTATTTTTTAATACCAAAATAAATATTGAAATAATGCTATCTAATATGACATTTCGTATTATGTTATCGAATGATATGACAAATATTATTCATTATAAATTATTATATTATTATTATTATAATACAATATTAGTACAATATGATATAATATTAATCATCTACTATCAATAACATGATAATATGCTAATATCATTTATTAGAAATATTGTGGTCATTATACAATTTCATATTTAATTAAAAAAATAAAAAAATATTGAAATAATGCTATCTAATATGTCAATTTGTATTATATTATCATATGATATAACAAACATAAATTATTATAAATTAATAATATTATTATAATAAAATATTAGTATAATAATTAATAATCTAATATTAATAACATGATAATATGGTAATATTATTTATTAATAATATTGTGCTTAATATACAATATCATAATTATTTTAAAAAATAGAAAATATTGAAATAATGCTATCTAATATGTCATTTTGTATTATGTTATCAAATGATATAACAAACATAAATCATTATAAATTAATACTAACACTATGATATAATATTAGTACATTTTTTCTAATATAATATCTAATATTAATAATATAATAATATGATAATATTATTAATTAGAAATATTGTGGTCAATATACAATACTATAGTTATTTAAAAAAATAGCACTCAAAGCACAAAACATGTATAAAATGAAATCATAAATTATATTTGAATGAAAAATATATGATTTATATAAAATAAAATAATATGTTACTAAAATAAATTACAGAGAGAACTAACTTTAATTCTTATAGTTAAAAAGAATATAATTTTTAGAGACTAAAAATGAATATCAAAAGTTAAGTGAATTTTAAAAATATTGTCAAAAACAAGGGGTGTTTCAATAAGTTTCAAAATGATGTCAAAATTGAATCAAGTGAGTTCTCAACTTTTATTTATATATGAAAACATATAAGATAATCTTTAAATATTAAAAGGATTTAAAATATTTTATTTTACAAGAATTAAAATGGAAACATGTAATGAAAATATTTGAGGAGTTTATGAAAAAGATCATTTTTTTAGAGTGGATCTAATATTATTTTATTATAATTTATTCAATATCGTAATATGTGATATTATTAATTATTACTAATAAAATATCATAATATCAAATATTAATTGATACCATTTACTGTATATTATTACTCCTTAAAATAACTTAATAAATTAGAAAATTTCTTATATATATAGAAATAATTATTGGGTTTAAATTGGGGACTCTTATCAAACGAAAGTATAATGTGGGTATATGGATTAAAATGGAAACATGTAATGAAAATATTTGAGGGGTTTATGAAAAATCATTTTTTAGAGTGGGGCTAATATTATTTTATTATAATTTATCGAATATCATAATATGTGATATTATTAATTATTACTAATAAACTATCATAATATCAAATATTAATTGATACTATTTACTATATATTATTACTCCTTAAAATAACATAATAAATTAAAAAATTTCTTAAATATATAGAACTAATTATTGGGTTTAAATTGGGAATTCTTATCAAACTAAAATATATTGTGGGTACAAATTGGAGGGTTATATCAAAAATCCACATGTGTCACGTGTCAAAAGTCCCCGAATTATAAGTTTTATATATTAGTAAGAAAATTTCTTTTAATGTAATAGAGAGGGCTTTTGTATCATCAGCTTGTGTATTTTTTTAGTAAATTGTGCATCTTGTATTTTTTTCTTTTGGGAGCTGATACGCGACGGGTACTATAACGACCCTGTAGCGACGGTATATAAAAACTAAAAAAAAACCTATAAACTGAAAACAAACAGTATATAAAAAATTCATTCGGTAAAGCAGTATATATTTAAAAAAATGAAAATAATATATAAAAAAATATAAACTGAAAACAACAGTATATAAAAATTTATTCGGTAAACAATATATATTTTAAAAAATGAAAACAATATATAGCGCTTATAGAAACGTAATAAAATAGTATATAATTTCAATCCGTTGCTACAGGCTCGCTACAGTATCCCATCGTGATTTTTCATTTCCTTTTTTTTTTCCAATATGTTTACATTTTTTTCGATGTATGAATGCATTTTATGCCAATTATTATATATATATTTTTCATAAAAAGTGTGATGTGAATGATATTTGTATAATAACGTCAATTTAGCATTATAAAATTAACGTTTTTATAAGGTTTGGTTTATATATATTATAATCTGATATCTTGATTTATGTCTGTCAAATGGGCTATTGAATATTTGGGATTGTACCATTTTTATAAGGTAGAAATATTTTAGGGGTGTTTTGTTTGGTTAAATGAAATGGGCTATAATGAATTTTCCAAATACATTTTATATATTTTAATTATGTGTAGTAATTAGTATCAAATAATATCCGTTAATTAATTATTTTTGTATACTCGATAACAGCTCGCTCAATTGCAACTCAAACTAATTTTGTGTGAGCCAGTTTGAAATCGAGTCAAGTCGAGTTCGAGCTGGACCGAACTTATTTCAAGTTGGGCTAGTTCATGCACTATGATTTAATTAACTCCAATCCCTTATTTTTCATCTACTTTTGAGCCCCTCATTGAGTCGCATCATCACTTTTATCTCATCCGTCAATCCAAAAATTTATCAAATCTTAGCCTTTCATTTTATCAAATTTATTGATATTTTATGGCAATATGTATGTGGGTATTATAACATAATTATATAATTGGTTGAATTTGTATTTTGTGTTCCGTCCCCTATTTAGTGAGAGCCGTTGAATTTATTTCTAACCATCAGATCTTAATGATGGTTTCAATACATTATTGTTCAAAGTTATGTTCAAATATTAATGCAAATAGAATATGAAGAGTTAACTCATTAAAATATAAATAATTTTTCTTTTCTTCTTTGAAAAATAATAATTCTTAATGAATATTTTATTTCTCATGTTAAAATTATCAAATATAAATTTGTTGGAATTTTCTTTTTATTTTGAATTTCATATTGTTATGGTTTCAATTTCATTTTTTATGGATAAAATATGTGAATATAAACTATATAGAATAACATGTAATAAAATGATAAGGTCATTTACTCTTATCATATTTTTTTAACTCTCGTTGAAAATTCTTAAGAAACCTATTATCAAGAATTATTATCATAATATCACATGATTAGTTAGATTAATATTCAGTGTTATATCTCCGTTATGTGAGAACTATCATCTCAAATAAAATTTCAAAATATTGAAAACCATATTATATTACTTAATATATTACGTGGTTCATAATAACATATGTATAATCCATACCATTTTAACATCTAAAAAAATAAGAGAACTAGTGGTGACAATTTTTTGAAGAAAATAAGTCATGTTACATTTTTCCATGTAGTATACATATTTTTCCATATATATAATATTAAATATAATTATTATTTTTTATTTTTTTAAAGTTAATCATCTATAATTTAAACTTATGTAGTTTCAACTAAAATCTTCGAAAATAAATTATCTTGCATTTTATTTTTTTTCTGATCTCATTCATCTAAGCCTTATTAATACTTAATTTATTTTTTTAATATAATATGTCAACAGATAATAGCATAAGAAAATCAAAGACATCAATTTTGAATTTTCGTGTATTATTTATGTACTATGGATTTACAAACTTTAATTTTGAATTTTTATAATTGCAATTTATACATTATGAGATTAAAATAATTATTAAAATTGAAATACTCGCCACGAAACGCAAGCATTATCCTAATATATAAATGATTTCAGGTCGAGCAGAACTTAATATAGTTATTTTGGTAACTTAGTCTTACTTAGAGCGCATCAAGTTATAATATGAGTTGGCTTGAGGTAGAATCTACTCGAGTTAGAGCATGACCTCTAGGTCGAAAATCTATAGCAATTTTGAGTCGACCAGCTAGATTCGAGTTTTTAGTCGAATTCAAGCTGGTCCTACTCGCTATAACTCAACTTGTTTGCAATCCTAATTAAAAGAAGCTATTCGGTAATTATGACAAAAATAAAGTTAGAAGTCTGGTTAAAAAAATTGAGGAAATTGTAAAATCAAAGAATCAATTTTGAGGAAGACTTGTTTGGCCTTTCTAGAACTCTTCCAAAAGATCCTTCTGTCACATAGAAAATAATAAATAAATAGGTTTGAATAAAATATTTTAAAAAATAAATATAAGAGAGTCAAAGATCTTCCATGGCTCGACCCTGCGGTACAAAACTAAACAGTATTTTTGTGCCATTCTTACACTTTAATTTAAGTCTATCTTAACAGTTTAAAAAGTATGCAATATACAATATTAAGGAATTCGTAATAATCGTTTATTTACTTACAAAAAATCCACAACAATAGCTGATAATTAAGTTAGAAACCGGGGAACCTATTCGAGTTCTCAAACATAAGTTCTGAGAATCTGAACTAGTTAGTCACACGAAGGTCCGCAATGTCAAGTGCCACAAGAGAAATGTGCTCTAAAAGTGCACACAGGGGGGTTACTTGATTTTGAAGGCGATAAATGCACATGATAAGAACTCAAATATATTTTAAGTCACCAAGTAAGTACTAGTTCACCCCTTACAAACATCAAAATTATACTTTACTCTTGAACGTAAAACCAAACTCTTACGTATTTATTGTCGGAGTTTACAATTTGAAAAGACGACATATTGATTCAAAGCAGCTTCTCAATTTTGGTTTGCTCCAGGGAGAGAGAAAAAAGACCACAAATTGACGATAATCATCAACACTAAAGGCACACTTAAATATACAAATCAAAGTTTCAAAATGTTCTTAAATTGCCGCTAAATTGACCGCCCATCTCACGTAACTGTATTTTCAGTATAGATCCTGTAATTTTACCACCACATACATGATCTAAGAAATTGAAGATTTTAAGCTCGTTAATTTTATTTTCGAGCTTCATTGATGCAGCTTAAATTTAGAACTTTTAATCTCAAAAAAGAAAAACTTAAATTTAGAACTTTCATCCCATTTCGACTCAATTTTTTAAGAAAAACTTAAATTTAGAACTTTCATCCCATTTCGACTCAATTTTTTTTTTTTTAGAACTTTCAGCTGCCTACTTTTATTTCTCCAGAAGAAGTTGTCTATAATTTTCAATTGGGTCATCAAATCGATTGGATATAACATGGAAAAATCATTTGGATATACATTAGGTGGGTTTAAAATTAGTCCAATACAGTTATTTTTGATTGTATGATGGGCTCTTTAATTTAATACACAAATATGGACCATATTGAAGAGTCATTGAGTTAGACTGTGGGTTCTTTTGATTAAATAGATCCATTGGATCACACATGGACTTTCAGGCCGTGTGCGTATGTTCAAATCCAAACAGAATACTCAAAAATTTAGAAACAAGAAAATACTAAAATCAATTATTTTGAAGGGGGAGTAAGAATTTTTTTTTTCTTTTTTTCTTTTGAACTTCTCGAGTGAGAAGGATTATTTGATTTAAAGAAAATCACTATTGACGAGTATCGAACTCACACCCTCTTGATTGATAGAATAATTTTTTTACCGCTTGAGCTAGCAAGGTTTGAATTTTTTTTTTTTTGGGGCGTCAATTTCGCACCAAATTGAAGGACCTTTCGGCCTACCGAAAAATATATAATTTTCATTACTCAGCTATTCAGACTGTGTAATTGAAGTTTTGGGTTGTTTCTTTTCAGACGACTAAAGTTTTTTTAATTCACATGCTGCTGATGGCCCAACTAGCTTATTCTTTTTCTTCTCAGACTAATTCAGCCCAGTGCACAACAGTCAACACAACAACAGTGAGATATTACATAATTAATTTGAGTTCCATAAAATATAAATATGCTTAACTATTAGATAATATGAAATATACTTTTTATTGCGTGCCTATAGTTTTCTTTACCCTATATAGCTCTTACATAGCTATATCGAATCACGTGTTGACATAGAAATGATATAGTTGATAATACTTGATATGTTGTATGCTGAACTAAGGAATAAGGATACATGACCATAGAAAATGCATCCTAAAAAAATTAAAAATTGATAGAATAATCTCGTTATGTTCCAATGCTTGAACTAGAGACAATTTAAGTAGAATTTGTATCAAATACATGATGTCTTCATAATAAATTAACAGCAACCAATACAAAGAATAGAGATATAATGAACCTAATCACGTTCGTACATTAACATTGAATATATTATGGAATGAAAAATAAATAAATTTGGCTCAACATAATTTAAATTTCACAAATACCGTAGTTCTTTCAGAAAGCCTCATATCATAAAAAGTTTATGAAAGAGTTTTTTATGCTCACTTGTAACCATGAAATCACCAAATGTTGCAAACAACAGAAAGTACGGAAAAAAAATGATGAAATTGTAACTGTGATTGAGCAATCTCTGGCTTCGCTTCAGAATGAAGACTCTTTTGGAAGATCGCTGTAAGCATTATGAGTTTATCAAGCATTAGTCTAAATATATTCCTTTAATTTTCGAAAATAAGTCTAAATATATTCCACTTGTTGAAGCAGGAAAAAGTTGCATAATTAAAGAACAAAATCTTCTCAAGAAGAAGCAAAATATATAAAGTTTCAGCATTCTTTCATTGAGATACAACTGTAGATCATTGTACTAGTTTTTTTTTTTTTTTCCTTGTGTTGTGTAAATCATTAAAAAATAATAAAATTAGACAAATAAATCAATTTGATAAATCACAAACAAACGGCTTAATATAAAAATTAATTGATGATTTTTTCTCTTCCGTTTTAGAAAAAAGAGAAAAAATCATTCATTAATTTTCATATTCAGCCGTTTGTCTGTGATTTATCAAATTTGTTTGTTTGTCTAGCCTTATTGAATAAAAAAATCTCAATTGTTAAAGAAAAAAATAATGTACTTATATACAATTCATATTTATAACATAAAACATGAGAGAGAGAGATATAGTAAATGCGCCAGTGCCTAGGAGATTTTGAGACTACGGATTTCGTTATGTGCGGATGAGAGGAGGATCTGCGTGGTTAATGTAAATTTACGTAGTTAATGGAGATCTACGGAAGAGAGGGAGAGAATAAAAATGTAATGGAGATCCGTGATTGGACAAATGGAGGGAGAAATAAAGGTGTGAGTTAAATGGAAACAAATCAAGAAAATAAATCTCAGCAATTATAGTGTATGTACCGAAAATACATCTATTAATTTGATTAGATCTATTAAATTAAAAAGAATTGCGTACCATAGAATTTTTCATATTCGGAGTAAAGACTAAAAAAGTAGATTTAATTTTGTTACATCCCGGAACCCAATAATAGAAAGGGGCTAATTGATCAGTCCTATCTTGAATAGTGAATGAAAATTAAAGTTACTAAAATAGGCTAGTGCATTAACTACTAGCACCAATCAAGTTTAAGCCTTTTTTAGGACAATATGGTGTGGGCCTGAAGGTTGGGCTGAGCCAGTTAATATACTAGGCTCTAACAAATGATATTCAGAGCAGTTCGATCCTGGTGATACTATCGTGCGGCCGAAAACGTACCATACTATTATCATACCCAGAGAATCTGAGGATCGTATATGACTCAGTGGGCAATATGATGTGAGTTTGAAGGTTGGGCTGAGCCAGTTAATATACTAGGTTCTAACAAATTTCACCCCTTAAAAGTTCAAAGATGTTGTTTTATGAATTAAAAGTTAAAAACCTTATTTTAGCAAATATAATCAAACTTTATATTTTGATCTTTTAAAACAGTTGGATCAAATGATTGAAGAGCAAATAGTACCTTATTTCATGACTAGAAGAGACCTCAATAGACTTGAGCCTAATCCACACATCTTTTGCTTGGGGCCTCCTCCACCGTGATATTTCAGAGCAATTCAGGCCTAAAATCACCATCTCTTTAGCCACGTCAAGTGGCCAATTTGCTGAAACATCCACCAAGTCATCCAAGGTGTGACGTTCCAAACCAAGCTCCGTTGCTTCTCTTATAGATGTCCATTCATTCCCTTTCAGGATTCTGAGATCTCCACAAACTAGTTCTAACAACATGATACCGAGGGAATAAATATCGCAATATGTGGTCATTAAACCACTGGATAAGTACGCTGGATCGATGTAGCTGAAAGTTCCTGCTATAGTATCAGTCAGGTAGCTAGGTGTTGGGCTGTCTTTGGTAAGACTCAGCTCGCGAGATATGCCAAAGTCGGTGAGCTTGCCTAAATCATTTGAGTCGAGTATAACGTTACAAGGTTTGATATCACCATGAACTATGCCATGGGGTTCCATAGTATGAAGGCAAATGAGAGCTGAGCAGACATCTAGCGCTATGCGAATTCTCGTCTTCCAACGGAAAGGTTTTGTATTCACTTTTCTAAGATGATCGTCTAGGCTACCATTGGGTACAAATTCGTAAACAAGTATGCCAGTCTCCAAGCATGTTCCTATGAGTTTGATGATGTTCGGATGCGTTATCTTTTTAAGAACATTGACCTATAAATATGGAAATGTTATATTTCTTTTTTTTTAACAACAATCTGTTAGCTTGATCATAGGGAAAAACAGGGGGGGCAATATTTGATGGGACTAACATTTCAATAGCAGACAAAATGTGGCAATTCCCAATAAGGATATATGAAAACAATGAAAATAATCTAGTAATAAAATTTTAATTTCTGCTGTTAGTTACCTCTTGATTGAACCCTTCATTCATAGGGAATTTCAGCATCTTTATAGCAACAGCTTGGTGTCTTAAGAATCCCTTATACACACAACTAAATCCGCCTTCTCCAATCTTAAGGGCCTCACTGAAGTCATTGGTTGCCGCCGCCATTTCCCCAAAAGAGAACTCTGTGTAGTTTCCTACACTATCACCCTTATGATTAGTTGCATATGCTTTATTTTGGCTTAACATTTCTTCAAGCATCTTTTCAATCATCTGGAGTTCATTGGGATTGTTTACGGGTTCTTCTAACCTTTTTGTTTCTTCGAGCTACAAAAGAAAACAATCGTAATTATTATTATTTTTATTCATTTGAACATTGCTTCTGAGATGGATGCATGCGAGAATTAGATAAGCTTAGAAGTGACTACAACTTAGTGAATATGTTCCCCTAAATATGATCATTTCGTGAAGAATAATAGAAAAAAGTAACGAGAAAAAATTATTTGGGGGAATTTCATATTTACCCTTCCAAAAACGCAAAATATCATATTTACTCTTCAAAAATTTAAATATCATATTTACCCTTCTAAAATCCAAAATATCATATTTACCCTTCTAAAAATCCAAAATATCATATTTACCCTTCCAAAACTTATAAAATATAAAAAATGCCCACATGACTAATTCCATCCAATTTTACCGTTAAAGTTAGCTGTTTTTATTTCAAATTACTATTTTACCCCTCATTCTCTCTCACATCATTCCCCTTAAACTAATTTTTTTATCTTTTATTTCTTACATGATAATTTATGATTATTATAATGATTAAAAATTAATTTACTTACCTAAAAAACTTTCACCACTTAGACTTTGAAGACCATGGTTATATATATTTTTTAATTTACTTTGTATTGTAACCATAACCTTCAATGTCTAATTCATAATTTGCTTCCCAAAATTATTTGTCAATACTTTTCATGTGACATGAGTAGGAAAATGTGAAAACAAAATATATATCATTTAATCATTATGAAAGTTTTATAGGGAAACCATGTCTATTTTTAATTCTTAAAATATTCATAGATTACCATGGAAGTAATAAAAGATAACAAATTATTTTAAGAGAAAAATGTGGGAGAGAAGGAAGGGTAAAATAATAATTTGAAAGAGGAACAGTTTAATTTAACGGAAAAATTGGATGAAGTTAGTAATATGGGCATTTTTTATATTTTATAAGTTTTGGAAGGGTAAATATGATATTTTGGACTTTTAGAAGGGTAAATATGATATTTTAAAATTTGGAAGGGTAAATATGATATTTTGGATTTTTAGAAGGGTAAATATGATATTTTAAATTTTGGAAGGATAAATATGATATTTTAGGTTTTTGGAAAGATAAATATGAAATTCCCCCAAATTATTAAATATGAAATTCTCCCAAATTATTTTGCGCCCTTAATTTGCTCCTTGTCTCTTGTGTCCGTGATAAAAAAAAATTTGAGAAAATTTGGAGAGGGTTAATCCCCCATCCAACTGTCCGTGATAAATTGATAAACAAGACATAGTTAAACAAAACAAGTGCTAACGACATCTCGTTTACCACGTGTCATAAAGACGGAACCGGGTTAGCTATTTCACACAAGTGGTTTACATTAAAATAGAAACAATTTATTCTATATAAAGGAAGAATTTGCTTCAAATGTATCATCATACTGTCTTTCCTTATTTGAAAATAAATATTCCATTTTCAATGCAAAACACGGAGTTAGGTGTTTTGTCACGAAAGACCCAGTCAGGACAAGTGGAAGATTTTACATGTGGGGACATTGTATCAACTTCAAAAAATAAATATGACCATTGGTACTATCTATTATCTTATATAAAAGGAGGAAGGTAAACAGAGGTAAGAAAATATTAAGAAAACATAAATATGACCATTGGCATTGTATCAACTTCATTTACATCTCTTTCCGAATAAATAATTTTTTTATACTCAAGCTTATATTAAAATAAAAAAAATTATATCTAGACCTAGCATTTATTATAAATTAAGAGAGATAATAACTTAATTGTTAAATATGCAAATATCATTTTAATTTGAATGATATAGATTTAATCTATCATATGACAAAAAATATGTACACCATAGAAGAGCTCAGAGCTAATCGCTATGGGCCATACGCTTTTTTTATTGCAAACTAGGAGTGTACATGGGTAGACTTGGACGGGTTTTGACTAAAATTATAATTCAACCTAACTATAACGGATTTGCAATTTTCCAACTCGACCCAATCTATAATATTTCAAAACCCGGTAATATTTTTCTTGAGAGGGTTGGACGGGTTTGATGGAATTTGGCATTTATTAAGTTACATAATAATAACACTTATAAATCAAGTATAATGTAGGATTTTATACATTAATATGCATTAAGAAGTTAAATAATTTTAATACTAAATCATTGAAAATGTATCTAACAAAATATCAAATCGCGCTAACAAAAAAAACATATTAATCTTTATACTTCACTTATCATCAAGCTAACTTTGATGAAACTAAGTTAATGTATTTATGTTTCTACATTCACATTAAACCTTTATATTATAAGTTTTATTTTTTACCCTTCTAATAGCTCTAAATATCATATTTACCCTTCCACAATTAGAAATATCATATTTGCCCTCTCAAAATTGAAAAATATCAAATTTGCCCAAATATTAATTCTACCGTTAAAGTTAACACCACATACCCAAAATGACCATTATACCCTCTATTCATCTCTTTCAATCTCCTCGACTCCTCCCTAATCATTTTCTCTGAAGTCAAATCCTCTCTCCCATAATACAACGTATTTTTTTTTTCCTTTTTCTCTTTATAATTCTTTCAGAGCATTCAATTTTCAGTCCCTGGAGAGAATGAGTATTTGTATTTTAATTGTTGAATTTTTTTTTGAATTAGAAAGAATGAAGAGATGAAAACTTCATCTCGATACTAAAAGAACTTCCTCTCCTATCCAACTCTCTCTATCTCCTATTATCTCAACCATGTCTCCTCCCCCTTTGACTTTTCTCCTCCTTCAAATCCATCTATTTTTCTTTCTTTTTTCACTAATGTCATCTGACTCTCTTTATTCCACAGCCATTAACTTCTCTGAGGCATAAGAGAGGATATGGCATTAGCAAAGTGTATTGAGAAAGGAAAGATAAGTATACTCAAGATTCTTAATATGGAAAAAACAATTGATGCCTTTTGGGGGAAAAGAAATATGAGAAGAAAGGACGAAGGAAGATAATAATGCCATTCAGAGATGAAGAGAAGGGCATTTTACTCCCAAAATTTATTAATTTAAATTGTATTAACAATATTAAATCATAATTAACCTTAAAAACTTAACGGTAAACTGACAACATGGGCAAATATGATCTTTCATGAGTTTTAGATGGTAGATTTGATATATCCTAAAATTTGGAAGGGCAAATATGATATTTCTAATTTTAGAAGGGTGATACGATATTTTGAGTTTTTAGAAGGGTAAATATGAAATCCCCCCTACAAATATTTATTTTAGAAAGTTATAATTAGCCAGTAAGTATTAATTGTAAATATTTTTTTATAAATATTAAGAATAAAATATAACATATAAATTTAAGTTTAAGTTCAAAAATAAAACAAATAATTAGATTATAATTATTATAATATATTTTTTGAGTGTACGAGTTGGGTCGCGTTAAATTGAGTTTTAAATTTGAAACCCACGACCCAACCCACAATTTCGGATTTTCAAAATTCAAACTCAGACCCAACAACATCAAAACTAACAAAAAACAGATTGGGTTGGACGGATTGCAAAATTCTTTATACACCTCTATTGCAAACTTGATTTAATATTTTAATAATGTGATATTATATATAGGGACCGGCTAATTACCCCCACAAATTATGGCTCTCCGACTTCCGTCCAAAGAGAAGCCGCCACGTGACATAAGTGAGAGCCATTTAAAATCTTTTGGAGCTCCCGAACTCTCATATCTTGCTGAAAAGATTATGAGCTCTAAAATGCTCTCACGAAATTCAACCTCTAATTATTTTGTTTAGTAGCTCCCTATGACTCCCCGTGAATTTCTCATGTAAGATAAATTATTAGAAATATAAAGATATAATGTATATAATATAATATATATAGTTCTGATATAAAGGTATATTGTCTTTTTTTTGGCAAAGAGATCTTTATTAGTTTCATCTTTTAGATCTGTATGATGAGACTTGTACCTTTAACTATTTTAATCTTCTTTTCTCTTGTTTAGAATGTAGGATATATTGTGGTGAATATAGAGGTAAAATGTTTAGAATATAATATATATTATTGGGAATATAAATGTATAATTTTTAGAATCTAAGGTATATTGTTGTAAATATAAAAATATAACTAGAAACCAAAATAAAATTATGATACTTTAGGCTGAAAGATATGAGAGTCCGGGTGTCTAACAACATGAGTCGATTGAAACTTTGGGCTGAAATATATTAGAGCCACTAAGAGCTAATAAAAATATTCAAGTGTATGAGCGGACCCCAATTTGAACTCCCATCTTATTAGAAGACAATAGAAGCTAAATAAAATTGGATGTATAAATCTTTTTCCATATATGTGTGTGTGTTGACTAAAACACTTAGCTAGCTATTTGAGGTTTCTACTTCAAATGTTTTATCCATTGGATTTGTATTGTGATTCGTGTATTTCATGATAATCACAACTTTTCATGAATTTACCTCAAAAATTTAACTGATCTTGTAATTGTGATAAAAGATTGTAATTGTGATAAAAGATAGTTATGAATTATCATTGACCAATTATGAGAAACATCTACTTGCTCAATCAACTCATTTCCAACCTTTAGAGAATTTTTCATCTCTTCATCGAATTCACTCAGTTTTTCTAGTAGTTCCTCTAGTTGAGCGTCTAATTCTTTAGTTGCTTCTTTTTCACATCGGAGCAAATGTTCACTTTTTTCAAGCTGCATAGAAAAATTAAGATCATTTAAAAAGAGAGAACTCATATTTAATTATGATTGGATTATAGGACAAATCCTATTTAGTAAAAAGAATTGGGAAAATCTAGTTTGTTGTCTCTAATGTTCTCAAGTAGCAATTTGGATTTTTTTAATTATATTTTTGAATTTGCTTTTTTGAAATTTTTGGTTTCCAAAGTGGCTCAATATATATTCAAATTATCATAAATTAAAATCCCGTAATTATCACAGAAAAGAATATTAAAAAAATCAAAATTATTATTTTGGAGCATAATAGGGACATATTTTGGATCATTTAGCATTCAAAAGAACATATGACGTACGTTTTTGAAAATAACCAATGCCTCCGTTAGAACTTCCTGATCCTGACTAGAAGGGCCTGCTGCTCCGCAAAAAAATATCTGCAAATTAAGCCAAACCAAATATTTACATAAAGTACATGGGTTTACTTTACTATTCTCTTTCATATTTTTTTTAACGGAGAAACAGGACAATCTGGTTAAACATTATGAAGACCGGTAAGAAATTAAAAACTTATAGATTAGTATAAATCATACTTATAATACAGAAGATATTTGTATCATAAAAGGGTTCTCAAAATTATGCAGAAATTAACGCCCTGCTCAAATTTTGTTATTTTTTTTAGGATTTGTTCAATGAACTTCAATCTTAAAAATATAAAAGCTACACCTTTAAAGTGCTACGACTAGGATTTTTACTTTTTGAATTTCTATTTGTTTCTATTTATTTCTGCTTTCTTTTGGTTTATCAGTGATCTACTGATGGACCTTTTTTTTTTTTTTTAACCTTTCTTCTTTTTTTCTGCTTTTTATTTTATCCTTGTTTTTAATGAACACACCAAAAATTGTTGGTGAGTTGAACTTCTGAATTATTTTAATTAATTGACAGGAATTTCCAGGCAGGTCCTTGCGGCGCGGCGCTTTTCCAGACAATTCTCGTTGTTATCAAATCTTTGATAGAGTAATTACAAAACGGATCCTCTATTTGCATCTATCAGCCTTGTCTCGTCTGATTCCCATTTTGTTTTGCTAGGGTTTGGGAGTCACCTTATCCGTAATACCATACGATATCTTTCTTTAGGTTCTGCTTAGGTTTCCCTTTCTTCGTCGGGAAAGAATAAATGAAATGTCCATACAAAAGGAAGGTTGATATCCATCAACGTGCTCCTGCTGTCTTCGAAACCTGTGACTGCCTCTTGTGAGATTGCTTTGCCCCGGCGCTGATCGAGGAGACCTTTGACGCTTGAAAGATGAAGACATAGATTAGCGGATTCAGGTCTTTTCTCGGGAAAGAAGCTTTTTTGTTTCGGGAAAATAGCTATTTATAGGTTCGGAAGAAAGGGATTTTGTGGTTAGGCCTCTTTCTATGCAGACGGGGATTCGGGGTACGAGGAAGGGGATGATTCAGTCTGTTGAGTAGGCCCAACAAGGCAAGTTCGACGTCTCACTCGATTTATAAATAAGGTCAAAGGATTCTGTTTTTCAGAGTACTAAAAAGGATCTTGATTTAAAAAAAAAAAAAAAAAAGGCTACATCTTTAATAAAGAAGAATAAATATTTATATGGGGGTAAAAAACAAGATCTTGATAGATATAATTACTACATTTGAACACCAAACTCTTGTTAGAAATTGTAGGCCAGGTATCTTGAATCTTGCTCAGCCTCGGTGTCATGATATTATTTTTGTTGATATTTTAATATGAAAAATTAGGGGGGAAAATCAAAACTTAAGTATGGTAAATAAAACTATTTTTTCATAAACATGTCAAAAAAACGTACCACGCTTCACAGTATTAGACGGAAGATTACACTGCATAAAAGCTATGTATTGCGGGTCAAGTTATTATATTAACATGACTCTATTCACAACAGTCAAGATCTAACCATAATATATAATTCAACGATTTAGATAATTTAGATGACATAGCATCTTGAGAAAACTCAAAATGACACAGAAAATAATGAGGTGGGGTTATTTTCTTAATTAAATTTAAGAAATATTATTTCAAATAATTTTTTTAAAGTTAATTAACATTTCTTAAAATATATTAAGAAATTTTAATTAATTTAATTAATATTTCTTGGTTAAGTTTAAAAAAGTGTTTTAAAAAAATCTTGTGAGAGAAAGAAAAATGTTGATTAATATTTAATACTTATTGATTCAATTCAATTTGCTTGATTTAATTCTTAGAGAACATATACCTTCATGGTAAGATTCGAAAATATTGTATTTCTAGTCTTCTTTTTGCCTGCTTTTGTCTTACTGTGCTCATCCTCTGTTTCTGTTTCATTTTCCTCTACTATAAGAACGGGATTTCTGTTTCCTTGAAACTGCTCCAGAGAATCACATACAATAAAAGATTCAGAAATTATAATTTTACAAGCATATTATAAGTTATAACCCCTTTTAGCAAAGAGCAATTTAAATTACTCTTGATTGAAGAATTGAAGGTTGTTAAATAAAGCACCTGTGGCGGAGGACATTCTCCATAAAATGCCTTGGCAAATATTTTTGTCTTCTTATATATATCAATTGGCCCACTGTCTTTTTCTGCTTCTTCTCGTATGGATTCTTTGGCCTTCATAACAGAATTGGATGAAAAGTAAACTTGAAATAGTAAATTATATATAAGTTACGAGATTTAGTAACATGGACCATAATATAACAATCAGATTTGCTTGAGATGCTTCTTGTAGATCTTGCGTTTTATCCTCTCTTTTTTTTATCTCTCTCAGCACAAACCCACAAGAAGTTGGTAGAAGAGTTATGATTTATGTTTTAACCATGGGTGAAGGGTGAACATAGATCTTTATTTTGATAAAGAATAGTTTTAATGGATAACATACTTGCTTATGGATGAGCTTTATTTGCTGTATCCTTTTGAGTTCGTTGAGTTCTTTCAGTTCACTTGTATGTTCCTCTACTTGGGTCTCTAAATTTTTCCTCAGTTCTTTTTCCACATGGAGGAATTGCTCACTTTCTTCAAGCTGCATAAACCGTTTAAGACAATTTTTTTTTTTAAATTGGACAATTCCTTCATGGTAGGCTCGAATCCTATTTAATAAAGAATATATGACATACTTTTTTATAAAGGTATTGCTCCAATTCCATTACAGCTATCTGATGCAGGCTGGATGCAAATTAAGCCAAACAAAATATTTATACAAAGTACATATTAGTATAAATTATACTTAGAAATTTGAATATAATCATAAATTTCTCAAAAATATGTAGAAATTCCTACTCTTATGTTATGATTTCTTCGCTAAGTTTTGTTTCGGTTAAGTTGACCCTTTAACTTTTATTAGTCTTTTTTTGACTTCTCAATTATTGAATTAGTTCCTTTTTAGTCATTTCATCCGTTAAATGCTTACGTGTCCTTTAATTTGACACGTAAACGATGATTTGATATGTAATTATGACGTGACAATTGAGATATGACAATTATTTGTAAAATTTTTAAAAGTTCTTAATCCCTCTTTTCTTTCACTCGTATTTTTTCTATCTTATATTTTTCTAAAAAACTTAATTAATGAAGAAAATTCATATCAAATCAAACTTAAGAGGCAATTTTAAGAAAAATATAAGATATAAAGAATACGAGAGAAAAGAAATGAGGGGATTAAGAATTTTTTTAATTTTTAAAATAATTACCATATCACAATTGTCACGTCATAATTATACGTTAAATCATCGCTTACGTGTTAAGTTAACGGACATATAAGTATTTAACGGATGAAAGAGATAAAAATGGACTAAATCAATAGCTAATGGGTAAAAAATGGATCAATAAAATATTGAGGACCAAAAAGAGACCAATTGAATAGTTGAGAGGTTAAAAATGAAATTTTTTCGCATAAATATTGTAGATGAGATAATCTCACATTTGAATAAAAGAAGTAAATGAAAGGTTTTCATAAAAATTCTCGTTATATTAATTATTAAAAGATAAAGCTGTTTCGATTACAGAGTATAAAACCAGATTAAAGAAAGGGTGGCGAGTTAGCAAAGAGTCCCTGTATCCAAAACACGAAAGAAGTGAAAGTGAAAAAAGAAAATCAATAGAGAAAAAAAAAGAACATACACAAACCAATTGTGGAGGATTCACAATCTATTTACACCAATTGAGGAAATAGAATTACTTCTGTTTGGTGGCTAAACTGAACTACAGCATCTAGGGACTTTTTCAGAAAAGCTGCAGCATTTAGGGGAGTTTTTGTTTTGACCTTCTCTCCAAAGGGATAGTAACTTGGAAGGGAAGAGATATGCTCCAAAGCTTTTTGAAAAACATTTTTTTTCAAACCCACCATCTACCCTTGAATCATCTAGATCTTAGCAAATTATAGATTAGATAAAACGGAACAACTTAACATGGGTTAACACTTTAACAGCCATGGAAAGACCCCCACAAATTAAAAAATATTATTTTTCAATGGAGGTCTCCATTACTCAGCTTTTTTCCTCACCTCCTCTCTCTCGCTTCCTCTCTCTATTCAGCAAGCTTTGAACAACTCAAAAAAAAAAAAATAACATATTTTGTCAAACAGTGCTCTTACTCTCTCTTCTCTCCCTCTTTGTTCATTCCGATCCAAAATCTCCATCTTTATTTTGAAGCTTAAACAAAATTAACATTGAAGTATTTAATTTCTATAAAGAAAATTTAACCAGCTATTGTTGCATTGGAACAGAGAGAAAATATCCAAGCAACCTCAGGCTCAAAATTTATATTTAGCCTCCATAGGGCAGCCCAAATAATTTACGTTTTGGTATATATGTTGTTGACACTTTTCTTAATACTCGATTTGGGGAACTAACAGAAATTAGCCAGGTATTATGGCATTGGATAAACTACAAAATTGAAATTCCAATTAACTTAGTATTTAATTTGGGTCTATGCTGCAAATAAACTGCAATTTAGTTATTAAAATCACTGTTCAGTTTGATTTATAACCCATGAATAATATACATTGATTTAATTTCATCCAAAGAACTCAACTTTAGCAAAAATAATTACAAATAAAAATTTACAACTAAATTTTTATATTTGCGATTAAACTTTTAAAACATTCAAATTCAAATTTTAGGAACACCTAAAGATTAAAATTGGAGTTTGAGGAAGAGAATAGATATGAATTAGAGAGAGAGAGTCATAGAGGAGAGAGGCGGGCGGAAAAAACTGAGCAATGGAGAGCTCCATTAAAAAATAATATTTTTTAAAATTTGTAATAGTTAACCCTTGTTAAGTTGCTCCGTTTTATCTAATCTATAGTTCGCTAAAATCTAGATGATCCAAGGGTGGATGGTAGCTTTGAAAAAATATGTTTTTCAAAGGGCTTTGGAGCTTAACTCCTCCCAACTTGGAATATGAAGAGGCCACTTAAAAAAAAGGCATCTGAAGTTAAAAGGCTACATTAGAAAAAGAAAGACATTTGGGAAGTAAAATGTAGAGACTTCATACCTTTTGATTATCTTCGAAGGCGCAAGCAAAAAGATTATAAGTTTATAAGTTAATGACTTGGCAAAGCCATTGATAAAGTTTCTCTGAATGATGTGAGATATGAGCATCCAATAGGAGTTGCAGAAGAAGCGGCATTTTGATTTCGGTCTCTATCTCTATCATAATAAGCCTTCGTTGTAAAATAAAATGGTTGCTTGAAGTCCTTGCCAAGCTAGTAAGTAATATTGTACTTATTACAAGACTCCATAGTCCATACATATTTGTTCTACTATAAAACCCACACATCTTGTTCAAATTCCAAATCTTAGATTCATACATTACAATGTCTCGCTTACACATCACAATAAAAGCCACAAAATCTGAATCATTACAAATCTTGAATACACATCAGAACAAAGAAAAAAAAGAAACAGACTCGAAGCCAAAGAAAAACAAAGAAAAGTTATTACTTTCTAGGCCAAACGGTGAAGTAAGTTTGCACAAATGCAAGAAACAACAAGGCGCCACCAGCAACCAGTGAGATAATTGTCCACGGGCTATTGAAGTAGTTATGCTTTAAAGAGGTCCACTGGTTACGCCAGCATGAATTAGAGTAGCTCATCATATCTTTTATCACGGGAGCGTAAAAATTATGTGCCGCATTCACCTTAGTGGGGGCACAACTATCACCGAGAGAATTGAAAAACCTGGCTGCATCTTCGTTTGATGGCAACTTGTTGTTGATAACACCAAGTTTCTGCAGTAAAGCTATATCCTTCTTCGTATTAATTAGGGAATCCATAAAAAATACATAGCTAAGCACAATACGCTTTGATTTTGGATCACCCAACTCGTGGGATAGGAGATTTACTATAAGGGACATTTTTTCTGATTCCAATACAAGAGTTGGAATTTCAAGGGTGCCATTCGCGAAACTTAGATCAAACATATTCAGGCTCTTTGCCTTCCGGAATTTTACACCATCTTCATATAGTTCAGTAGCAGATGGGATGGTTGTGTTTTCATCCCCCTGATAAAAAATAGTTATCAACATTCAATAGTATAAGAGTTATAAAAAAGTAACAAATAGTTATCAGCATTCAATAATACCGGAGATAAAAAAGTAACAAATAGTTATCATTCAATAATATTAGAGTGATGATTGGAACATATGATAAAATAGATATGTAAATAGGTTATGTTGATGCCTCGGAAAATGCTCGGCTTTGTACAGACTCACAAAATGATCCTTTGGTTATTCTATGGCTGTATTCTGAGAGGATAAAAATATAAAACAAAATGAATAAAAATATTTCAAATTTAATTAACATGATAGCACAAAAATTTGGTAGCACACCTCTGTTTTTGATCCGCAGATGCAACATGGGAGCAACCATAGGCAACGAGGAGGATTCGAGAGTCTTCTTGAAGTCGGCAATACATTCCATTTGTAATAAAGGTCGAGTAGGTGTTTTGTCTCATCTACCACCGGGATGTCGGCGGGCAATGTCTCGTCTACCACCGGGCTATCGGTGGAGAAACCTTTTTTCCAAAACGGCGTATCTCGAAGGAGGCTGGTGATGTTGGGATAATGTTCTCCTCCTTTAATTTTCTTAGCAACTTTGTCCCACAATTTCTCGATGACGAAGAAGGGAATTTGGTTCTCTACCAAGAGTAAGTCAGAGAAGAGTGGCCAATGCAACATCTTGTCTTCTGTTGTCGCGTCAGCAAATATTGTAGTAATGATGAACATACTGTCAAGTAACAAGATTTGAACGAACTCGTTACTCGACAAGCCAATGTTCCTCTGATAGCATCCTCGCACCTCTTTCTCAAGATCTTCGATACATTTAATGTATAATCCTAGGGACTTATCAGACTGTGCAATATTATTTAGCGAGGACCACTTTAGATTTTCCAGGTTTTGAACACTTGTCAGTCCCCTGTGGTGTGGGCCAATGGATACCACCCGTGGCTGGTACAAAAAGTTATTCTCTACTAAGATAGCTGGGCATCTGATGATTATATTCTTCTTCTCCGTTTCATCATTCTTTGATTTCATCGTCGCTCTCATGGCCTGCAAATTGTTAACTGATTTTGCTCCAGATCTCTCTACCATGTTAATGGATACATTCTTCACGGCCCAATCAGAGTTCTCTTTTTGAACCCTCGATCTTGCGGCCGCCTCCAGGTTGTCAATGGTTATGCTTACGGATCCTTCTGGATGAGATGGCACATCATGGCTCGTTATCTCAACCATGGGGGGAGAGTGCCTTTTGTGGAGATTGAACATATTTTCAGAATGTAGAAGGATTTGTGTTTATTTGGGCGATAATAGCTGAATTATTAGACTATGAAGATTACTGGACTTAATGCTCAAACAATAGCTTAAATGATATGGTTTACCCTTTTCCTTTTAATATTGGCTTGGTGATGGTAATGGTTAGAAGATGTGTGTACAGACGACTTAAGTCTTTGTTTATTAGTTGTTACAGCCAAGCACGGAGCTTGACTGGATTTACTGGGGAGCCAAAAAAAAAAAATTCCTTACTGATTAACACTGTACAAAAATTTTGGGAGGGCCAAATGCATAAAAATACATGTATTTCAATTTTTTTGCCACTAATATACTACTCCGTCAAAATCTTGGGGGGACCATGGCCCCCTCCAGTCCCTATTAAGCTCCGTCCCTGGTTACAGCTAAGCCTGTAATGGCATGTGCGACCACATGGCCTTTTTTTGTGTTTTTTTTTGTCGACCCAATTTTTGCGTAATTGCTGCCGCTCTTATCGTGATGGGAGCGCATGCCCGGCTAGCAGATCGAAGTGAGAATCAATGCATGGGTATTGGTGACAACGTTGAGCTTGAGACTGTCTGAAACAAAAATGGGAGCGCATGCACATGTAATGCAGCGCAGAGAGATATGAGAAAGCTCAAAAAGAAATGAAAAATAATGGAATAAATTTAATTTATGTAAATATTTGAATTTTTAAATTATTGATAATACATGAAAACAATAATTTATTGCATTATATTTTAAATGTCTAATTATTTATGAATAATTTCATATATGTCATTACAAAAACTCGAAATAGCATATTTGCCATTACAAAAACTTAATATATCATATTTGCCAGTAAATTTACTCAAAACTTAACACTATCAATTTTTTCCGTTAAAATTAACGATCCAACCTTATAATTATCATTATACCCCTAAATTTATTTCATAAATTAGATTCCATATTAAACATTCATTTGATGATCTCTCTCTCTTCATGATTGAGTGAAAAACAGGATTTCGGCGGCTTCTCTTATGGGAGAGTCAGAATCAAAGAGAAAGCGGGACGAATGTTTAGAGCTTGAGATGATTCAGAACAGAAGGACATTTTGGTCATATAAATTTATATGAAATAATTTAATTAAAGCTAATATTTTTAAATTAAAGTTAATTGGATGGAAAGTTAACTGTTTGAATATATTTGATATTATGTTAGTTTTGAAAGGATACATTTGATAGAATTTAAATCTAGAAAGGATAAAATTGATACTATTTAAGTTTTAGAGGGATAAATTTGATATTTAGTGTTTAGGAGGATAAATTTGATATTTTAGACTTTAACAGCGATATATCCAAAATTCCCTCTTTTTGTTACAATAATTGTTTCGATACTAATAAAAATTCAATCAGAATTGCTAGTCACTAACCATGATAGGTAATTTTATCTTAATTAATCATAACTTTCAGTTACTCGTAGCATAATGCGAAATATTCCTAGTTTTTAAGAAAGAGGAGTTTTTGTAATTGTTGATACTTTAAAAGACTTTTATGCAATATTTGACATAATGTAGGAGCTATTTGGCAAATCTCCCTAAAAAATTTTGAAAGAAGTTTCTCAGAACTATCTCAAAAGAGTAAAAAAAATACGTCATTGTTTATTGCTAGACAGCTAATTAGCCTGCCTGCCAATCAATTGGAGTGACTTTTCTCCTGGTGTTCAAAACAACTTGATTAATAAACAATACAAGATTGGATCCACGAACTTAATTGAGTAGAACGTATAATTTAAATAAATTATCAGAAACTGTACATTGACTGAGATTTTATAATATATTAATAAACAATACAAGATTGAAATGTTCATACTTTTACTGTTTTCTGAGGAGAACGTCTTCCAGTCGTTGACTTTGAGAGTAGAAATAGAGATTAGAAGTAAGAATTTAAGATCGAGATATCCAACTCATTGACCACAAGAACAATTTTAGCAACAAAATTTTAGTAACAACAATAGAACAGAGAAAATTTAGTAGCAAAATTTGATGAAATAAACCTTTTCATGATGGTAATGTCCCAGATTTCGGCCTTGGCGAACTTGTCATCGACATGAATCTCGCGAGTCGCGGATTCAGCATCGATAGACTGACTCCTCAGTCCAAATTCGTCCCTTATGAACCGAGAGAATAAACTCGACTTCCCCACGCAGGATTTTCCTACCACCACCAATTTGTAAAGATCGTCATTCACGATATGACTCATTTCTAATTAATTTTTCCTTTTCTTTCTTCTGAAATACGTATGTTTCTTATGGTTATTTTCTTTTTCGCTTTGTATAGTGAAAATAATTTCTCTCGGGGTTCCAGGGAATGGGGTTCAGTTCAATTCCTGGGAATGAAAACTAAGAAGACTATTCCAATTTTGAATTAATGAATCTGTTTAATTAATGAGTCCAATATTTAATTGTCAACCTCAATTTACTCAAAAGTGCCAAGTTGCCATACTATTTAATATTTATTGTTTAATAAATTAATTATATGTATAACAGTGTAAGAATTCATTGAATAAATTACTAGATTATATGGGGATCCAGGTCTAGATATAATATAAAGTAATAACAAAAGAAGGACTTCAAATTAATTTTTAATATTAAATAAATTAAATACATGCTTAACTCGTAAGGAATCAATTAATACAAATCTTCTCGTTTTGCTAGATTTAAATCAGATGGGTAATAAGAGACAAATTATTTATTTATTATTATTTATTTTATTATTATTTTTATTTATTTATTATTTCTTTTTATATTGGGATATCGATTTTCTCATTTCACTTTACACATACGCATACTAGATCATGTCTCGTGGTTTCGAGTACGCACAAGTATAATTCTTTCCGATCTCGTTATTGGGTGATTGACGGCCCAAGTTTCTCTCTACTAAATACAGTCTTTTACCTATACGAATCAGTAAAAGAGGTCATTGGTATTGATGTTCAGTTCGATTTGGGGCTCTGTCATAAGTATTAACTCCCCTTAAGAAAGGATTATCTCATAAGAGAAAATTGTTGCTTCAATTCATTCGCTCCTCAATCATTACATACTCTAAACAGTAAACACCATACATCTACATCTTGTTCAAATTCCAGACCCGACCTGAAAACTCAACCCGACGACCCGAAACTTAAAATGACATGAACGTCCTTACACCTCCCGTTTCTCTCGTAGACATGAATCATCTCTCCTCTATCCCTCTTCATTGTCTCTTCCCTCAATAGTTATGGATGTTCTCTTCAGTCTCTCTCTCCATTGTCTCTTCTTACCTAGAGATTTGTTCATTTTCTTTTCTAATCTCCTTTTTTCTACATTTCTTTCTAATTTACTAGAGAAGGCTCCGTTATTTCTTTTAAATCTTAAGCAGGCAATTGGCTACTGAGTTACTTCACTAATCAAATAAAATGAGTACAAAGTTACCACAACATGTAAATTATTATTATGGTTTGTTGTGTTTTAATTGCAGTGAAGCATTAAGCTATGAGTCTATTGATTTTTCTACATCTTCCTTGTCAAAAAGAAATTATTATGTTGAATTAAAAACCAAAAGCAGATGTTATATTGAATTAAAAACCAAAAGAAGATAATATATTGAAGTGTGATCTTATTAATTTTCGGCATCTTGTGTAATTGGAAGTATGTGGCTTTGTTTCCTGAAGGTCTATCATAATTTTATCACTACAAAGATAATTAACAAAAAAGTAAAAAATAATTAAAAAAACATACAACGCAATGACATTTTTCTATATAGATATTTAAGAATTGGCTCTTATTCACGATGTTTTTAGGAGTATACATCAGTTGAAATAACAAACTTTTTATTTGACTCATTAGTTATGTAAATTACAATTATTTTTATTTATTTGCTAAAAATATCAATTAATAATATGAACGTTATATATGACTCTAAATCTTTCAATAATCTATTTCTTTTTTGGTATTGTTGTTTTGGAAATATTTTGGCTATGAAAATAAATATTTAGGGAATATTTAAACAATAGAAGGATGTGAATTGTTTCTATCCTTGTATTGTATATTAGGTAATTATATCTTTAATTTAGGTAACTTATTTTGGTAATTAGTCATGGCTCTCTACTATATAAAGAGGCCTAAAGGTATTGTAATGGTATCCCAATTCTTACAATGTAGTTTTTCAATTGAATAAACGATTTTTCTCTTCTTCTCTAGTTATTTCTCTCATTAATTCTATTTTTCTACATCAATATTCTCCCCATTACCCTAACAAATTGGTACCAGAGCTATGTTACGACAATCTTTGTGCTTCGGTAAGTCAAGTATACCGCTTTGTATCATCATGATTTCACATGCGGTTATGTCGACAAAATTTGATAGTGAGAAGTATGATGGCACGGCGAGTTTCGCACTTTGGCAAGTGTGGATGAAGACTATCTTGTCCAATCTAGACGTGAAGGTCGCCATCTCCGGACGACCGAAGGAGATGACGGACAAAGTATGGGTGATGATGGATGATAGAGCCATCTCGACAATTCAGCTATATTTGGGCTACTCGACTCTTCAAGAAATTCTCACGGGGACTACATCAGATGACACATGGAAGAAGTTTGAAGAAATCTACATGCAGAAATCAATTACAAACCGGTTATGTTTGAAGCGGCGATTCGACTCTTTGAATATGGCAGACGGTATGTATGTTAAGGTCCATGTTTTGGTGTATATCTGTTTCTTTAATGGTTTGGAGAGAATCGGTATTAAGATGGGCAAAGAGGATAGAGCCGTGATGTTATTGTGCACGCCGTCAAAGTCATAAAATGTGTTTAAGGAGACCATGCTTCATTCCAGGGAGTTATTTACCGTTGAGGACGTCGATAGTAACTTATTAATCAAGTCAGGTATCGACTATGACTTGTCTATGGCCGAAAGTAGTCATCAAGAGATTGGGTTGTTTGTGGAGAGGGGAAGACGTAAGGAGAGAGATGCAATATTAGAGAAGACTCATTCGCAATTCACGTACAAGAACCTGATGAGTAACTATTGCAAGAAGACGGGACACATTAAAGCCGACTGTTACAAGCTCAAAGAGAAGCAGGAGGTAGATAGCGGTGTTCTATCGGAAGAAGCTTGCAAGGCTAAATCCGGTAAGGTTGAGGTATTTTTTGTGGCGAATGAGAAGGAGAGATTTGAGAAGAATTGGGTGGGTTCGGGTAATTCATATCAGATGATCCCGAATCAAGAGTGGTTCATCATATATGAGACGTCTAGTGGAGATGTTCTTTTGAGAGACGATCATCTATGTTGCGTTGCCGGTGTTGGCACGGTTGGGATCAAGATGCAGGACCGTGTTGTCCATTTGATCTCGTTAGGCGTCCTTGAAGATATCGGTTGCATGTTCCGATGTGAAGGTAGAGTCCTCAAGGTATCTAGAGGGACTCTTACATTGATGAAGGCTGGAATGACCGGTGTGTTATATATTTTGGAAGTCCAGAGTACCGGAAAGTTATTTCGAGAAGTTGGCACAGTTTTAGGCTCGTTCGTCGTCGCCTTCTCTGTCTCAGTTAGAAGGTCAGAGTTTATGATTGGATGCGGGGTGACAATTTTGAGTACGAGGGATTTACTGTGTAGCCAGAATACCGGTGTGTTATATATTCTGGAAGTCTAGAGTACCGAAAAGTTGTTTCGGGAAGTTGGCGCAGTTTTAGGCTCGTTCGTCGTCACTTTCTCTGCCTCAGTTAGAAGGTCAGGGTTTACGATTGGATGCGGGGTGACAGTTTTCAGCACGAGGGATCTACTGTGTGGCCAAAATACCAGAAAGCATGAGTTCTTTGAATGTTTATGGCAAACGGAGGAGACTCAACTTTAGTACAACAGTTCATCGCACGAAGGAAATTTTGGACGATATCTATTTGGATTTGTGTGTCAAATTTGTGATCCTTTTATAAGAATTGTTCAGCATTGCATATTCATAGATTCTTGTACCAAATTTTCTGTACTTAATTAAAGATTGCCAGTTTGGTACACGGAGCACATGAATTGCAGGTCTTGATTTTGGCCCAATCAGTTTTCCAACAATGCATTTATTACGTAAGATAATAACACTTTCATCTTCATTTCTTACCTAGAGATTTGTTCATTTTCTTTTCTAAACTCCTTTTTTCTACATTTCTTTCTAATTTACTAGAGAAGGCTCCATTATTTCTTTTAAATCTTGAGCAGGCAATTGGCTACTGAGTTACTTCATTAATCAAATAAAATGAGTACAAAGTTACCACAACATGTAAATTATTATTATGGTTTGTTGTGTTTTAATTGCACTGAAGCATTAAGCTATGAGTCTATTGATTTTTCTACATCTTCCTTGTCAAAAAGAAATTATTATGTTGAATTAAAAACCAAAAGCAGATGTTATATTGAATTAAAAACCAAAAGAAGATAATATATTGAAGTGTGATCTTATTAATTTTCGGCATCTTGTGTAATTGGAAGTATGTGGCTTTGTTTCCTGAAGTCTTTCATAATTTTATCACTACAAAGATAATTAACAAAAAAGTAAAAAATAATTAAAAAAACATACAACGCAATGACATTTTTCTATATAGATATTTAAGAATTGGCTCTTATTCACGATGTTTTTAGGAGTATACATCAGATAAAATAACAAACTTTTTATTTGACTCATGGGTTATGTAAAATACAATTATTTTTATTTATTTGCTCAAAATATCAATTAATAATACGAACAGTATCACTAACATACATGTTTAATAGTAGTAGCATACTTGATGGAATAATACAATGTATCAACAATTCAACATCCTTAAAAAATAGACCAAACGTTTACATATAGTTTTATAATAATACTAGGGGGGCCTCCGCTTCCGCGTGCACTGTAAATTTGCTTTTAAACGCTATCTTTCTTCATTATTATGTAGAAGAAGAATGATAATATCGTTTATGAAAGAACCTCTTTTAAAAACAGGACACTTGTTCAATTAGTAACGAGCCTGTAAAAAAAATAAGTGAAAAAGTGCTTTTGTTGGGAGTAAAACCTAAGTCCTTCAACTTGAACGTACCACACTCAACCATCCGACCAACAAATATTCCGTGATTTAGTGTATCACAATATGTTAATAAATTATTCAAATAGGACATTGGGCCTATAAAAAAAAAAGAAAAAACACTCTTCATAAGATTCGAACCGAGGAGCCTTCAACTTGAAGGGGAAACGCCAACCACCTGTCCAAATCTGAGCCTTCAACTTGAATGCACCACACCCAATCACCGATTAACAAATATTGATTTAATGTATCATAGTATGTTAATAAATTATTCAAATAGGACACCGAGCCTATAAAAAAGAAAGAAAAACACGCTCTCCCTGGGATTCAAACAAACCGAGGAGCCTTCAATTGAGGGGGAAACGCCCAACCATCCATCCAAATCCCTCTTGTGTTCTAATATATCAAAACACATCAATATACTCGGTTTAATAGCATACTGGGCCCCTAAAAGAAATGAAAAGCGCTCTCTCCGTGATTCGAACCGAACCAATGACCCTTCAGTTGAAGGCGAAGCGCAAAAACCACCTACTCATTCATTCAGGACACGTGTCAGCATAAGCTAAAACTTGAATTTCCTTGTAATAATGATTAAGAATTAATTAATTAATATCTACCCTCACTTCACTTCGGCTGGAACAAAATTGAAAATTTTACTATTTTGTCTTGAGGAAAGTTCTTATTGAATAATGCTCCATAATGATATGAAATCGCCTTCGAACTTACACATTCTCTGTTTTAAAAGCCTTATGTGAATATACATGTAACTCTCATTTTCACTGAGCTATAATCTATATAATATTATGACAAATTACGGTTTTCTTAGTTACAACAAATGCTTTAAAGAAACATGTTTATTGGAAGCCATTATACTGTAATTTCAATTTATTAAATGACATTTTGAAATATTATGAGAGTGTGTATTTTGGGATGAAAGTATACTTTATAGAATATATTTACTATTTGCACATTAGTACATCTAATGAAAAGAAAAAGATAATTTCATATTGGCTCCTAATTATTTAGGAGGATTAGATATGTTGTATATTATTTATTATATAAATAATAAAAGTAAATTTTAAAACTTATTGTTGTATTTTATTGATATTTTTAATGGTCATTAAATGGAGAGTTTGGAATGATATTAATATGTTAGGCCAAATCTTCTCCTCTTCCTCATTATAAAAAGAGTTTCACTCCTTTCTAAACATAACAACAATTCAACAGATACAACACAACACGTCTTTTTCTTCCTCCTACTCAAATATAACTCTTCCAATTACACAACATAAACTTGATTTGAGAGATCATGGTGCACGATTTCAATTCTTTTTGAAATGAAGGCACACTCTGTGACTGTGCTACCAGAGCGGATACGGGACTTCCTTGTGTAGAACCTTGGAGGCGGATAGACGGCCAATCCTGCACTAGAGGACGTCAATCTGTCTTTAAAGCAGTCGTAACTTGATCGCACAGCTATATCCAGGCTTGTCTCATTTTTATCATTATTTTATGATTTATTTGATTATTTATTTGGTTAATTTTAGAATTATAACCAACAAGATATAAGATCAATGCAATTATATACTTATTATCAAGATATAATGTAACAATCCATGTGGTGGGTCTTCATGAATAATATTGTGGTTTGGTACTGAGTCAATGCATGAACTATATACACAAATTCCCACAAATCATCTCAAAATATTGGCCCTTTGGGCCCAACCGTGTGAAAAAAGAGAATTAGAAATGTTATTTTTTTTCATGCTATTTGGATGGTATGTTCTCTCCATTAGATCATGATCCTAAGGCCGAAAATTCTCATTAAACCTGATGTTGACATGTGGCAAAAATCATGGCTAACTTTTATTATAGTAGTATAATTCATAATTAATTTAAAATTTTTAATGACTTTTAATATTTTTATTTGGATTTTACTAATTTTGAGTGTCTTAATATTTCAATTTTGAATTATGTTGTGTAAGCTTATATTTTATTTTTTTTATTTTTCATAATTTTTTTGGTGTTTTGATTGTAATTTCCGAGTATACGTTTTTTACCGCGGGTAGACAGACACCCGGCGGATAAGGTATGGAGATGAAAAAATAACCGTGGTTATGTTGAATATGGATAAGAATAATAACGGATTTTAGTACGGGTAGCTTATGATAGGAGAATAATCATACCCGACCCGCCCCATTGACATCTCTAGATGCAAATACGAAATTACGAATTCAACTTGAATAAGCATCAAACAAAAGAACGGTGATCAAACTCTTTTCTATTCAATGAAAAATAAGTGTGGTTAGTTTGAACTTGGAATAGGAATCAAAGTTTTAACGAGGAGAGCCCATGTCACACGAGGTACGAATATCCAAAAACTAAATTAAAGAAGTGGGTACTCAAGGATCCAAAAGCCCATGGGCCAGCCAGAGCAAATACGGGAATGGAAATCTCAAATTCATTCAGAACACGGGCTCAGTCAGTTTGCTAATCATTCGAGGTTTGAAATCTCATATTCTAACCGAATCATATCATTGGCTATGTCAAGACGGGTCGGATCCAATCGTCCCCTATCAATGGCGAATCGGCCGCACTGCTTTCATCCCTTGAGGTAAATTTGCGATTTTGGATCAAATGTTGTTGTTTAGATTGATGATTTACCTGCTTTACTGGCTTGCTAGCTTGATCTTGGTTTATGTGGATATTTGTCACTGAGATTGGGTACTGTATATTATTCAAGATAAGCGTTTGAGTGTCAGGAATTATCTCCTTTAGTATGCGACAGGATTTTCAGAGTTTAGTATTTCATGGACCAGTGTTTAGCTTATTGTGGATTTTTCTCACAATAAACCATCACCTGATCACTGAATAATCATTATTTGTATAACTTTATACGATTTTGTACCCATTTTACATCTTCTTTGCACCAAAACAAATTGTAATTTGACAAACAATGTGATATAATAGATTGAAACAAGTTAATATAATGGGAACTATTTGTTTGCTATATCAGGTGGCAATTGTGCAGTACAGTAATCATAAATTAGTAATAATAACTCTACAAAACCTCACAATATAGTTTATAATCAATGCTAGTTATTCTTCTTTTCTCACTCATTCTATTAATTGACAAAAATCGTGGTAGCAGTTAGTAGGGTTCAGTTCGGGCTTATGGAAGATATAGAAGGGTCCATGCAGAATATTTCAATGTCACCTCTAATTGAAACACCAAACATTTCACAAATCACAATCTAACTTCTATAAATAGATGCGTATAAAAAGTACAATCAGAAACACAAACATTTCAGTGATTTCACAAGTCACAAGCTAACTTCTAAAATAGATGCTTATAAAAAGTATAATCAGAAAAATGAAACGAAGGACGAGCTACATTTTTGCTTGAAGTTTTCTAATAAACTTTCTGAATTTATTTCAGAAATTTATTCGTCTGAAAACAACTTAGATTTCACAAATTTCATAGGTCATGTCTGAATAAAAAAAAAATCGTAGGAACACTTTGAAAACTAACAACAGAAAGTTTCTCTTCATTACATCAATGAGGATTTCTGAAGAAATAGCATGAGTTTTCCAAAATATTTATAATTCTCAATCTAAGTAGGTAACATGTTGCTTCTAATACAATACCTTTAAAAGACAGATTTATTATGTTTATCGTATAGAGCATTTGATTAATCGTTCAGCAAAAACATACTTCAGTAGAAGTGTTCATTAATTGTGTTACTCATCTTTCATTGTGATACTATTTGGGAAATTTGCAAAAAAGCCCTTGCATTATGCCTAAATTGCAAAAAAGCCCATGTATTATTGGAAATTGCAAAAAAGCCCCTGCATTATTGCTAAATTGCAAAACAAAACTACCGTTAGATTGAAGCTAACACCGTTTTTTCAGAAAAACATTTTTCTTAAAAATTATTTTTATAATCTATTATTACGAAAAATATTTTTGTTTGAAAAAAAATCGTTGTTGAAAACATTTTTTGTGTTCGGAAAAACTTTTGTTTCTGAGACATTTTTTTTAACAAATTGTTTTACTGAAAATAATATTTATTTTTAATTTTTTTTAAAACAATAATTTTTCATTAAAAATACTTTTTATAAAAAATATTTTCTAAAAAATATTCTTTCTAGAAAAATGTTCTTTTAAAATATAAATTTCATAAAAAAAAATTCCCTCAATAAAATATTTTTCATAAAAAAATTCTGAATATAAAATATGAAAACAAATATTTTTCTTAAAAAAAGTAAAATATTTTTCAAATAATATTTTTACGAGAAATATTTTTCAAAAATATTTTTAAGAATAGTTTTTAAAAATATTTTTTTGTAAGAAAATATTTTTCTAAAACAAAAATGTTAATTAATATTTAAAAATAATTTTCAAGTGATTAAACTACTAAAACTAACGGCATTAGCTTCAATCTAACGGAAGGGACATTTTTGCAATTTCAGCAATAATGCAGGGGCTTTTTGCAATTTCTAATAATGCAGGGGCTTTTTTGCAATTTAGGCATAATGCTGCAAATTTCTCAATACTATTCTCTTTCTCTGCAGCAAGCAGATAGATTTTTGATTGCTTCGAGCTGCATGATAGAATTAGGCATTTTTTGTAAAATAGAATACAAATGACATAACAATGGTGGCTTTTGCTAGTGGAAGATGTCACAAGTTTGAATCTCACAGTTATTATTTAGCTAGTTTCTCAATTCACTAATAGTAGGTTCGAGCATAAAAAAAACAATGGTGACTTTACCAGTGTCATTAGTTTAATGGTTTGTCTTGATTGAGAAATAAGATGTTGAGTGTTTAATTTCACTTGTATCAATTAAAAAGTTGAGTAATTATATTTATTTCTTATAAAAATGTTATCACAATTGCAAGCCTAAAAATAACTATGAAATTTATTAAAAAGAAATGAAAGCTTTGTTTTAATGAGAACTATTTAAGATTTAATTTTCTCCTTCATTTCGGGAAAAAAAAAACATACTTGATGTGACTCTTCATAATGTAATTTTTGAAGTCCTTTGAGCTCCTCTCCTTTCTTCTCTATTTCAAGCTCTAATCCTTTTCTTGTATCTTTTTCCACAAGTAGCAAGTGTTCTGCGGCTTCAAGCTGCATAAAAAATGGATTAACACAAAATTTGGAAGTGATATAATTGAACCTAAAGCCATGATGGCCTCATTTTTTCTTCAAAAAAAAATAATAGGAAAAAAGCATATGAGGATCACACCTGTAATTCGCTTTTGCATTCGACATCATATAATGATACCTGCAAAGCCAGAGTTCCAAGATTAAATGCTGAAACTTTTCGCTCTACATTTTTTCTTTTAAAAGTATGTAATCCAGTCTTTAGTTATTTTGACTTACTAAAGATGGTCCGATTTTAAGAATTCCACTTTCATTGATTGAAGCCTCTAACTTGCATTGAACCTTGTCAGATTCGATTGATCTATATTTTCTGATCTGAATTTATGGTAAATGTTTAGTTATGGTATGGTTTAGATCAAAACTATACAGCACAAATATTTGTTTTAAGCCTAATATAGGAGATTGCCTACTGAGATTTTAATTAAAATAATTATAAAATTCGATACAAATATATTAAATGAAACAAATATTTTAAACATGTACCTTGAATCTGTCAATCCCAGCAGGGATCCTCGAATCACCGATGTTATCATAGATGAAATTGAGATAAAAAGAAGCTGGTCCATAAAATGAAACTTCCTTCACAATACCCAGGGGACTCCCCTTGGGGAAAAATTACCGCTGGACCTTCTATTGTCACCTCCTTTTTATCCCATGACATGACAATTGAATAAGGAAATATATCTACGACCTGTAGCAAATGACTAAATATTAAATTAAGCATGGGAGATGAAATATATTTAGAGCATGCACAATGAAAAAGTAGATCACCCAAACCATGAGATGTTTTGTTCCTCTTCCCTAATATCAACCCTTTTTCCAATATAAATGCTAACTATTCAATCAAAGTAGTTTCAAACCCTTTTTATTATTTATGTTTGAGAAAAAAATTCAATAGATTTGAATTGTTCCATGTCTAACATGATCAATTAGCACAGTATTGGGTCAGATTCGTGCTTTAGACTCGTCAGATTTAGCCAGATCCAGGTCAGTTGCTTTTAATTACAATTGAGGCTATTATTTTAATTAATTTAGGTGACTTAAAAGGCTGATTATGTAATTAAGTTTTGTAATCTTTCATTTCATATTAGTAGAAACTTGTATTTTTAAGCCTACAATTAATAACTCTAAATTCTAATAAACAAAAGGGATGAAATGCAAATTTAATTCAATACTTAGCACCTCATAGCAATACCGCAAACTGCAACCAAAAGCAAGCAACTTCTCTCCTAGCTTGACTTGATTCGGTTGCCTTCCAAAGAACTCAGTTAATTTGCTAACAATTGCTGGAATTCGAGAGGCAAATCCAACATTCTCCACCAAATGAATATCCTCAACGCCTAAGCCGGACTCCTCCAATGCCATTTCTAAAGTGCGCTTGACCCGCTCTAGTAACGGGGAACACATTCTTTCAAACTCCTTCCTCTTTATAGACCCAATCAAATTCTTATTGCCCCAAAGAATTTTAAAGGATGCATCCTCACTTGAACTTAGTTCAATTTTCATTTTCTCACAAGCATTGTATAGTTGCCAGTATAGATCAGCGTCCTTGGTTGCGTCAATACCGTATTTTTTCCTAAACTCAACCATAAAGTGATTAAGCAACACCTCATTGAAAGCTCTTCCTCCCAGCAGACAATCAAAAGAATGAGAAAAAACACATATCATGTTTTCCACATACTCGACAACACAAACTTGCATACTAGTCACAACCATATCAACAAAAGCCACATACAATTTTTTAGGTTTATCATCAGGGAACTTGAATCTGTTGCTTTGTCGATATGCTATACCTGAAACGGTCGTTTCATGGACGAGTATGGGAATTGTAAACCCCGCTTGCGTTGCAGCATTATACACAATCCTTCTTTGCAGATCTGTGAAATATATAGGAATTCCAATAAAACATTTCGACATGTTAACCTCACTCATATACCGTGATTGGAAATTTCCCCATAAATATGAGAGGGACTTGGAAAGTAGCTGTGGGATGGTTGCTTGGAGGTTATTCCTGTTGAAGAATACGGGAAATCCGTTATGGTCTTACGGTACCTTAGCACCGACCAAATAATTGGATGAATGTAACTCCAAGTCAGAAAATTTCTGACCAAGGAGGGATTTAATGAGGAGAGGTAGTTGTACCGGAAAATCTGCAATAGCTCTGAAGTAGGTTCGTCATATTGCTTTCTACCTTGTTCGTGACATCCAACGAGAACACTGATATTGGTGCCTAGGTCAAAGCCAGGGAGGGTCATAATACTCGTCGTTGTCATTAATTAATTCTTTTCGGTGATCCAAATGCAGTAAATAACTTAAATTTCTTGTGATTTCCTCTTTTTTCTCTCTTCGAAAATGAAAGCAATTTCTATCTTGGAGATCTCGAAAACGAGGCACAGTAGGTTGAGAATAAAATGAAGGGGCAGTTGAATTGGTGAGAGGAATACAAGTCCTCAGTTGAGAATAAAATGAGGAGATTGAATTGGTGGGAGGAATACAAGTCTGTGTTGGAAGAAGGCAATGATGGGTCTCCAATTGCCAAGTTACATTATAATTTAGGACCGTGACTCCTTAGCTCCCGTCTAAAAAGAAGTCGCCACATGTCTATAAAATTGGGAGTCATTTGAAATCTTTCGAAACTCCTAATTCTATGGACTCTCATATCTTGCTGAAAAGATTAGGAGCCCTAAAATAACTCCCACGAAATTCAATCTCTAATTGTTTTGTTTAGTAGCTTCATATGACTCAGAGTAAATTTCTCATGTAAGGTATATTGTTGGGAATATAAAGATATATTGTTTAGAATATAAAATATATTGTTGTGATATAAAGGTATATTGTCTCTTTTTTGCGGAGATATCTCTTCATTAGTCACATCTTCTAGATCTGTATAATGAAACTTGTACCTTCAACTATTTTAGTCTTCTCATTCTCTTGTTTAGAATATAAAGTATATTTTAGTGAATATAAAAGTATAATATTTAGAATACAAGTTATATTGTGGTGAATATAAAATGTATAATATTTAGAATGTAAAGTATATTATTGTAAATATAAAGATAGAAATAGAAACCAAAATAAAACTATGAAACTTTGGGATGAAAGATATAAGAGTCTGGGAGCTAACAATATGGCCAATTAAAATTTTGGACTAAAATATATTGGAGCTACTAGGAGCTAATAAAAAGTATTCAAGTGTATGAGCCAGTTTCAAATTTGAACTCTCATCTTATTAGGAATCAATAGAAACTAATAGAAACTAAATAAGATAGGATGTCCAAATATTTTTCTTATAAATTAAGGTCTCAAAGGAATTGTCTAACTCCTATTTAATTCTGTTGGCCAAATAAAATGTTTTAGAGCGCCTTGCTCGTATTATTTAATTCTGTTGGCCAACTAAAAATGTTTTTGATCCTATTTAATTCTATTGGCCGAATAAAAATGCTTTCACGGCACCTTGTTCCTGTTTAATTCTGTTGGCCGAATAAAAATGTTTTAGAGTGCCTTGCTCCTATTTAATTCTGTTGGCCAAATAAAAATGTTTTAGAGTACTCTATGTTTTCCTCATGGTTGTTCACTTCATAAATCAAGAATAATCTCCCTATGGGCGTAACCATGTCCAACATAACAAATCATTTGCGTACTTTATAAAATATTAAAAAACTTGTAATAAATATGTATTGTCGTATAGTACATTTTTTTTCTTAAAAATTAGAATTTATCCATTAAAATAATGAAAATAAAAACTTAACTTTCGAACAAAGTTTATGATAACTAAACCAAGCATTATTTCATTAAATAATTATACTTCTCAATTATTTCTAAATAGAAAATTATATTTACATACTTTTATATACCGAATTATTATATTTGTATTGTGTATACAATAGGTCTACTGTATACGAATAGACGAATTGTCAAATTATTATCGTTTCTGTTTTTATTTTTGTGATAATATTATTAATGAATACATTATTAACAAATACATTATGGATAGAAAACAACTTTTAGTTGAAATATTCTGTATCAATGAGCATTAATACTTAGACATTTTTGAATTTACATTTGTCTTTATCAATTGGGACCTGATAAAGCACGCTGGTGTCACGCCAGCTGATATCAGCCAGCCTTAATCACATCTTAATCATGCCGGCTGCAAGTAATCACCTCCCTTCGTCATGCAGCACTCCCATCAAGCCCATAACAATATATATATTACTTAAACAATATTATAATCTAATAAAAACAGTATATAATTCAGACAAAATAGTATATATATAACAATATATAATTGACATATAAAACAGTATATGTATATCAGTATACAAATATGATATAAAAGTATATACACGTGATATATAGATATGGTATATTAGTATATGGATATGATATAGGAATATATAATTCAAACAATATATATATATATATATATATATATATATATATATATATATATATATATAATTCACATACAAAACAGTATATATATCAATATATACATGTGATATATAGATATGGAATAATAGTATATAGATATGATATAACAATATATAATTCAGACAAAACAATATATATATAACATTATAAAAAACACATATAAAATAGTGTATATATATATATATATATATATATATATATATATATATATATATATATATATATATATATATATATATATATATATATATATATATATATATATCAGTATACAAATATGATATAACAGTATATTGATGTAATATATAGATATGATATAACAGTATATAGATCTGATATAACGGTATATTATGCAGACAAAATAGTATATATGTATAACAATGTATAAATCAGTCAATAACAGTATATAGCTGGAGGAAAAGAGCGATGGAAAAAAAAAAGATAGGAGGAGCTGGCGGGAGTGCTGCACAAAGGGCGTGATTTAGACATAATTACACCGTCATGTTTACACATTTCTCTTATCAATTAATCCTCTCCTTAGACATGTTCTACTTATTTATTTCCTGGGTTGATGGTAGCTAGTCCAGAATTATAGATGGAGATTTGACTCCGTTGCGTTATCATTGCATAGCTTGCATGTTGCATTTGCCTGCGGGTTCCATTTTGTGATTTTTGTCAGTGTGGCGATTTTATTCGCAGACCCCAACCATCCAAAGATCCGCACTCTTTAGGGGCGCTTTTATTTTCCAGATTCGGAGAGCTTGTTTGTTTTTTATTCCTGTGTCTGCCAAAAATTGACTCTTAGGGTGGAACTATTATTGAAAAATGTATAAACATCATTAGAAGCAATATGGAGATTAGAGATGCTTAAGCAGATAATTAATAAACAAATATACTCGAGCTCATGTCTGGTTCCCTACGTTGCAGGAGTTTGCTCTTTTTGTTCTATTTTCAATAAACATTGATGTAAGAATAAAAAAAAATAAACATTGATGTAATATTTCTGGTGTTGCTTCATATCTTCTGTACTATGTTTCATTCTTTTCATTTCCTACCTTTGTAAATATTGTGTACTTCCGAAATTTAAATTATTTATTAGGATCTCAACAGACGCGTCAAAAAAAAAAAATATCGAGAATCAATTATCTCTGTGAGAGCGTGCAATGCAAGATCACAATATCAATATCAAGTTCTTTCATACATCCACTTGAATCCTCATCTCACTCAGTTAGCCGATCACTTAATCGACTAATATAAAATAACATCATTATTCGAAGCAATATTCATTAAAGACTCGAACAATATTGTTGCATTTGGGCGATACCTCCGGGATTTAAGGCACTGGAGACCCAACTTAGCTATTTTCTCGGGCATCTCTTTAGATGGCCACTTTATTGAACCATTGACCAATTTTTCAAAAGTATGCTCCTCAATAGCCAACTCCACTTCCTCGATTATCAATGTCACATTTGTGCCAATGACCGTGCGCACATCTTTTCCGGTGGCCAACTGTAGTAGCACTACCCCGAATGAGTACACATCATACCATGGAGTCATGGAACCTGTCAAAATCAAAACTGAATAAAGAACACCAAATAAACTGAACAAACTAAATTAAGGCCAAATAACTAATCATTGATTTGGATTAGAACAGAACCGAGCATAGTAAATCAAATTTTAGTTCTAAATTGAATGAGAAGATATATGAATTGAATGATGAAATTTAAACTAACGCAAGTCCATTTCTCATGCCGAAACAACTATTGATGAGGTTGGACACCAACATTGGTTAAAATAACTATATTTCGGTCACTTATCTAATTAGTCAAAAAAAGAATCAATATTTCAATCAAACTGAACCAAATAATTGAACCGAATAAGCATAATCTCACTGTTTGTCAATTGAACAAATAGGTTGAACTGAATTCAGCAGTACCTGATGCTAAGTACTCCGGGTCCATGTAGGCATATGTACCCTTTATATTCTCCGTGAGGTGGGAAGGCGTTGCTGTGTTTTTGGTATGCTTTAACTCACGACAAGTACCAAAGTTGCTAAGTTTGCTCACATAGTTTGAATCAAGAAGTATATTGTCGGATTTCAGATCACCATGGGCACTTGGGATGGAATGTAGAAAGCTTAGGGCACAACATATCTCTAAAGCAATACGGATGTGAGTCTGCCCGGAGAGAGGTGGGGTATTATTTTTACAGTTTAGGTGGCGGGCGTATGGTGCATATTGGAAACATGATATTGTTTGTACGATCAAGACATGTTAAACAAGTTTTATAGCTAATGTTTGGAGTCTTTGGATATGGTGCTACTGTGAGGTACTTGATACCAATCAGACTCATACTGATACACAACTTACTGGTAAGGTAGATTAGTTGGCAATTCACATTAGAAGGCAAGCAAAAGGCAATAGTAACAAGGGCATCTAAACAGAACCGATTAGAAAATTGCAAGAAAATAAAAATCAGTCATGGAAGCTTCAAAAACAATCTACCAGCCTAGTGCACATTCAGTTCAAAAGATATATTTCATAGTGGAAATACCTCCTCATTGAACCCATCAAACCCTGTCTCATCATTGAGTTTTAACTTCTTTATTGCCACATCTCTGTGGCGGAGGAAGCCTTTATATACAACACTATATCCTCCTTCTCCTATCTTGCGTGTTTCAGCGAAATTATCAGTTGCTTTTTTAAACTCTTCAAACTCGAATTCGGTGTAGCGCAATGTTTGTTGCAACTCCTTAATCAATTTCTTGTTCTCTTTCTCTATTTTCTTCCGTATCCGTACTTCTGCACGGAGAAAGGCTTCCAACTGCTTAAGGAAAATCGAACATAAGTCTAATGGGACACAAAATTGTATAAGAATTAAATGTGTGTGATAGAAGCTGCAAAAGAGGTTAAGCGACTAAGTTCAGACATGCTTTTTCACTCACTTCATTTGAAAAATCAATTGTCTACCTCATTAGCATTTTGACTGCAGACAAGAATAGTTTCTTCTTCTTCTTCCTCTTCTTCTTCTTCTATTGTTTCTGGTTTTCGAAAATTATTTACGGTTACATTACTCCCTCTCGGCCTGATTGATTTTGTACATAAGCAACTGGTAACATCACCTCATGCACTACCTTTCCTGGCCCTTTCTAACACCAAAGAGAAGGATCAAAATTTTCACTATAACTTCACAGATAAACGGAAAATAATAAATAAGTAAAAAGATGCGCAAAAATGAAAAATCTGTGTTCCAGTTTTTTGTAGCATGTCTTCCTTGATCAAATGAACAAGGACTTAATTTGTTGCCACAGCCCCCTTACTTTTGCTCCAAAGTGAGGAAAACAAAGAAAATATTATCTAAGTGACTTTTTATTACCTTTGTAAAACTTTCTTTTTATTTAGTTTAATAATTTCTGCAGGCCTTTTACCTGCCGACACTAAAACAATTGAGAAACATTCCGACTAAAACAAAAGGAGCTAATGCAGCTTGTGTCTTTATGTTGCTTTTCTTTGTGGTCTAAATTGCTAATTTGTTAGGTTTTCGCCCAAGTTATACATGCAATCCTATTTCTTAGTTTTCTGGCAGCTACTTTATTTAATAATTTTCTGGCAGGTTTAAACTTGGATTATACTTTTGAAACATATGATGGTCTCTATTGATCAACATTAATGTACAACATTAAAGAAGTATTTAGCAGACTATATTAACTATTGGGGCACAATGTACATTTCGACTTTCTTGGATCCATTGGGCCACACATGAACTTTTAAGCCTTACATGGACAGATGGCTTAAAGAAGAGAGACGAAAAATCTAGTCTAGAACAAAAAAATAAAAATCAATTATTTGAAGGGGAAGTAGGAAAATTGAATGAAAATTGGAAAAGTAGAAATCGAACTTTATAGGAAAAAAAAGAGGTATCGAATTTTCTCTCGAAGAAAGTAGACTTCTTAACCACGGGATTCATTGCCCTACCAGAAAGGTTAGTTTTTTCTTTTCTTTCCATTGAATGAAAGAAGTTATTCGGCTTAATTTTTATTAATTCATATCAATAATGTAATAGACTTTCGGTCTTTTATAAAAATATATAGTTTCATTATTTGGTTATTGAAATTGTATAATTTCTACATTAAAATAAAAAGACTGTAATTTGAGTTTTAGACTTGTTTTTTGCTTGAGTAAAATGTTTTTAGTTAACATCATGCTGAAGACCCAAACCAGTTTCTTACTTTTCTTCTTAGACCAACCCAGCCCGGTCCACAACAATTAGATAGGGAAAAATTTGAATATTGTCCTTCAATTATCGAGATAGCTCACATGTTCAATTTTTTTGATTTTCTTTGAGGTCTAATTTTAACTCCTAATTATTAAATAGGCTCCATTGTTGATTCTTGCACTTGTACAAACTTACTACACCATTTTCCCAAGCAAATAATTTCTTTGGCGGAAGAATTTATTTATGTTTTTTTTTTCTTTCTTTGGCTTCAAGTGTTCTGCTTGTCAAATTGGCTTCAAGTGTTTTGCTTTTTTCTTTGTTGGTAAGTGTGCTCGAGATTTGTAATGCACTTGAATTGCACAGATTCACTGTGAACTGTTAATGCATATGCAAGACTTTGTAATGTATGAATCTAAGGTTTGAAATTCGAACAAGATGTGGGGTGCTTTCAATATGTAATGATACTACATGAACAAATGTGTGCAATTTATAATAAATGCCATGTTGTGTTATGAGCTTGCTATTCTTAATGATACTGATGGTAACTTTTTGAGTGCCTTCCAATCCAGACATTCATAACAACTAAGGACGCTCAAATCATCACCATTAAGGGCACTCAATAACTTATTTTAAGGACATCATTTCATTTGCCATCAGACATGACAAAAGATGGTATTTGTAACAGAGAATTATTCAGCAAATTTTTACCCAACCAATACAGCAACCACAGAGAAAATCGATATCCATAACCAAATATAGAACTAAGCAAAATCCCATTAAACATCCAGAAAGCTAAAAGATTCATTTAACATCAACAAAAATATCCAAAAAAAACCTTAAACAACCCAACCTCAAACAGTCTCTTCTCCAAAACTCAACACTAATACTCTCAACTCAAAGCAAAATATCCCAAAAAACCCTAAATCAAACCCCTCACTCACATAAACAAATTCGGACGGGACGCCTTGAAGGTAGTCTTCAAAACCCTAGACGGCGGGCGGATCTTCTTGAAGATCAGCGGGAACTTAATCTTCTCATCGTGGAACTGCTTGGTGCTCTCGCGCTTGCACAACTCGTCAGGAATGGTGGCCGTCTTGATGATCTGGATGCACGGCGACCTCACTCTGTGACGCGACGCCATTTCAGTGTACATCTGCTCGACCGCGCCGTTCAGAGTCGTGCAGCGGTACTCCTTGTACATGTTGTGGTACCCGGTACGGGACTGGTACCGAAGCCAGATCCCGTAGTTCTTCACCGTCGTTGGATACTTCTCAAATATCTGCCCAAAAGTCGAAATAGTTGAAGAATTTGTCAGTTTTTTCAACCCAAAAGAAGATCTAGACATGAAATCGAACTAGGAAATTGAAGATTATTACCTCGTTGCAGGCAAGGACTTGACCGTTGCTCTTCTTGATCTTCTTCAGCTTCCTCAAAAAGTACCTATTCGAATCAAATCAACACACATAAATGGCGGTGATAGACGAAGAAAAACTTACATCTGTCAGACAAATCTAATAGAATCTCAAGTGCAGAGACTAATGAGATAATGAGCAGATTTGATTTGATTAAGCTTCTATTATGGTACCTTCTTCTCATTTTCTTCTCTTTAATCTATCTCTACACTTAAGCTTCTATTAAAATACACAGAACCCAACACACATAAATGGCTGAAATAGACAAAAAGAAACTCTTCGATCTAAATCAACATACCAAAACTTGGACTTGCCGCGGACCTCGTTGGTGGCCCAGAGCTTCATGCGGTAGATCTTCGGGTGGTCTTCCTCCGAAGCGGGCAAGGCTCTGCCGACCACCTGGTACTGGTGAAACCTGCTGAAGGCGACCATGGCTGCTGCGAGGAGCGGAGAAGAAACCCTAGTAGATGCGGCGCGTGCTGTGAATGTTAGGGTTTTGAAAGGGAAGGAGATGAAGGTTTATATAGATATGGATCGAATGTTCGGCCTTGTGTTGTATGGTATATTTGGGCCGAGATTGTTTTCCTTAGTTTAAATGATAGATTAGACTTTAGAGAAATTTAAATTATAAACTCAAAACAATAGATAAAATTTGTTTAGATTATAAACAATATATATAGTAATTTATTAAGAAGACAGAGATAGGGAATTTGAAAATATTTCATATTTTCGGCCGATGTAAATTATAAACAATACATAAAATTGATTAAGAAGATAGAAATAGGGAATTTGTAAATATTTCATATTTTGGGCCAATATCATATTCAACTATATGATCTCACTTGTTCAAAGAAAAGTTATATAATCTCATGTAATAATATTATTGTTATTATTTTGAGGAAAATAAAATTATATAATCTCATGTAATATTTATTATAAACGAATGTTTGGGCCTAATAATGATGAGACGGCTTAGGTTTTAGGCCTAATATTTACACACATTTCTATTATGGGCTTCAATATATACCATTTTACATTTAAATCAACGGCTACGTTCAACGGATTTGGATTAAAAACCATTTCAAAGTCAACCGCTCTAATTAAGAACTCTTATTCTCTTCTATAAGATCGGATCTCGTTTCTTCTTCTGTTTTCATTCATTCTTTTCCTTACATTTCTTCTCCAAAATCATTTATTTTTGTTTAATTTATAATGTTCTCGTGTTTTGATCTAGCTTTTGAGCCTGAAATAGAATTCTGTTTTCCGATCAGTCTGATGATCAACTTCGTTTCTATGCTGGAGGATCGGAAATTCTAGATCTGGTGTTTTGTTTAATTCTTAATTACAATAGTTAGATCTCGTCATTTGATCCATCTTCTTCTTGATTTTGGGATTTCTAGCTCCTTACAGCCTTTTCTAACTCAATTTTTTTGTTGATTCATCTTCAAGATTGCCGAAGTGATTTTGATCACCCCAGATTCTTTGACTCAGATCTTTTCTTTTTTTTTTTGATAAAAATTTTTAGTTAGATCTTTGATGCTGACTTCATTGATTTTTGTCTTCTCCATCTATTATGAACAAATTCTCATACTTTTTCTTTTGTCGAAACAAAATTCTTTGTTATTTATTCTCTGCATCATGTAGTAATGGTTGTATTAATATGATATCAAATGAGAAGACGTCAGACTACAGAGTCAATTTACCAGTTTGAAATAATTCTTGATCCAGAATTTGCTCTTTTATTTATGAATTTTGGGTTTTATTTTTATCAAATTGGTAAGTTGACTTATCAATTCTGGCGTCACTCTTCTGGTATCATATTAGTACAACTAAATGTAAGGAAAAGATTGGAAATTTGAAGATCGAGTCTATGAAGCTTCTAGCTCAGGTAATATTTATTCTTCAATCAATCGAATTCTCTTAATTTCCTCTCATTTTTTATAACTACTGACAAAATTTATGAATTTACAGACTATTTTTTCCATAAAACACTAGTTATGCAATGAAATTAGTGACTAAATATATCTCTAATTAGAGCTTAAATGTACTTTTATTTGCAGATCTGAGGAGTTAACTTCTCAAATTTCGGAAATGGCAACTTAGTGGAAGCGTAAATTATACAAGCAAGCGGTGCTAAATGTTGTACTTGTCCGTGAGACAGCTGCGGCAGCTTTGGCATATGCAAGTATCAACAAAATTCATTCACCTTTCTGAAAATAAAAACTTGTATGTGATTTTCTTTGATGTGGGCATCACTAGCATTCAAGTTTCCATTATTGAGTTCACTGAAGACCAATTAGAGGTTTTGTCTCACGCTTTTGGTTACTCACTAGGGGGAAGAAGAGTCATTGATTAGGTGTTGCGTAATCATTTTGTGGTTAGGTTTAATCATACTCTTTCAACCAACTTTATTGTGCTTGTGAGAAATGGAAATTAATCTAAATACACTTATGCAGATGACCTAATTTAGAATTCGTCGGAATGAAAATTATTTAATTGGGTCTATGAATTGGAAGAATTTTGAGATAATGAGTCACCTTTAGTACCAGGCGGCTCATTCTCTCAAACTCCTCCCTCTTCATAGTCTCATAGATCTTGAACTAAGCAATGGATACTTGCATGCTAGTAATACCCATATCAACTTAAATAACATTCCATTTCTTATCTTGAAAGAAGATGGCTTTAGTTGTGTATCGTGCAGCTGCAGCAGTTGTCTCATGTGCACAAGTACAACATGATAGAACCCAACTTGGTTATCAGCCTCACATGTAGCTTCTTCATGCCGGTGTGTGTGTGCCACTTGCTTAGAAATTGTGAAAAGAGATCATCAAGTTTATGAAATTTCTGACTAAGGTAATTAGTATTTCTTCCGTAATTCAAATTCTCTTAATTTCGTATCATTTTTCATCCATACAATTGTTTTAACAAAGTGGGCGTGTTAAATTTGGATCCCCACAATTATATTAGAAGTAGTAGTTTATAAATCGAGTCTCTCGTCCATATCTCTTTTGTGTGCCCATGTTGAGGCGCGATTTTATTTCTTATGTTTCTTATGTTTATTTTAATTTCTTGAAATTATTGACAATGATGATTTATAACTGGATGTTGATTAATAGATTTATGCGACAGACAATCAAGCTCTCTGTAATTTTTCAAAAAAAAAGGAACTGATGAGAAGGAGAATAAGAGGTAAAAGAAAAAAGAAACTAAGAAACACTAGTTGTGCATAGTTATGTCAGTAATTATAGATAAAATAAGCAGGTGTAAAGTGAAATCTATAATTTTCTCAGTAATTATAGATAAAATATACTTCAAGTCCCATCTTATATGTAAAGGTTAATGTAAGTTGCTATTTTTCACTTTACATTTGCTTATTTGAAAACAAACTTCTTTAGCTTTTATTTTCTAATTTATGTGTCTGCTTTTATTTTTTAGGCTATGGCCCGAGAAATTGGACTCTCAGTGTCTTAGTGGACAAAGGAAGAAATGTACTGGTTTTATTACTATGTAATTATTTGAATTATTAAGAAGATTTTATTGCACTTCGGTCATAAACTACGGGGATGAGTGATTCATATGATATCTTGTGATAATGTTCATATTTTTTGGCACACACGCTGCGAATTTTATTCTTTGAGTGCAAATAATGATAATCATGAGTGATTATCCATCAATTGATACATTTGAATATAGTCACAATTTTTCTTTTTTTTCTCTCTTTTTTCCCTTTAAAGTCTGTAGGCATTCAATAACTAAACATTAAAGAAAATAGAAAAAAAGTCCAATAAATGAAAAACAAAGCCCAAGTACTTTGCCCAGGCATAATTTCCGATCTATGTTTCTCTCTCAAACTGAATTCGACCCCAAAACATTTCATCGAACCTCAAAATTGAAAACAAGCACGATACAAAAATTCTCTCAGACTCGATAATTTCCAGAACTCGTAGGAAAGCTATAATCTTCATAATTCACTTTTCCTTCTAATGTCAGTTGAATAACATCTGTAATATGTTTGGGGTTAGTATAAGTCTGTTGGATGTGAGATTAGGATTATTATATTGTGGAATTTGTTTGGAACTCTACTTCTATCTATGTAATTGACTGTGCGGCCTTGAGCCTTTATTCTTCAATTTTATCTTCAATTCTATTTCCGTCATTACACAATAATAGTTTTCTCCATCATCTTATTTCAACTACATCTATTGTGTTATGGGCATTGGGCATTATTTCATTACTTTTTTTTGGTTACTTTTGAGATGTTTTGCTCTTATGTACAAACTTATTGTATATATTAACATCTACATATGATCATCCCATTTTCATGCTCCTATGAGAAAAGTGCAAGGGTACTAGAAATACAGTTAATTTAACTCTTCTGTCAATTACACGATAAATTAATTAATATATATAATTCAACATGAGCTTTTCTACAGTACTTGAAAGATAGAATGCCATGTCACCCTAAGCCAAACGTACATAATCTGATACAATATATTTAAATTGTTATGTTATTTTCAACTTACTAATTTGGACAATGTCCTTGGATATAGTAATTTTTGTTAACTAACCTAATTAATACTCTTATTTGAGAAATACATGTCTATTCATTGCAAACTATCACAATTTCCTACAAATGGGAAACAATAATAAATTGTCCAAAAAAATAAAATAAAAACCACAAAAAATAAAAATAAAAATATCCACAAATAAACAGGTGCATTAGAAATTTGCATCTAAAAATGAGTGAGTTAAAAAAAGATATTGTTGTAATTTAAATAAGTAAAAAAGGTGTAATATCCTATTGTATAATAGTTACCATTTGGTGAATAAATGTATTTTCTCCTGATACCACATTAAATAACACATCCAGATTATAACTAGACCTAAAAAAAGATTACTAACTCGCCTTTTCTGATGATTTGGCGGTTAATTGGTTCCTTTTTGAGATTATGCTTTCACCATTTGTTAATAATTATTATGTGCGTAAGTTAGGTTTGGTCTCTCTCTTCATTATTGGATGCATACTGATTCTTTTTTCTGTTCTGTTTTTTTTCCATTTATCTGGATTACAAGATAGGTTTAGAATTGACCTGTTTCAATTGGCTCCAATGTGATGTCAATTTTTTCAATTGTCAAGAGGTCTGATTTTTTCCTTCAATTTTTCTCAAATTTTGACCTTTGGTTCTGATTCTTTGTTGGTCTCTTTCACTCATGGCATATGACAATTAGATAGACACAACTTATTTTCAAAAAAAGGATCAGCTTAAATGTAGTTGGATGACTGATTTCTTAAAATTATGTCGTCATTTTTTGACATCATTATATGCTTCGTCTATGTAAAGGATGCACTGGAAAATATGTTCAAAATATATCTTTTGAGAAAATATGTTCAGTATATGTTAGAAAAGAACAAGTGCTCAGTATATATTAGAAAAGAACAAGTGAACGCCGAACAATATAAACAAATCACAGCCATCAACTTAATAATTTCAATATAGCCGGTATATACAACATTTCTACATAACAAATTTCAAAACAACCACATAATTATGTAATCATGTAAAATAGAATGTACTGAAGTCTTAATACGAACATGAAAAATGTGCACACAAATAAATATGTATGATATTACATATGTCGCGCAAAGCGCGAGTATCTTGAAACCCCATAGGCAGACAAATTCTAACAATTGAATATGGAGGGTAAACAAATCTTAAATGGATATCCTATGGCAGATTATAATAGGAACTAAGAGGGTAGCGTTACTCCTTAGATTTTAAAGAAGCAGTATACATATATAGTCCATGTGCATCATGCTCACTTACTCTTTTCCTACATTATTACATCCCAAAGGCCGTATACAAAATGGATGGGCCATGGCCCCAAAATGAAGAAAGGATCATTGTCCAATTTAGGATTCATAATGTACTGAGCTCCATATAAACCCAACCCGTGTTAATCCAAAAATGGCCATTCCAAATGGATCGTGTTTCTCCTAAAATAGCCATATCAAGACGGATCGTTTCTTGCTTCATTTCTTGCGCCAGCTGATCAATGGCGGATCCATCCCTCCATACAAATCAGGGTTTCACAAGCACTCATCTCGCTCCTCTTGAGGTAAAATTGTAAATTAATAAGATTATTACTGCTTGAATTTAGCTTCCTATTTTGTTGCATTTTCAGTCATTCTTGATTTAAGATTGAATGCTTGAATTGAGTGTCAAATTAGGAACTAGGTCTATTTGTAAATTCCTTTGTAATGAAAATGATTAAATAGATTTTTCATCAGTTTACTTCTATTTAAATGGAAGGGCATGAATATCTATAGAAGAATAGCAAATTTTAAAACTAAAAAAATCAAATCTAGAAAGGAAAAGCATAAATTGTTCACTTTCTCCAATCAACATTAATATGACTTCTATGCTGATAATTTAAATGACATCATGCAACAAAACAACAAGAAACAAAACAACACTCCATTTAGTTCTCTCTTTTATTCTTCTGAGGGCACATTCGCAGCACATGTATCAAATCGAATAGCTTTTCTGCACAACACATTGCAAAAGAAAGAAGACATAAGATGGAGAATTCTGCCGAAACTAATTTGCAAGCATGAGCATCAATCAAATCCTATTCTTATTGATTCAAAGTGCATAATCATTGAACTTGGTTCGAAACATTCATGGGATATTGAAAGTTTAAGTACAGATAAACGTATGAGTGTAATGTTCCAATTTTCAGAAAAAGAAAAAGAAAAATTGTGTTAATAAATTGGTTGATTGAAGAATATATATACCATTTTTAAGTTATGAACATGAAGCACCTTGCTCCATAGACTTGATCTCAGTCCATACTTCTTGTGCTAAATCTGGCCTATTATTTTTTATCGGATCACAGCAATGCACACCTAACCATGCCATTTTCTCAGCCACTTTTGGAGGCCACTTTGCCAAAGCATCCACCACCACATTCAATCTTTTATTTTTGAGTTCATTCTCAACGGAGTTTCTTATAAATTTCGGTTCATTACTAGTAACTAACTGTAGCAACAAAATACCAAAAGCGTACACATCATTGTGAGTAGTTACCTCACCGGTAGCTAGGAACACGGGGTCAATGTAGTACAAACTACCCTTTGGTATGTCCGTTGCATGGTGCGGTGTTATAGTAGCATTAGTTAGCTTTAATTGGCGGCAAATTCCAAAATCACTGAGCTTGCATGCATAGCTTGAATCGAGGAGGACGTTTGAAGGTTTAAGATCAGCATGAACTATGCCATGGGGTTTGGTATGGTGGAGGAAGACAAGAGCTGAGCAGACATTAGAAGCTATTTGAATTCTTGTTTTCCAAGAAAGAGATTTTCGCCCTTCGGGTTTTTTCAAGAAATCATCTAGGTTTCCCTTTGGCAAGAACTCGTAAACAAGTGCCCACTTCTCAGGACACGCCCCTATGAGCGTGACGAGGTTGGGGTGCCTAACCTTTCGAAGGGTTTCGACCTGTGAAAAACAAAATATTTGTTATATTTTTAAACAACATCTCATGCATACATCAATTTTGCTCATTCATGCGGAGGTTACAGGGTTGCTTAGATACAACTTGAAAGTCGATTAACACTGTGGTTGTTTGCTTCTGTAGCACTATTTCTCTCGAAGTATCTCGTGAAGGAATTAGATTACTGGGGCGTGATTTTGACCAATCAATCTACCAACCATGCATCAATGATACAAGCAGAGGGTCATTGATGCATATATTAGGCAAGTTAATCAACTTGCCCATTCTTTCTTATATTGTCATTTGACAGACAGTTCATGACATAAATTGATCGTTGCATAGTGGTCTCTATACCCTAAACCCTAAATGTCAAAAATCCTCTTAGAATCACGAGTATCTCGTGAGGGATATTATTTTAATCAAATTGTTTATTTTGTTATCATGTTTAGAACTATAATTATCATGTTCAAATTATTTGTTTTTTAATGTAAGCTTGAGAAATTATTTGAATTTTAGATTTTGATTTCTATAATTCTTATGACTAGGATGGAAAAGTAACCCAGTGATCTAATTTGAGACAAATTAAAGTTCAACAACTATAAAAAGGACAATTGAAAGTTAGGTGACAAATTACCATATAGTTAAGGTATTGTCAGAAAGTTTATTGGGCCAAAATCAGGCCCCACATGTAGTCAACTCATACTTGAAAAGTAGGAAGCTCCCTAGTTTGATAGGAACATGCGTGACAGATTATAAAAAAAAATGAGAAAAGTCTATTTTTGGTTTCTCAACTATTTAATTAGTTCTTTTTTAGTTCCTCAACTTTTTATTAGTCTCTTTTTGATCCCTCAACTATTGAATTAGTCTCTTTTTGGCTCTTCCATCCGTTAAATGCTTACGTGTCCGTTAACTTGACACGTAAGCGATGATTTGGCATGTATTAATGATGTGGCAATTGTGACATGGTAATTATTTGAAAAAAAATAAAAAAAGTCTTAATCCTCTCATTTTTTCTCCTTGTATTCTTTCTATCTTATATTTGTCTAAAATTGCCCCTTAAGTTTGATTCGATATGAAATTTTTCATTAATTAATTTTTTTTAGAAAAATATAAGATAGAAAGAATACGAGTGGAAGAAATGAGGGATTAATTTTTTTTAATTTTTTTCAAATAATTGTCATATCACAATTGTCACGTCATAAATATATACCAAATAATCGCTTACGTGTCAAGATAACAGACATGTAAGCATTTAACGGATGGAAGGGCCAAAAAAAGACTAATTCAACAGTTGAGAGGTCAAAAAAGGACCAATAAAAAGTTGAGGGGCTAAAAAAGGACTAATTGAATAGTTGAAGAGCCAAAAATGGACTTTTCTCAAAAAAAATTGTAGGCAAAAAAATGAAAAATATGTTGAAAATTAATACCCCCGTTGCAGTTAAATTATATATATAATAAAAAACTAGATAGATTGTTGCTAACAAAAAAATGATTGTCGATGTGTTTAAATTTAAACATAGATATTGTCATAATTGTCTGGTAATATTACCTCTTGATTGAACTCTCTCTCCCCCTGCTTGCTTCCCTCTTTCAGAAGTTTTATGGCAACGCTTGTACAGTGAATAAACCCCCTGTAGACACTACCATATCCACCTTCTCCAATTTTAAACTCATCGTTGAAGTCATTGGTTGCTTCCTTCAGCTCGGCATAGGTGAACTCGCCAGGGTTTGCCATGTCATGATTATTAGAAGCTTGCTCCTCTATCGATTGTCGCAGCTTCTCAAGATCTTTCACAATATTATCTTGCCTTAATATAAGTGCTTCATTGTGCTCGAGCTTTTCAGCGTACAATTTTTCTAACTGCACAATGGAATTATGAAGAGAGAAATGAATTTACGCTTCAAGAAATATATACTACTTTGGTATAGTTTTATAACATTTTCTCAAAATGTTTGTCCTATATGTTGTGTGTGTGTGTGTGTGTGTGTGTGTGAGAGAGAGAGAGAGAGAGAGAGAGAGAGAGACTTCTACAAAGGCGTCTTGTGAGTCTCTCTCAGCTTGTTGATGTCGCTGTGATTCTTGAAAAATCAACTCCTTTTGTCTTTCAAGCTCAACCATTGCATTTGTAAGTTTGTTACTCTTTTCTTTTTCTATTGCAAGTGAACTTTTCATTCCTTGAAGCTGCACCAAGGATTCAGATATGTGTTAGAGAGGACGACATAATTTCTATTGGTTACAATCACTAGTAATTTAATCGCTCATTAAAAAAGTATTTTCTTATCCTTTAAAGAGCATACTTCAGCCGAAATGTCCAATAATTCTTTTTTGGTCTTCTCATGTTGTTGTGACTCGTCACTCGCTTCCCTTTTAATCTTATTGAGCTCATCCTTTACTTTTGTAATCTTTCTTTTTTCTATTTCAAGCAAACTTTTCATTTCTTGAAGCTGCACCAGATAATGAAATACACATTAGAAAGGAGGGCATAATCTCCTCAAGTTACAATCATAAGAAATTTAATTACTACTTCAGAAAAAAGTAATTTGTTTCATCCTTTGAAAAGCATACTTCGGCGGAAGTGTCCAATAATTCTTTTTTGGTCTTCTCATGTTCTTGTGACTCATTACGTGCTTCCCTCTTAATCCTACTGAGCTCATCCTCGATTTTTGTAATATTTTCTTCTTCTGTCGTACATTGGATCTGCACAATGCACAATGGCGTCAGATACAAATTATAAAGGAAGACCCTAACTGATAATGAGCATGGAAAGAGAGCATACTTCGGTCGAAGTGTCCAAAAATTCTTCGTCAGTATTCTCATGATGTTGTGATGCTTTCAGTGCTTCCTAAACAAATTAGACAAAGAGTGATGACAACTTGTTTAGACATAAAATTGTTTTACATTCTATTCTATTTTTGACAATTGCCCCAAGGCTTACATAATTATCACCAAGTCAAGTTCTGCAATGAGCTCAGGTTGAATTGCTGACTATTTTGTGATCTACATGTAGATTTGGATATTTTAGTTCATTTTCCTTTTTATTTTTTTTGGTACTGGTACAAGGGAGCACAAAAGGGAGTGATGGTACTAGGCATGACAAAGACGTGCATGTAACTATTTGTGAACTCTGACCACCTCATTTCATTAGAAGACAAATACTATCAATTCAAATGAACTTTTATACAAAAGTTTTAGCAGGAAAAAATACAATATTTGTTTTAATAAGCTAACTTTTCATATCCTATTTGTATTAAATACTAATATTCACACATAATCCCAAATAATAAATTATAACTGGGGTAATATGAATCCAACGAATAACGACAATACACATCACTACTATAAGATGCTATGAAATCTAAAGTTTCAAAAATAGGTGCAAAAAAACATGGTTCGTAGTATCGGCCGACACTGACACGAGTCGGCCTTAACCGACCTTACTTTTCGGTCGACTCGTGCCTGAATCGACCACTCAAAGAAGTGCAAAAAATTGAAAAAAATTGTATATTTTTTATTTCAAGAATTTGATTTTGTTTACTGAAATACACCTATACAATATTGAATTAAAATAAAGCCGAGCAAATTATATGCACAATTCACAACTACTACAGTCATGCACGGTATTATCTAACATAAAAACGTAAAATAAATGTCTTACGAATACATGTTTTTAGTCAATTTTAGTTCATAAATTATTTATAATTATATTTTTTCAATTTGTTCTCAATTTTCTTTCATTTTTATTAATTTAAAAATAATATTTTATAAAAATCCGACACTCCAATCCGACTCGCACGACACCGACTCGACACGGCCGATTTTCCTATCTGGCTTTGCGGCCGACACCGACTTTCAAAACCATGCAAAATAACTAGCACATAATAATGTGCATATATAGCTAGCATGTGTCAAGTTGTGCTGGTCGTGTTATAATAATGGCAGTGGGTTTCAATGCAAAACTTGGAAAGAAGAAGAAATGTTATAATTGCAAGATGTCAAACCTGTAATTTATCATCACGTGACACTTGAAGTTCAGCATCTTCTCCACCTTTCGATATCTAGAGGCCAAAAAAAATAAGATTAAATTCTAGAATGTTATGATTTATATCTTACTTTCTAAAAAACATTTAAGAGAGCTGATAGTGCTCAATGGTACTGTAGCGGCCCTGTAGCGATGGTATATAAAAGCTGAAAAAAACATATAAACTGAAAACAAACAATATATAAAAAAATCATTCGGTAAAACAGTATATATTTAAAAAAAATGAAAACAGTATATAAAAACATATAAATTGAAAAAAAACAAACAGTATATAAAAATTCATTCGGTAAACAATATATATTTAAAAAAAATGAAAACAGTATCTAGCATATATAGAAACGCGAAAAAACAGTATATAATTTCAATCCGTCGCTACAGACTCGCTACAGTACCCCCGTCGTGATTTCCCATTTCTCAACATTTAATAGTTAATTTATTTGACTTACAAAAGCTGAGTCTACATGAACAACACCGTTTTGATCTAATCTGACTCTGAACTTTCCTGTAACTTTTCCACCGGTGCTTGGTTGAAATGGGTCACCAATCTAAGAACAAAATGTTATAATATGAAATACATCAAGCTAAAACACAGATAAAAATGTTTTCACATCTACCTTGAATCTGGCAATCACGGTAGAAACCCCTGAATCACTAAGATCAGTATACATGAAGTTGAGGAAAAAACTAGCTGATCCGGAAAAGTGGAATTCCTTAGTAGTATTCATTGGGGTCCTTTTGGAAAAGACAACTACTTCGTCTGCTTTATTCCCCACAATCCATGACATTGCAATTGGATGTGGAAATACATCAGCCTGTTGATAGAGAGCGAGGTAATAATATTTTTTTTTTTTTTTTGAAGGAATAGTTGCAAAATGCAACTATTCAGAATTGTATTAAATAAAAAAGAAGAAGTAAATTACAAAAACTTGGTGGACCTAATATTTAATCGGAGCCACTAATCCTAACAGAAGAGACTTGATTAGCACTCTGCTATCCAGAGATTTGCATCTTCTAAAGCCTTCTTTGTAACAACTGCGAGGTAATAATATTGAATGCTAAAATAACCCTTATTATGCTAAAATTGAATCTGCATTTTGATTTCTGGTCTTTATGGAATAACTTGTACATTTTTCCTTTGTTTCATTTATGAGTTGGCTCTCTCATTTATCGTTTATCCTATTGCAATATAAAGATAACTTGACGCACTAAAATTAATTTTGTTCTGAAAATAATCCAAAATTGAGAACACACTTGGCATGACTAAAGATATGAATGACCACAATTATGAGTTATAACCGAAACCTAATAGAGTGAACAAATTCACTTGTGAGCAAACTAGTTTAACTGAAGGTAACCTTACCTGGTAAATATTTAGGGAACTCCTATAGTTGCGAGCATAACTATCAACTCCATCAGCTTGAATTGGTTCTTTCTTAAAAATATCAGTTAATATCTTAATAATCGCTGGAATTTGGGAGGCCTGCCCAACATTCACCACGACAGCAATATCTTTCGCATATATGTTTGCATCCTTCAATGCCTTGTCCAAAGGCCCTTTGACTCGCTGCAGTAGCGGGTCGCTCATTCTTTCAAAATCCTCTCTCCTCATAGACCCAGTCAACTCCTTATTATTCCAATGAATTTGAAAGGAATCCTCTTCATCTGTACTTAATCTAACTTTCAACTTCTCGCATGCATCGTATAGTTCCCAGTAAAGTTCGGAGTTTGTGGTCACATCAATGTTGTGTTCCTCCCTAAACTTAACCGCAAAGTGATTGAGCAACACTTCATTGAATGCTTTTCCTCCCAGCGAATAATCAAAAGCATGAAAGTAGAAAAGACATCCCCTTCATCATTCAATTGAGCAATGCAAACTTGCATGCAAGTAACACCCATATCAACTAAAGCAAAATACCCTTTTTCTTTTTTATTTAAGATGGCATTCATTGCATATCTCGCAGCAGCTGCGGTTGTCTCGTGGACAAGTACAGCACGATAAAACCCAGCTTGATTAGCAGCATCCAACACAATTCTTCTTTGCAAATTTGTGAAGTATACGGGAATCCCAATATATGCTGTAGTAGCTGCACTTGCACTATGATCCTTCGATGAAGCTTCGTGCAAACATGTGAGCCACCTGTTTAGAAGTTGTGGAAGGGTTACATGTAGGTTATTCTTGCCGTTGAACATGGGAAATCCATCAAGGCCTTCAGATACTTCAATGCCAGGGAAGTAATTTGATAATTGTGGCTGACCCAGGTCAGAAAATTTCTTGCCAACAAGATGCTTGACGGAGGATCGTAGCTCCAAATCTGGGTAGCAACGTGAGAAGATATCTGAAGTATTACATGTATAACTTTCTCCTTCCGCAGCCATATAACTGAAAAGCACACAATTGCTGGTATTGTCGCCCAATTGAAAGATAGATTGATGTGAACTCGCTGACACTATAAACCGATCGTCATGTACTGTTGACCCTTCGCTAACAGTGAAATGACACTCTGTCGTCAACCCTAATGCTGATAACAATCTATTCATGTTTCTTATGACCTTGTTGGTTATTTTTTTCTTTCTCTCTCTAAAAATGATTGTTCATGGGATCAAGAGAGGGAAGCTCAATTTTTGGGTATTGAAGGAGTAAGATTTTCTTTTGTTTGAGGTAATTGATGGAGGAAAATTGAACCGATGGAAAGAAGGCAGTGGTGGGTCAACTTAGAACTGGTCAGAAGAATAGCAATTTTATGTGGACGATTAATTTTTATTATTCAGTTCAGTTGCTAAGTGAGAAGTAATGAAAAATGATTTTGAAGGAGAATGAGAAGAAGTGAATGAAAGGAGAAGAAACATATGAAATTCAGACTTCTAGAAGAGAAGAAAAGTTCTTAATCAGGGTGAATTTCTCTGAGAGAGATGCCCCAATTTTGAGTGGATCTAGCTGATTGAAAAGGTGTGCTTAGGTGATAGAGCAGCGGGATATGAAGGAAGAAATGAGGAAACTCGATGGAATCTGATGGTTGCTAAGGATATACATATTTCTAGAGATGATGTTTAGATTAGAGTTTTGGGCTGTATTTTCATTTGTTTTTGTTTCATGTTTTTGTTGATGTATTAAGACTTTTTTTTTTGAGCTCATATACATTGACCTCCCACTAAAATCTCTCATTTGTCTCTTTTTCACTGTCAAACGGACTCCACATGCTGTCAAATGAACCCGTTTGACACCTATATGACAGTGGGTCCCGTTTGACAGTATTCTATTTGTCAGTTGGGAGAATTTAAGTGGGGCCAAATATACTTTCCCTTTTTTTTTTTTTCTGGTGTAATCGAGTGCCTACGGGCTTATTTCCAAAAAAAAACAAAAAAAGGAAAGTACTTAGAAATAGGTAATGTTTGGGGTCTCCAGTCCAAAATCATCACGTCTCTCACCTACCTCTCCAAACTCCAAAGTCTATATCATCGTACATAAAAAAGTGTATTAAATTTATAGTTTTTTTTTTATTAGTCTTACCTAGAAAGACTTATCTTTTTTTTTTAATGTAAATACACCATATAATGTTTCGTTTTTATATTAATACAAAGTAAGCACAGAATTCAATGAAGATATACGAGAGAGAGAGAGAGAGAGAGAGAGAGAGGTGGTTGGAGGGCATGTGTGAGGTTCAGATTTTTGAATATTCTCTTTTTATTTTATTCCATGTTGGAGATTAAGCGTTGGAGAGAGAGAGGTTAATTAAGGAAATAATTTTTTTTGGAAAAACATTTACTAATCAAAGTGGTAATTTGAAAACTGAAGTAGATGATTAAATGGACGATGTTACCCTAATCCAGGAGTCAATTTTCGAACTTTCGAAGAATAGCAATGATCAGATCTGGAGATCTAAATGTTGTGATTAGAAATTTACATTTCGAATCATCAGATGGAGAGATCTGACTACTGAAATTCAGAAAATACAATTCGAATAATCAGATCTCAAGACCGAACCATTATCATTATGAATGAAACAAAAGGACTAAAATTTTCGATCCTCTAGCATAAAAACGAATTTCTGTCTTGCTCCCCCACTCCCATAGCCCCCTCTCCTCTTTTTTCCGTAAAAAACCCTAGTCGCCAAATAAGAAACCGCCGATCTAGACGGCGGTGGCCTTTCCGGCGCCTTCCTCCGGATCGTCGTGGCTCCGCTCCTCCCACAACCCCCTCCTTCCCTTTCTCCCCATAGATCCTTACCCTCTGCTCCTAATCCCGTCTCTTCCCTTATACCCAGATAATGACATATTTTGGGAAGAAGATAGTGGCGCCATGTGACATCATGACATTCCCGAGCTATACTTGGTGGATTATCAATAAGTGGTAATGTTTCGTTCGACATCAAGTTCTAAAGTGATGCTTGATTATAGAACCGAAATCCTAAATCTATTTTGGGCTCATCCAATTTAGTGTATTTTCAACTCTTTCGTGACGGTCGCTTCGGTGGTGTAAAGGTCGAAGTGAAGGACGATGGCTCGGTGCTTCTCCATGATGATGTCGCAGCACTTCTAAGGCGATAATAGACTCTCAATAAGCTTGTTAAATGAAATATATTTCATCAAACATCTTATTGGCGGCATGCGTAGGCGGTGTTTTCTTCTCTTTTGCGCTTGTTCGTGAAGGCGAGATGTTTCTTTTGTTGTTAGAGTCGAGACTGTAGATTTTTTCTAATGTGTCGTCGGCATTTGTAGTAAGGATTTGAATCTCCATTATCAATGATCAAATTACGTGGAAACTTGAAACTTATTTTTTGGCACCGCAACTTGCTCATCCGGTTAGAGAAGAATCATTGGATTTTCCGTCGGAATTCGAGAATAACAGATATAATAGTAAGCTCAGAGGTCCGAGAGGCTAGCAGATGGAGGGAGAACATATAAACCTTCATTTCTTTTTTTTTGTTTTTTACTTTTTATTTAACTTAATCTGCTTGCAATGCTGCTTCTTATTAATATAAGTAACATCGCTGATGAGCATTTCTAAAAAAAATAAAGGCTAACCTTCAAAAAAAATAAAAAATAAAGGCTGAATCGAAATGAATAGAAAAAAAAAAAGAGCTTATTAAATCAAGGTTCGTAAGCTGAACGAGATTAAACACGAGATATCTGTAGAGAAAGAACAATAGATCATGCAGAATAATGTGAATGACTACAAATAAGAAGAAGAAAATGAAGCCTTCTAATTGCCTGAGAATTCATGGATCTAGAGAGTTTAGGGCTGTCAATGGATCGGATTCGGATCGGATCCATGTAGTATCCAAACTCAAATCCATTTGAAGTTTAGAAGATCCATATGCGGATCCAAATCCATTAAGAAAATTAAGATCCATATGCGGATCCAAATCCATTAGCTAACAGGTTTCGGATCGAGTTTCGGATCCTATTATGAAATTTTAAACATAATTTAAACATGAGTATATAAAAAATAATCACCATAACATAAACCATAAAGTTGCCATAAAATTTATCTAATATACCTCATAATCGTACATAATATCCTAATACAAAATAAAATTACGTTACATGAGTAAATTATTATAAAGTCATGAAATATTTCTAAATAAGAAATAATAATGCATTTAAGAAGAGATCAATAAATCACCCATCAATCTCTGAATCAAATTGCACTGCCGAAGACATGATAGAAGAAGGTTCAACAATATTATCCCGAGATGAATCTATTAAGAATAAAGAAATGAGTTCATAATAATAAATAAAAAAAATATACTAAACAAATATATTATCTGTTATTAAATATATAAAAGTTATACCTTTTATGTGATCTTTATTCATCTTCTAAACTTATTTTTATTCATCTTCTTTCATAAAATTCAGGTCAATTCATTGGATCGCAAAGAAAATTATATAATACCTGTCATCATCTTCTTCATGCTCCACAATTTAATGAAAATTCTGGATGAAAAATATTCTTACGCTCTTGTTTGTTAATATAATTTATTAGAAAATAAAAAATAATTTTAAGGCTAACATATAAGCTTAATATTTATATTTGAACATTTTATGTGTCATATTTGTTATGTGAATCATGGTGATTTTTTGTCTATTATGCTCATTGATATATTTTCTTTTATTATTTTTTTTGTTTCCTAAGTTATGCAACCATAAAAGTAACAAATAAATGGTATATATTTTTACTATATATACCAACTTATAATATGTATATCTAATTATGAGTTATCGGATTCATATCGGGTTTTGGATTCGAATCTTGTTAAATCCAAATCCAAACCCAATAAACTAACGGATCTTCTTCAAAAATCCATATGTGGATCCATTTTGTTTTTGGGTACATTTTTACGATCCAAATGCGAATCCATTCATGCGGATTCGGATCGGGTTATCGGATTTTGGATATCCATTGACAGCTCTAAGAGAGTCGGCTGTATATTGCTTAGAGAGAGCTCAGAATTTAAATAGAAACGGCCTGCTATTATGTGGTTTGGGCTAAGATTGTTTCTCACTTTTTTTAAAACAATAAAGATAAGATTACAATACATAAAATTCACTAGCAAATAAATTTGTATCTATTTCATTTTTGGGCCAATATAATCTCATGGGACGGTTTAGGTTGATACGAGTGATAAAACTTATAATGGGACGGTTTAGGTTTCGGGCCGAACATTTATATACATTTCTATTTTGGGCTTCACTTGTTTATAATGGGACGGTTTTATGTTCCTTCTTCTGATCAGTAGATTAGATCTACATTTTGTTTCGGTCGATTCACTTGTTGTGTAGTTATCCGATCCGTTTTTTTTTGTGGATCTGATGAAATTTATACGTCAGAGGACTGGAAATTTTAGATTGTTTAGTTTCCTCAACATTGTGCATAGTTGTATTAATATATATACCAAAGGAGGAGACATCAGATTCCAGAGTCAATTAACCAGTTTGAATTAATTCTTGGTCCATATAGAGGGGAGGGCTTTGTAGTTTTTTACATATGTTGCATTGAGTTCATTAAACAAAAAAAATGCCAGAAATTGCTCTTTTATAAATGGATTTTGGGTTTTCTCAAATCAGTGAGTTGACTCCACGATTCAGACGTCACTCTTTTGGTATCATATTGCTACAACAGATCGATGGATAAGCCAACTGATAATTTATGGAAAAGATTGGAAATTTGAAGATCAAGTCTCTCTGGAAGTTTCAGACTCAGGTAATAAGTGTTCTTCAATCAATCAAATTCTCTTGATTTCCTATTAACTCATCACTGTTGACAAATTTTATGAATTCATATATATTATTTTTTTCAACAAGACATATTATTTTTTTCAACAAGACACTAGTTGTGTAGTTGGTGACAAAATATATTATACTCATCTAATTATAGATTAAATATAGTTCAAATTCCACCTTTCACTTGCTTATTTGCAGATATGAGGAGTTGATTTTTAAAATTTCAGAAATGGATCATTATTAATGGAATCATAAATTACAAGCAAGTGATGCTAAATATTGTACATGTCCGTGAGACAATTGTAGCAGCTTTTGGCATATAGCAACAAAATTAACTTTCTTAAAAAAATAAAAAGTTGTATGTGTTTTTCGTCGATGTGGGCATCACTAGCATTCAAGTTTGCATTACTGAGTTCACCGAAAGCCAAACAAATGTTTTTATCTCACGCTTTTGATTACTCGCTAGGGGGAAGGAGAGTCTTTAATGAGGTGTTGTTTAATCATTTTTTTGTTAGCTTATGAAATAACACTTAAGAAATAATGCAATATAGCTCTATTATGCTTGTGAGAAAAACAGAGAATTCGTTGGAGTGAGAAGGTATTTTATTGAGTATGAAAAGGGAGGATTATGATAGAATGAGTGACTTTTAGTATCCGGCGACTCATTCTGTCAAACTCCTCCCTCTTCATAGTCTCGTAGACCGTGTCAACTCCTTGTTATATTCCTCTCGATATACACTTTTCAATTTTCATCTTCTCACAAGCACTGTATAGTTCCCAGTAAAGTTCAAAGTGAAAAGACTCTTCCTCCCAATGAATAATCAAAAGACTGAGGAAAAAAGAATAAGTATGTATTTGTATTGAACTCAGTAATGAATACTTGCATGCTAGTAACACCCATATCAACTAAAATAACATACAATTTATTTTTATCTTCAAAGAAGATGGGTTTCATTGCATATTGAGCAGTTGCAGCAGTTGTCTCATGTACATGTACAACATAATAGAATCCAGCTTGGTTAGAAGCAGCAATCACAACCCTTCTATGCAAATCTGTGTGTTCTTGCCTTTGAATATCCATTGAATCATTCAGGAAATTGGTGAATCAATAAAGACATGTGCATAATGTATTTTATTGTAAGAAAATAGGGAAGCAAGATATAAAAGTATTTCTATGTACATCATTTATATTGATATTTCGGAGAGAGACAGTTTACACAAAATAATTTATGAAATATTTTCTGAATCATGATAGCATATGTGGAGGTTCGGAGTTCATGCTTTAAATATGAAATATGCATCGTCTACAAATAACATGACAAAACTCAAATTAAGATGTGTAATGCATGATGAATTTTCTCAGTGTCATGTTATGATAATCATAATTTTGTGAACTTCAAATTGAATATTTGAGGGTAAATAAATGTATCATGTACTATTCATAATTATTATTATCTTTACATTTTTTTTTCTAATTCTCTCATAGGAGTGGACGAAACTGTGAACACAACACATGAAGAAAAATAAGGGTATTTTGAATACAAGTAATAATTATCAGAATAAAATTTATGATATGTCATTTAAATTTCGGGGTGTGTCATTTGTCACTTAAGAGTCAGAAGAGACTAGCAATATGTACTTTGTTTGGATGATGTTAATGATAGTAAAATTTCGGTTTTCTCCATCATTTTATTTCAACTATACGAACAGTATTTATAGGCAAAACTTTATATCTCAATTTTGTAGATATTTTTGCGGTAGGTTTTCTCTTGTATACAAACTTAATATATTAGCATCTACGCTTGTGCATCTCATCTTATTTCAACTATACAAATATTATTCACAGGCATAACTTTATTACTCAACTAATTTGTAGTTATTTTTGTGGCATGCTTTCTCTTGTATACAAACTTAATCTATATATTAGCATCTGTACATGATCATCACATCACCATGCTCTAATGAGAAAGACATGAGAATACTAGAAACACCATTTGTGGGCTCTAACTGTTAACCTTAACCCTAATCATACGATACACATGCACAACTACACAAAAAGCTGCAACAATGTAATCTCTCCTTCTGAATATGTATTCTGTAGCCTGTATACAACAGATAGACCATGATAAAAAAATTTAATAAATTATTTTCATCTTCTATCATTTCATTTGGTATCGCATACGCCATATCTAAATATTTTAGTAAAGGATGTCCGGTATATAACAAATATGACTCAATATTTCTAATAGTATTCGATTAGACAAATCATGCATTGATTGGTCATGGTAATATTTTAACAAAAAGGCAAAAAGTGGCCTGAATTGAAAACTCAAAATCCACATAGAAAGGAACTTATTATGATATTTTAAAGTTTGATTACTCATTATTGTATTACTACTGTAGTAAAAGTGATGGTAAATGCCCAACAAACAGAGCTTGAATACATCACTTGTCAAAATCAATTGGTTTTATTGTCATTATTGACCTTTGTTACCTATTTAGCTCAACCTCCCATCATAGACTATGAAGACCTCAAGCCGAAATATTATGTCTAAATTTGCAAAAATTAATGAAATACCTGCATGATGTCTAAACTGCAAATAATTAAAAACACACACCATCTTTTACCTTTAAATTTAGAAGTGACAAACAGATGAATTATGATATAAATTGTGGAGGCTGAGTTAATGCTAGATGAATAGCATAAACTGAGTAAACCATAACATCATAACAACTCAAATTAAAATATGTATAATCCTTCGATTTGGTTTGAAATAATTGTTTATGTTGTAAGAAGTTCAAAAATTATGTCAACTTGAAGCCGAACAAATTTCTCTTAATTTATATATGGCTGATAAATGCCGTTAATTTATACATTTCAGTTATAGTACAACAGCACCAAAAAAGTTTAGAGCAGAACTTCTCATATCTGCAAAAAGGAGTGACTAAAAAAGTATATAACCACTAAGATTTTGTAATATAAATTATATTTAGTAGAGATTGATGACCTGAACAAATATGCTCAATCTGACGCATCATTATCGATTAAGTATCTTTCCAATACTTTACTCTAGACCTCAATCCCAACATTATCAAAATTTGTCTCATCTATTTAACACAAACTCTGCCAATCAACAACTCCTTATTCATTGAACAAGTGTCACAATGTAATACCAAACGAGTAACACCTGATTTAATAAATCAACTTGAGAAATATTCAATTAATGAACGAACAAAGAATTTTATTTTGGAATCAAAAGTTGAATTCGGGATCTGATGTTTACTCATTTGATATCATATTACTACACGGAAACTGGATAAGGAGCCGGCGAATGAGAAAATTTAAATGAGAAAATTTATGCGTAACAGAAAGAAAAGACAAAATTAAATAATGTTAGAATCAAGGATAGACTTTTCTCTTCCGAGACTGAGATGGATATCAGTCGTCACTCTCTCTTTGACTCTCTCTCTCCTCTAGTGAATGAAAGAGTGAACAGAGTTGGTGTTAGAAAGAAGAGGTACTGAGCCGTGCACGAGTGGATCGAGCTTATGGAGCAACGCGCAAATTAGACTCATTTCGAGGTGAGGCACTTCGATGATTGAGCAATTGCAGAGGTGTGACAACTCACAAATCAGATCCCTCGGCTGCTGATGTGGCAATGTATCTGACGGGACTTGAAGAAGAAAGACCCGAAGAAAAAATATCGAAATATTGGTCTGGCGTGGTTGTCCAAGAATGGACCAAAAAGCCACTTTCTCAGCCAAGTTGTTAAGAAAACAGCTTCATCTCAATGAAGGAGATGTATGATTGAGTCTAGGTCGGCGATGAAGAGCACCACATAGCACGCCGGCAGAGTTAAACCCTACTTCTATGGCGGTAGGGCCCGCTAAACCCTAATTAGAGGCGGAAGAGATCCGCAATTTGACGAAACGGTTCCGTGACGGCAGTGGTCCGTAATTTAGGGGTTTACGATTTAAGGTTTAAGAATTATTATGTATTTTTTTTTTGCACTTGTGAGCGATTGTATGCATGACTTATTTGTAACTCGTTTCCAAATCATAATAAAAATTCTGAAAAGTTGTAACTTGCAACTTTTCCTTCAAAAAAAAAAAAAGGGATAGACTTTTAGGCCTGATATCTTATTTTTTTTATTCTTTTTTATTGGAGAATAAACAGTTTTGGATGAGGAAAGGTAATATGGAAGCTACAAATTATGAAGGATGGATCTAGTAGAAGAAAAAATTAACCCTAAGATGGATGGATCTGATTATTGAAATTCAGAATTTAGATCAGATCTGGAGATCTACCAGTATAATTCAGAATTTACATATCAGATGGTGAGATCTAACTATTGAATTTCAGAAATTACATTTTGAATCTTCAGATGATGAGATCTAACTGTTGTAATTCAGAAATTACATTTCCAATTCAGATAGTAAGATCTAAATATTCTAATTCAGATATTACATTTCCAATTATCAGATGGGGAGATCTAACTATTGTCATTCAGATTTCAGAATCTTCATTTCGAATAATCAGATCTCGAGATTTAACTATTGAAATTCGAAAATGTTAAATGATCATTGGGAAATTCAGAGAACCAATGTTGATCAAACTACAATTAAAATCTACATCTAAATCTACAAGAAACCTCACAGACTCAGAAAAAACAGAGTTCAGATTATCGAACGACGAATGAATCAAAATATGTAGAAAAAAAAATACTTATTAAACATATATTAGACACGAGAAATCTAGACAAAGAACAACAGATCATGCATGAATTTGAAGTCGAAAAACAATAAGAACGACTTATTAGTTATATAGAGCCCGCTGGATCTCAGTTACATAAAACCAGTATTTGACATCCCGGAATTTAGGTCGGGTTATACAATTCGGGATTTAATATCCTGGTTTTTATAGAACCCGGATTTAAAATCCTTGGAATGATTCGTCTGGGTTAGCTGGCCTAATATATAAACTGGGCTTTATATAACAGGGCCTATAATATTTCGTGGTGTTCTAAGGTTGATAACTTGCTTATTATTTACTTGATTGAGAACATATTTTTATCATTTTTTTACTAATTGATTTATATATGCCTGATTACTATTCATGAGTACTGGTGGCCAAAATGTACTGATGTGAGATAAAAAAAAAATTGGCTGGGAAATTTACCATCTAGTAAAAACAAACTGTGTTTTTAGAAATTGTCAATTTAATAAAAATCAAATCAGAGAGTTTGAAGAGTTTGAGAACTAGAATCTAATTTACTGTTAATCAAATCAAGAAAAATGATCAGCATTTGGATAAAATTAAATCAAATGAACAAACCATCACCACCATCTAAATAAGAAAACAGATCAACAAATCAATCATCACCATCTAAATAAAATTAATGATCACTTTTCCTTAATCTAACTTCTCCAAGGAAATAAATTGCTTAAAATCCTCCATCAAATCAGGATACCCCTTCAAAAGGTTCATAACCTACAACAACAAAATGAAAAATAAATTTCAGAAAAAAATTGATCATATTCAATATTATATTTTAACTAACTATATTGAAAAAAAATGCAAACCTCATTGCAGACAACTCTTCTACTGATTTCATTTCTTTTGTAAGCGAACAATATTTCAAGGAAGTTTTTGTATTCTTTCGAGTTGGCACTAAAACGGGCCTGAGTTCAAAAAGATAATAAGAAATATAATTAGACGTACATAATTAGACTTTTTAAATATATATTATATAATAATGAATTATTATAATATGTTAAATATATTACTAAACTTACAAAATATGTGAAACAAAGATTATACAAGAGACAATTATGTAAGACATTGTATATTCACATAATTAGACTTTTTAAATATATTATAACAAATTAATATTTTATTAACAATAAATTTCAAAAAAAAGCAACGTGATCCACATAATTTCTCCTAATATACATTAAATTTCAGAAAAATATTAATTCAATTTTAGGTTAAAAGAAATGCTACCTTCATTTTGTTAACAAAATTAATGCCCACGTCAATTTCAATTTTCACGTGTGAATCCTCGTATATTTTGCGGCCAGCTGGCAAAAATCTGTCAAACCCTAAAATCAGCTCTTCTTGTTCTTCAAGTAAAACTTTCACCTTTTCAACCACCGTTTCTACGTCAATTCTGCATTTTAACCTCTCAAATTAATCAAAAATACCAAATTCATGAAAATTAGCTTATAATTTTTGAATGAAGAAAATTAGCTTATAATATATAATGTACCGTCGAAGATAAAAATCGTGAAGGGTAGAAATGAACTGATTGTATTTGTCTTTTTTGTATAGAAATAAGGCCTTTACTTTTACCAAATAGTTAATCGCATTTTCCTTTGTTAGTCCTTGTTGTACCGGCACTTGATTTTGGACCCTCTCATATTCACACCTTTATTACAAAATTAAGATGAAATTAATTGAAAAATCTAAAGTTTAGTTATGTGTTATTATAAAATGCTATCAATTTGATTTCGTGATAATCATTCTGAAACTGGTGTTATTTTGTAATTAAGGGGGGTTTAGAATCAAAACAAAATATTATTAGGGGGCTTTTATAGGCAATAGACAGAACTTTTAAGGGCATATAGAGAAAGATCATTTTTGAAACAATTCTAACGAAACCCAGATGCTTAATTACGAAATTATACAGGGTTACATAAGCACAATATAAGCCATTGCGATTCAAACAAAATTCGTTGCAAACAGGCATGAATTGAGATGAAATTGAACGAAATAAAACCTGGATTCCATCACTGAAAGGCGAGTAAAAACAATGTTAATCCTTCCTCTTCTTATTCTAATACAGAATTTCGCTTCCAAATGATAACAAAGAGAGAGAAAATATTTTGTTTTGAGTTTTCTTTGTATTTGTTTCGTTTTGAGAAAGAGGAACGATGATGAAGAGCGCGCAAAAAATGGACCCACTATTAACTAACTGTCTTTTGGATATTAATTTCGGCTTTAGAAAGTGTTTTGTTAAATCCTGGATTTTTACAAAACCGGAAATTCAATTCGTAATTTTGAATTCTCGGATTTCTGAAGGAGGAACTCATTTCCAGAATTTGCAGATTGACGAGGTTGTATTTTGCTGACTTGATGAATGAGGGTACAACATTATTTATTTAAGCGGTAAGACTAACATATGAAGTTGTATAACAAATTTAATTCTCATACTCCACCTATAAATAAGAGGAGAAAAAGGAAATAATCAATCATCGGCATATATGATTAAGAATATATTAATCTCATCTTCATCCACTCTACGCATAAACGTGAATTTGGATTGCAGATAATACTGTCAAAATTACAGACATCTAGATTGAACTTACAATTAGTACATCTATAATAGCAAAGCTATTTGCACATCTCAGTGGACTCACTCTTAACGACAGTTAGTACAGTTTCGTGCCGATTAATATCTCAGAAAATTTTCATGAATCCTTACAAGGAATATTAAGTTGCAAACCGGGACCCTGTTCTGATAATGCAACAAGGGCTTCTCTAACCATTAAAAAACATTATTTACGTTTTTTTTTTCATTTTGACGTAGAGCCAAAATTATTTCCCAAAAAGAGCTCACGATATCAAATTGCAAATTTTGAAACATTTGATATTTGAATGTAATTTAATCTTAATCAAATCAATAAATCAATCATCAACATCTAAATACAAATCAATCATCATCTAAATGACACAAATTCAAATAGAAAAACAAATCAATCATCATCAAAATGAAATTAATGATTAGTCAGATTTCTAATCTATCTCATCTACATATATTACCATCTCTTTTACTTCATATATACCATAATTCACATCTTGCATGACATTAAAAAAGTATAAAAGATCACCAAGAGTGAAATTGATTAAAATCCTCCATCAAATCAGGACGACCCTCAAAAATCTTCATCACCTTACAAAAACAAAATGAAATACATTTTCAGCAAAAAATGAATCAAATTTAATGTTATAATTTCACTAAATAATAAATATATTAAAAAAATAAACCTCAGAAATGACATCACTTGCATTTATTTCACCCCTTTTGAAAGCTAGCATTATTCCAAGAAAGTCTTTGTATGTTTTAGATTCCGCGCCAAAACAAGCCTAAATTAAATTTTGTGAATATAAAAAAGAGATTATAATATATATAACTAGACTTATTTCCTCAAAAAAAAAGAATATAACTTGACTTACATAATTAAACTTTTAAATATACCATAACGGATTATTATAATACATAAATATGTTAAATATAAACTTGCAAAATATATGAAAAAAGATAAAGGACCTATGCAAAAGTAAATATACTTACACAATTAAGCTTTTTATATATAATATAACAAATTAATTTTCTATTAACAAAAAATATAAACATTTCACAGAACTACTAATATATATTAAAAAAATTGTGAATAATTAGACAAAAGATTATTTCAATTTTAGTTTAACAAAAGCTTACCTTAATTTTGCGAAGAAAAATCAAGGCACTTTCTTGTGCAGTTTTCTCGCGAGGTTTGGCCTCCATTTTTATTTTGTGACTTGCTGGCAAAAATCTCTCAAAACCAAAAATCAGCTCTTCTTGCCCTTCAAGTAAAACTCTCACCCTTTCAACCACAGTTTCCAGGTCAATTCTGCATTTAAAGCCTCAAATTAATCAAAATGACCAAATTCATGTAAATTAGTGTATAATAATGTATAATATTGTACCGTTGAAGGTAGAAATCACGGAGGGCAGAAATGAACTGATTGTATTTGTCTTTTTTGTAAAGAAATATGGCCTTCACTTTTACCAAATAGTTGATTGCATTTTCCTTTGTAAGTTCTGGTACCGACTCTTGAATTTGTGCAGTCTCGTACCTGTACCAAAATAAATCAAAAAGAAAAAAAAATTAAAACATCTAAAATGATATCGAATTTCAATCGGAGAAAATTGTAAAACTTGATTTCGCAATAATTATTATAAAAAGTTGGTATCCTTTCACAATTGTACATCCTGATAAAACTTGGGATTTGAAACACGCCTCCTTTAAACCATTTACAGATGTAATTAAAGGAATTTCCTTTCAAAATCCCTATTCATGAGCTCCTAAAAGTGCAATTTAACCTAATTGTAATTAAGGGGGTTTAGTTTCAAAATTAAAAAAACAATTAAGGGGCTTATTAAAAGCAGGAATCTCAAGGGCATATAGCAAGAGATAAGGTTTGTGACGATTCTAAGGGAAATCCAAATGCTTAGTTACGAATTATGCAGGGTTACATGAAACACAATTCATGTTTAACGATTCAAATATACGAAAAAAGAAAATCAAAACTTTGACAAAATTTGTTACAAATAGATATGAATTAAGATGAAATAGAACGAATTAAAACCTGGATTCCATCCGTGAAAGGTGAGTAAACAATGCTAGTGGTTCCTCCTCTTCTTCTTCTACAGCCTTTGGCTTCCAAATAGGATATTTTTTTGAGAAAATAGAAAAAGAAAGGAAGTTTTTGTGATTTCAAGACGAGAGAGGATTTTCTTTTTGTTTTGAGAAGAGGCGCGCAACAAAAACTGACTCAACCGTTTTTTGCATCTTAATTAGTGGGCATTTTACGTGTTTAAAAAAAGGATTTACCAAGTCCTGATTTCCTCAAAACCAGAATAATAGTTCCCTGTTTTGAGTAAACCATGAACTTTTTTTTTTTTTTTGAATTGTAGGCGTAAGACCTACAAAAGACTTTCATTCAATTCAAAATTATTTACATCGCGTTTATTTACATGAAATTATTCCTGCCCACTTGTAAGACTTTCATTCATAAACTGGGAATTATAACCTAAAAAAAAAAAAACTAGAAATAATATTCCTGGATTTTGTTCTATTGTTGGGGGGGGGGGGGGGGGGGGGGGGGGATTTTGGAACGGGAATCTCATTTCCACATTTTACAAGGTGATAATATTACATATTAACATCATGGCAATATGTCAATAATTCAACTTCGTTTTAATTAGGGGTAAAAGGAAAATATGAAATTACTTAAGAGCATACACCAAACTTACTTCTCACACTCCCACATAAAAATGAGAGAAAAGTTGCCATATTACTCACACTTGCAATGCAAGTATGTTCCATCAAAATAAAAGAAAAAGAAGATATAATTCTATAAATGTCCCTAATTTTTCCTCAATTTGTGACTCGTTGAATAAGAGGAGTTTCTCAAAAGAATGAAGGCTCAAAAAGACAAGGGGCAAAGGGGAAAAAACAGGAAATCCAAACTAAAATGTACTGTGAGATCATTGTGCTGAATAATTGATCAACTACTAAAAAACCATTCATTTTTAAATTGACACTTTATTAAAAAAACATTACTTACGGATTTTTTCTTTTTGATGAAGACCCAAAATTATTTGTCAAAAAGAGTTCACGATATCAAATTGCAAATTTCGAAAAATTTGACACTTGAATGTAATTTAATCTTAATCAAATCAACAAATCAATCATCAGCATCTAAATGATATACAAATCAATCATCATCGTTTAAATAGAAAACAAACCAATCATCATCCAAATAAAATTAATGCTTAGTCACAGATTTCTAAACTATCTCCTCTAAACATATTAATATCATCTGTATCATTGCATATTTACCATAATTCACACCTTGCAAGACATAAAAAAAATCACCAAGAGTGAAATTGCTTAAAATCCTCTATCAAATCAGGACGACCCTCAAAAATCCTCGCAACCTTAAAAAAAAAAATGAAATTTAAATTTCAAAATTTCAGTAAAAATTGAATCAAACTCAATGTTATATTTAAACTAAATTATAAGTATATTAAAAAAACAAACCTCAGAAATGACATCACTTGTATTTGCATTATCCCTTTTAAAGGCTAGCATTACTGCAAGAAAGTCTTTGTATGCTTTCGATTCCACACCAAAAGAGGCCTGAATTTGAAATATAATATATATATATATATATATATATATATATATATATATATATATATATAGGGAGGGGATATATAGACCATCTTTTCTACCAATTTTTCTACACATAACGGTTGCTTTTACAAATTCCGTCAAACTCAAGTATTTCCCGTCCCTCTCTATTCCGTCTTCCTCTATTCCCTTCCAGTCTCTCTCTCTCTCTCTCTCTCTCTCTCACTTCCGCCCCATTGCTCTTCTCTCCTCCACAAGCTCGAAGAAACCGATCTCTATCGCCTCCACAAGATACTTCAGCCATGGATTCCGACCGTCTCTCTTATTCTCTTTCGTTTTCTCTCTCATATCTCGCTTCCATACCTCGAATGGAAACTAGAATCTCTCTTCTTCTGTTATGACTCTAACTCGCTTCGTGACATCTTCTCACGACAGAATCGACCATAACAAGCCCTAATTCACCACCAATAAATACTAATTATACTAATTATCTTAATTACCCCTAATAGAAAATAAATATCCCTAATTCCCACAAGCCAGACCAGTCACCACAAGTAAACACCAAATACAACCCTGTCCCCCAATTCAGCCCAACTGTAATGAACCAAAAATTAAAAAGAAACCAGAGAGAGAAATGGAGAATCCATATTTCAATCTACTATATGATAAATAGAGAGACAAATCAGGGGAGAAAGAGCAGGAGAGGCCAGATGCTCGCATTGGAAGAAATTTTTTCTTTTTCAAGAAGAGGAGAGCTCCATGAGTTGCTCGCCTCTCCTAGCAGCTCCTTTTGGTCGACAGGCTTCTTGTCGAAACTTCAGGGCGGCGGAAGAGATCCTGAAGAGAAAAGGAGGAGAGAGAAGCAACGGTTGAAGTTCTTGTGTGGGCGGTCGAGCTTCTTCGAACTTGGGAGATGAGATAACTGAAGGCGAGTGGCATAATGGGAGAGAGAGAGAGAGAGAGAGAGAGAGAGAGAGATTTGATTCATTTTCTTATCTAAACGGAAGAAAAGGAAACGAAATATGATATGCTGGGTGTTGACGGAAGTTTTAAAAAGCTCATAGTGTAGAAAATTTGGTAGAAATATTGGTCTATATATCCCCTCCCATATATATATATATATATATATATATATATATATATATATATATAAACTTATATATATATATATATATATATATATATATATATATATATATATATATATATATATATATATATATATTAAATTTGAGAATATAAAAATAATTATAATGAATATAACTACACTTACATAATTAAACTTATAAATATATCATAACGGGTTATTTTAATACGTAAATATGTTAAATATAAACTTACAAAATATGTGAAATCAAAATTATACAAAATACACTTATGTAAAAGTATATATATCTAGTATTTACATAATTAAACTTTTTTACATATATTACACAACTGAGGGTTAATTCAATTTATGTTTAAAAAAGATTACCTTAATTTTGCCAAGAAAATATAACGCACTTTCTTGTTCAGTTTTCTCAATTTTAGGTTCAACCTCCATTTGCATTTCGTGTCCAGCTGGCAAAAATTTGTAAAACCCTAAAATCAGCTCTTCTTGCCCTTCAAGCAAAACTCTCGCCCTTTCAATCAATATATCTGCGTCAATTCTGCATTATAACCCCTCAAATTAATCAAAATTACCAAATTCATGAAAATTAGAGTATAATAATGTATATATTCTGCATCTCTGTGTCAATTCTGCGTTTTAACTCCTTGAATTAACCGAAATTACTGAATTCATGAAAAATAGAGTATAGCAATGTATTAATTCTGTATCCCTATGTCAATTCTGCAATTTAACTCCTCAAATTAATCAAAATTACCGAATTCATGAAAATGAGAGTATAATAATGAGTAATAATGTACCTTTGAAGGTAGAAATCATGAAGGGTAGAAATGAACTGTTTGTATTTGTCTTTTTTGTAAAGAAATATGGCCTTCACTTTTACTAAATAGTTAATCGCATCTTGCTTTGTTAGATATTTTACTTGCATTTGTACTCCTTCATACCTGTACCAAAAAATTAAATATTAATGAATTTATACATCTAAAATTCGCATTGTATCAGACAATTGTATCAAATGTCAATTTGGGGTCATTGCAAAACTTGATTTCATAATAATTGTTCTTGAAAGTTTTCTAATTTTTATACCCTGATCAAACAAATCCCTATTGAAGTACTCATAAAAACGCAATTCTAATTAATCAAAATAGTAATTAGGGGCTTGTATGAAGAATAGGGAAATTTCAGGTCAATAATGATTCTAACTAATTACGAATTACATTACATAAACATGATTTATGCTATTGAGATTCAAATATGAAAAAAAAAAATTCAAAACGTAGACAAAATTAGCTGAAAACAGATACGAACACGATGAAATTAAACGGAGAAAAACCTGGGTTCTGACAGGCGATTAAACATTGCCTCCTCTGCCTCTTCTTCCTCTATCGCCTTTCGGTTCCACATTTCGGAAAAATGAGAGAAAAAAGATGATTCTTTCTTCTTTTTTTCTTCTTGTTTTGATCTTAATTGACTATAATTACGTCCTTAAAAAATGGTTTAGTAAATCCTGGATTTAAAAAACCGGGATTTCAATTCCCAGTTTTGAGTGAACAATTTCATTTTGTTTTATAGTAAACCGGGAATTAGATTCTTGGATTTGCAAATATATAATTTTTTGAGAATAAAAATTAAGATAATTTTGAGTTTGAGAAGGTATGACTTTATTTTTATATAGGAGTAAAACTGAGTATGAAATTATTAATTACATACAATGATGAAAATCTACACCAAACTTAGTTCTCACAACCCCACCTAAAAATAACATTAAAAAGGAAATAAATATACATTTGCCTTCAAATTTATTACTCACACTTCCACTCCAAGTGCAAAGAAAGAAAAGGAAAAAAAAAGATAAAATTCTACAAATGCTTCTAAATTTTTCTTAATTCGCAACTTGTTGAAGGAGATAAGAAAAGGGTTTCTCAAAAGCATAGAGAAGGCTAAAAAAGACAAGGGGCAGAACGAAAAAAGCCATCCAAAATGAGCTGTGATTATGTAGAATTCTTGAAGGGTATTTCGGTCTAAATCTCTCCAATTCTTCAAGTAAATCTTCGTGATTCTTAAATAGCATGAATAACTGCAAAAAATATAAAAAGTTGAAAGAATGAGATACAAATCATGCAATACATATTGCATTGTCATGATATAAATTAATTACCATAGCAAATGACAGTTATATAATTCTTTTTATTTATTACTGAAAGAAGATTTATATGATTTATTTTTGATGAATAAATAAAAGATTTGTATAATTTTAATAAATTTTAAATTACCTCTTGGTAAGCTTCAAGAGGAATTTCCTCTTTTCTACTAAGAATGTCAAATAACGATATGTACAACATATAATCCCTATTCTGCAATAATAAAATTAAAAACATTACTCAAACTCTTCATAATATCCAAACTAAGCACGCATTTACTTCTTTTTAATTTCTATGTGATACAATATGTTATCAAAAAATATAAATTAAAAAAAAATTAGAGAAATGAATTGTTACAAAATCTTCTGACCTTGACTTTTTTGACGAATCGAAGAGATTCCTGAAAGGTGATTGGATCCCATTTAGACATGCGCCTTCTCATGTCTAATTTTTCAATGTTTTTAAGCAATCATTTAGCACTAAAAACCCTGCAATTAACATAATAATTATGTTAGTAAAACAAATTTTTGCTATTACAAACAGCAATTGAAAAGTATCCAAGTGTCATTTTGAGAAATACAAAAATGGGGATTGAATATCACCAAAGATTTCATTAAAAAATTAACAAGCACTCGAATGTCAGACTGATAATATCAGTATATAATTACTATAAGGTTCAAGGAATTCCAAAAAAATTGAGAAAATACACAAGAAAATAAATTCTCAAAAGGCAAAAGGGGACTTCTACAAGCAATGCAAATGCTCAGCAAAATAGAAAGTTCAATTTCTAAATTGGAAAAGACAATTAAGTGATAACAAACAAACTAGCAAGCAATCAAAAGGATAAGGTTAGTAATAGACCACGATCCCAAATTTTGACAACACAAAAAGGGAATGAAAAATGAAAAATCACTTGAAACTGAAACCCACAAAAAATCATCCAGAAATGGGTGTGTTTCTTCAGAATAATTCAGAATACGAAAACCCAATTACGCCAATTAAAAGAATAGAATTACCATCCAAGCAACAATCACTCTAAATTGTAGACAAACACTAATTATGATACTGACACAGATACTTACAAAAATACACCAATTCAGACAGAGAAAGCACACCTGAATTAACGCAGTCAACCACCAAATGCCTGTTCTTCTTTAAGATTATGGCACCGACCCAATTATTGTGATTGATTAGAGAAGATAATTAAATAGAGAAAAAACAAAATAAAAAGTTGGGTAGAGATTACTGGCCAAGAGTGTTCTGTCTTCTGTGGAGAAACGAAAGAGGGAAAGGAAAAGGAGTGGTGAACTATCAGATGATGTGCAAGTTTTCTTTTTGGTTAAAGATTAAATAAAATAGACTTGGTGTTGAATTAAGTATGTAGTTTATGTACAAGGGAAATCTGAAAATACGACAGGGCTCAGCACGCCTAACAGACGACAAGTATACTGTTTTTTCCTTTTTCAATATACTTTTTATTTTCTATATATTGTTTTTATTATTTTACGTATATACTGTTTATCGAGTCTTCAAAAATAAATCTTACATACTGTTTATGAAATTTTATATATTGTTTATAAGACAATAGTCTTAAGATATTATTTTCACGTCGTGCTGCACGATGAGAAAATTCGACAACATCAGATCCTAATTAATTATGTAATTTATGTATAATTTAAGAGATGAGCATGACAGACCATCATATTCCAATTAATTATATAATTTATGTATAAATTGAAGAGATATTCATTAATATAGTAGAGGTTTAATTGTAGACCGTGTCCGTGGAGATTTTTAATGACGGGAAGCAAATTCCAAAGGGCATAGATACAAAATGTAAATTTTTAATAATTTACAAAGTTTAGGTAATGTACTATTTTTAACGAAAAAAATATAAATCGAGGCTATGCTGCTAAATGAGAAGCATGAATGCATTTTCTCATAATCATAATTTCAATTTCTGATAATAAAAATCCATTTTTTTTCTTGCACTAAAAAATTATATGAAAACACTTCTTTCTCCCTTTTATGATCTCTTTGTTGGGCTTCAATAGAAAAATTTATAATAATAGACTGTTTATTTCTTAGATAAAAGCGCATGGGCTTAATATCCCTGCCTTTTATGAAATTATTGACCATTTTTATTTCTATTTTTTTTTTTAATAATTTGGAGTATGCTCACGCGTGGTGTCCTATTCCAAGATTTCACAACAATAATTTACAAAGTTATTTACAGAGGATAATGTTTCAGTCTAGATTTTGCATTTCATGTATCTAAAAAAGATTTAGTCCACGTCATTAACACAAAACGGAACTATCAATTTCTACTTTTGAGTGATGATCTACCAATCTCTAAATAAAAAGTCAAGGTTTCTTTTTTGATTTTTGATGCCATGCAAAGATTCATTTTACTTCTCCATATGATGACAAAAACTATTTTTTTATTTTTTTCAACCGAGACCGGCCAGACTTTATTTTGTATTATAAAGACAAAAAAATGGAAAGAAAAATCAGATTAAATTAAGATGGACTAATGACTCAACACTCAACTAAGTAAAAATTCAACACATGCTGCTCAACTATAAAGTAAGAAGGGAAATTCTTCAAAAACCCCCTAACAGCAATAATTAAGCATCATTTATACAGTTATGCCCTACAAGATGATAAATATCATGATTACCCCTAAAAAATAGAAGGTATTAAAGTTACTCCTAAAATACACAAAAATATACATTTATAAAATTTCTATTTCTTTTTTCTATTTTATCACTTTTTTTAACTGATGAAGATGAAGACATCAATATATTTTTTAATTCCGAAAATTAACTTTGGATGTGCAAAAGCATACATGTGACCTGTATGATATTCCACATTTTGCAATTGGTGTTTGTAATGTTTTGATTTTTATAGGAACATATATGAATTATACATATATAAGAATATAATATTGTGTCGGTCAAAAAAAAAAAGAATATAAATTGTGGGGTTGGTGGGTCGGCGCAATGAAGTTTCCTACATCCTTCTTGGTGCAAAAAAAAAAAAAGGAAAAATATATATTGACTTGACACGAATCTTTACAAGTCTTATTATATGACTTAAAAATATTAAAATATTTTCTTTAATGAAAAAGCTTAAAATTTCATAACTATTAATTATTTAGTGCTTATATAACTTAAATCCTGATATCCTTCAAAAAGAGATATTTCAATGCAAATTTTCTTAATTTTTTATCCAATATGCTCCATCTATAATAATTTGAGAGTGTATAAAATGATATTATTATTGTAATAGTTTTGAAAAGAAAATATTATGGGAGAATTTATTTAATTTAAGCAAACTTAGGGGGCACGGTAAACTTGAACGTGGGGGGCAAGCAAGCTAGAATTTTAGCCTACTAAACTATAGTCATTAGTCACAATCTAAAGAGAATAAAACCCTTAATAGATTATATGATTGAACCGTTGATAATTTCTTCCATCTATATAAAAAGAAAGAATGATAGATAATAAAATAAATAAAGACATTACATCCTTTCACAAATATATCTATAATATATCATAACAAAATGAAAAAAAAAAAGAAGAAATTCAATGTATTTTTAGATTTTCTCTTTTAGTCACTAATCATTACAAAATGAATTGAACATTTAGTTCAATTTACTTAAATAAGAATTTAACTTTTACATTTAATTCACTTTACCTTCTATCAAAATACCTCTTAAATTACCAATTTAAATCCAATAATATTTTTTAGTTTTCTTTTTATTACTCTGTTATTAAATGGTAGCCTAAATTTAAATAGGATAAATACCATCTTCTCAGACTGACAAGTGGAATCCAAAGTGAAAACCTTGTGGATCACTTGCTCAATTAATAACTAAACTATCATCATATCAATTAATTAATAATCATTATTAATTAATCTTCTCTTTTCCTAACTCCTTTCGTCCCTTATTTATACGCCACCATTCCCATTCCCCTTCTCCATCTCAAACTCTCATCACTCTCATTCCTCTCTCAAACCTTCCAAAGCCCTCCATTAATGGCTTCCTTCACCTCCGGAACCGCAACCACCTCCGGAACCACAACCACCAAGTCGGCTTTACTCATCTCCGCCGCAACCTCTGCCGCCGCCTCCGTCTTCTTCGTCCGTCAATTCGTCCCAGACTCCGTCCAAGACCAGATATTCTCCGGTTTTTCAACCCTTCTCTCCAAATTCTCCAATCAAATCACTGTAATCGTCGAAGAATCAGATGGGTTGTCCCCAAATCGGATGTACAAAGCGGCCGAGATGTATTTGGCCACGGCTGTGGTTCCCAGCGCCTCCGATGCGAGGAGGCTGAAGGTGAATGTGGCGTACGATGAGGATGATGATCCTGACAGTGCTGACGTCAGAGCGGAGGCGGTTCAGGTAACGATCGACAGGGGAGAAGAGGTTGTTGATGTTTTCAATGGAGTGAAGTTTGTTTGGCGCGTCGCCATTAGAGAAACTAATCTCCAATCTGGTATGGCATGGCATAAATCTTCTTTTTGTTTTCTTTCTTTCTTTGTATTGTGTGAATAATTGCATATATAACAGAGATTCATACATGAAATATCCGGAAATACCTACTACTCTGTTTTATTCAAAGCAAAAAATATAAAATATCAGGAGAAGACTTACTCCTCTGTTATTTACTTAATTTTTTCAAAGCAAATGTTCAAATAAGAGCTTCAGCTTGATTTGACTGCTGAATTATTCATGCTCTTCTGATTTTGTATACATATTTAACATTTTATCTCAACAACTCTGTTTAATAAATAACGACTATTTCTCAACAGCCACTGAATTATTTTATTTCTTCTTATTTTCTGCTGAATTATTTCTCTACAACAAAACTAATAATAACTAACTAATGTTTCTCCATTAATTCAGGCTACTACTCTGTTTTTTATACATAAAACATCAGGGAAAAACAAGAATCCAAACCTACTACTCTGTTTTTTATACATTTTCAAAGCAAATTTTTTTTTGACAGAAATGAGATCAAAGCAAAATTAAAAAATGTGTTTGAACTTTGATTTGATCACTGAAATTGAATTTTTCATTTTATTTTTCACACTTTCTCTAAACTTTTAACATTTAATCTCAACAACTCCATACTAACTAATTAACATTTCTCCATTGATGCAGGCTTCAGAGGCAGGAGAAGGTACCGTTACTACTTCGATGGAGGTCCAAGTGAAATCAAATACTTCGAGCTGGAATTCCACAAGAAGCACAAAGAGCTCGCCATTAAAACGTACCTGCCCCACGTCCTAAACAGAGCCAAAGCCATCCGAGACGAGGCCAAAACCCTAAAACTCTACACCAACAATGAAGACGAGATGTGGAGCGCAGTAAAGCTCCGTCACCCGGCCACATTCGCGTCCGTCGCCATGAACGAGCAGAAGAAGCAAAACCTAATCGACGATTTATCGAGATTCATTCAGAGGAAAGAGTATTACAAAAGGATTGGCAAAGCTTGGAAAAGAGGGTATTTGTTGTATGGACCTCCTGGAACTGGGAAATCTACACTGATTGCTGCCATGGCCAACTTTCTGAGGTTTGATATATATGACCTTGAGCTGACTGAAGTAAGGTCTAATGCCATTTTGAGGTCTCTGTTGATTAATACGAGCAGCAGGTCCATTCTAGTAATAGAAGATATAGATTGCTCTGCTGATTTGCAACAGAGAGAGGAGAAGAAGAAACCTAATAAAGATGAAAATAACCCTAATAATGATGATGACAGCAAGGTAATAATTAATCATTTAATATACTATTTATATTCGGTAAAAATAATTTAACATATGAATTTAATCTAAAATAGTTCAAGCAAATATAAGTGTATTTATTACTATAAATATTACTGTAATTTTAAACATATAACTTTAAGGGAAATTCTTCAAAAACCCCCTAACTTTTCTCAATATTATCAAAACCCCTATCTTTTCTAATTCTTCAAAAAGCCCCTATAATTTGACTTGAATTTTTTTATAACCCCCTATGGGGTTAACTCTCACATTTTCCATCAAATAAATTATTTTTGGACCAAAAACACCCCTGCTTAAATTATTTTCATATTTATGTTAAAAATAATATATGAAATATTTTTCTACATAATATTTCATTATATTATTTTGATTATATTTTATGATATTATTTCAGGACTCATTATTTTATTTTATTATTATATTACTTAAAATGTTTTTCTCTTATTTTATACGTAAATATAATTCTATTTTTAAATTAAAACAAAATTAATTTATTTTACATAAAATATTATTTTCTTGATTATTATTTATTATGATTTTATTTTTATTTTAGTTCTCATTTATTTATATTAAATGTAAATATATAATTGTTATTTATTATTCTGGTTTTGAAAAAAAAAATTTGATGAGGGTATTTTGGTCCAAAAAAATATATTGGATGGAAAATGTGAGAGTTAACCCCACAGGGGGTTATAAAAAAATTCAAATCAAATTATAGGGGCTTTTTGAAGAATCAAAAAAGATGGGGAGTTTTTGATAATATTGAGAAAAGTTAGGGGGTTTTTGAAGTTTTTCCCCTAACTTTAATCTAATCAAATTAAACATATCAAGTCTAAAAACCCATTATTCGTGGATTCTCTAAAAAAAAAATCAAATTAAACATATATAAATCAAATTAAACATATCAAGTCTAAAAACCCATTAATTGTGGATTCTCTAAAAAAAATCAAATTAAACATATATAACATAATTACTATAAATATTAAATCATATTCATCTATAATTTTAATCTAATATAATTAGACATATTATTAAATGATATCACAACTTAATCTAACATATATTATTTTTCTTTTGGGCAGGTGACATTGTCTGGTCTTCTGAACTTTGTGGACGGTTTATGGTCAAGTTGTGGAGACGAAAGAATAATAATATTCACCACAAATTACAAAGAAAAGCTGGACCCGGCTCTTCTTAGACCGGGCAGAATGGACATGCACATACACATGGGCTTCTGTGATTCAGCAGGGTTTAGGGTTTTAGTTTCGAATTACCACAACATTGAGACCCATCCTCTTTTTGAAGAGATTGAAGAGTTGATCAAAAGAGTCGAAGTTACGCCGGCTGAAATTGCGGAGGGTTTAATGAGGAGCGATGATGTGGAAATCGCACTTAATGGGTTGATTGGTTTGATTAAGGAGAAGGAGAGAGAGATTAGTGAAGGCAAGAAGAAGGATAATGAGAATGAGGATCAGGGTTTAGGGGTTAAGAAGGAGAGTCAAGAGGAGATTAGTGAAGAGGGAGAGGGAGTTTCTGAGTAGAAGTTTTTTTTGTTTTTGTTGAGTGAATATGGTGAGATTATGAAAGATTTTTGAGGGAAATGTGATTGATAAGTTAGTTTTATGAAGATTAAAGATATGGAAATAGCTGATAATTGATGTTTGTATGTTGGCTATTAATGCATTTTGATGGGTATATTTTTGGTTTGATGTCGCTTACAAATGCAAATGGTTCTGATTTTTGTTAAATTTCCTTTTTTTGGAAATTACAAGAAAATAATTAGGTTAATTTTGTCTTCCTCTCTTAATTTTTCCATTTCAGTATTTAATTCAGACCTTCATGTTGGTAAATCAAATTAGTATGTTTTGTTTGTTTATTCAAGATTATGCCGTTTGTATTGCTGAATACAATACATGGTCTCTGGTCGAGTTATCAGGACAAAAGAATCATCATATTCGCAACCAATAAGGAACTGTTAGACGCGGCTCTGTTACCGGCAGGAAGAATGGACATGCCTACATGGGTTATTGCGATCCAGCAGGATTCAGAATCCTCGCTTAAATTACCATTCGCTCACAAAAAAAAACCAACCAACAAATAAGAATCAAAAAAATAAAAAATAAAAAAATCAAGTAAACAAATAATATTATTCAGTCCCAAAGTACGCTTGTACAAAATTGATCTCCACATTAGACAAACAAATCGACTCGTCACCCTATATACACTCCCCATTCTCTCATATCACACCAACCGTCGCCTCATTTTACCAAACCGAGGCCCTAAAACTCCAGTTACAAACCGTGTAAACACAATAAACTACCCCAAAAAAACAAAAATAAAAAAACTCTTTAAACCCTAAACCTTGGGGAGATGAAGATCGGCGAGCGAAGCGCTCAAATCCTCCCTGGATTGCGATCTCCTACTCTGCAGAGTCGACTGGCCCCACATCGGCTTGTAATTCCCGTTGTTTACTGCGAACTGCATCTGACCCAGACTTCCCGCGGAGTAACTGTGGGAAACTGTAGGATTGTTGGTGAATTCGGAGAGCTGGAGGGAGGAATTGAACGGGTGCGGACCGGATCCGTTAACTGTTGGACTCAGTGGTAGTTTTTCGCCTGGTTAAAATTTTTAAAATTAGAATTAGAATTAGAATTGGGGGGTTTTAATTAAAAAAAGGGAAATTTTGTGAAAGACCCCTTGCGTTATGCCTAAATCGGTGCGTTTTGGAAATTGAATAAAGGACCCTTTATTATTCAAAATGGAGTAGATATGTTCATTTGACAGTGGTAAACATACATAATCTCTAAATTTATAGCTTCTTTTCTTTAAATTTTTTTTTACTTATTTAAGTTTTTTCTTTCATAAAAGACCCTATATTCTTCAGAATGTGTTAGATATGTTAATTTGACGGTGTTAGATATAATCTCTAAGATGCATAGCCTCTTCTTTACAAAAATATATATTTTTTACTTATTTTAGTTTTTTCTTTCATTTTTTGTATTTTTTTTTAATTTATGATTTCTAATTCTTTTCTTTATTTAGAAAAATGCAGCAAACAATTTACATTCCGCCCTTAAAAATCAAACAACAATTCCAACAGGAGGGCCTATTTTTTCAATTTCTTCTAACAAGGGCCTTTTCGTAAATTTCCCAAAAAAACAATTCAACAATCGATCGATCACCTGAGCTAATAGGACTCCACAAATGCAGCTTGAACGGATTGGCCCGCACGGATCCCGATGCGTTACTCTTCCTGAACAATGGCAAATACCCCAGTTTCTTCCGGAAGCTTCTAGAACCTCGCACGCACACCACTCCACATACCACCAGCACCCCAAACACCAGCACCAAAATCCCGGCTTTCAAATCCCGGTTTTCCAAAACCCGGTTATAATAAACCTCGCTTTCCAATCCATTCAGCCTCTGTCCGGCCTCCAATAAGGCGACGCCAAGTGTCCACGTTAAGCTCCCTGATCCAATCACAACTTGTGAATCTTTTATCTGTAAACCCTCTCTTAGTAAAGAAATTACATAAGGGGCCCTGAAACAATATTGCTCTATGAAAGGCTGTGGAGCTACACTACTTTTGGCGGATTCCCACGGTTTTGCGCAAAAGTCCCTGCCTTTTTGTAAAACGTCAGAGAGGGACGAATCGGGGGTTAAATTGAAAAATTTGAAGACTACGTAAAAGCCTGATAATGCGTAGAATTGACCGTTCGGTTTTGGTAAATTGGAGGATAATGCGCATGGGGAAGTTTTGCAATCTAGTCCTTGGAAAGTTGAGTTATTATTATCATCCCAGTTTGAGCGGTTTACTGAGGTTTTTGCGAGTGAGGTGCATTCTTCGTAATTAGGGTTTCCGATTAATTCGACTAATGTGTTAACACCGCCTTTTTTGTTTATGTTGTTGCAATAAGAGCATGTGTAATCCTCTTTATAACCGGTATGTAAACACGGATGATTAACCTGAATTTTATTATCATTTTGAGCAACAAGCCCATTTTTTTTAATTAAATAAGCGACTGATTTATCAAAAGCATCGTTTAATCCATAACCACTCAAAGAATAAGCGGTTAATTGATGAGTAACAGATCCGATCCGCAAACTGACAGGTGTCTCGCCTAACCCTAATTTCTCACTCTCAAACGTAACTTGCAAAGAAGACCCTCCCAAATCCAAGGACCCAAAGCTCGAAATCTTTTTAGGGTTAGGGTTTCCAAGCGTCCCTTTTTGATGATTCAAAGCAATCCAACCATAATAAGCCTCTTCAATCCCATTAATAATCTTCACTCTGTCTCTGCTAGAAGAAAAAGACGAATTTTGCAAAATAGCCCAAGCTTTATTTAATATCCAGTCTGAGTCCTCGCCTGGAAGTTTTCTCACGCCACCTGTTGCGTATAAAAATAATAAAGTGCTTTGATGAGCGTGCTGTGGGATTTGCTTTTCGGCCCAGGATAATAACGGATTTATAGCAGATCTTAAACCCGTTTCGTTTCGTACCAGTTTATCGAAACCCGGTTCAGTTTCCATTCTTTGGTACGCTCGCCCGCTTTTTCGCGAATTTGAGTTTTTCAAGGGGGTATTTGGTAAAGATTTTATGGAAATTGGAAGCCCTTTTTTGTTGGAATTTACAACTGACCATTCGTATACGTATACTCTTGTACCGGTACTTCCACAGTCTAGGATTACATAATACTGAGAGTTATTTTTGGATAGGAAATTACCGAAATGCCCTCTGGAAAATAAGAAAATTAGAAAGAGTGCAGAGAGGAGGAGAAGTGAGAATAAAAGGGCCATGATGCAATTCTTGCGTTTTGTGGGGCTCTTTGGGGAATTTCGCTCTTTTGAGAAGGTCGAAATGGATCCGTCTTTTCTTAGGGTTTTTAGAGGGATTGTTGGGTCGGATTCGAATTCTGACGGGTTGATGAAAGTCGGTAGTTCTTGGAGCGAAGCAGAAAGCCTCATTTTTTAGGGTTTTGTTTTGTTGGTTTTTCTTTTCCTTTTGGTTTTTGATCCGTTTTTGAGTTTAGTGGAGCCGAATTTGGTAAGTTCTGATTTACCGGATTAGAAATACCGGATTAGAAAGGATTGTAGAAAGCAACACCATGGCATCTGTGAAAGAAAATTCAATTAAATATTGAGCATTATTAATTTATTATGAGAATTTGATATCAATTTTCTAATTTTTTTCTTATTTGTTTTGTGAATAAGTTGTAAAGTCATTTGGTTTTGGAAGTTTTGTGTTAATTCAGTTGTAATGGACAGTTAAGACTGATATAGATACAGTAGCAGTTAGTTTTTTTGAGATGCATTTGTTAATGAAAATACTTCATTTTCTTCCCTTTTTTATGAAGTGAAAAAATCACAGATCCAAACAGAACTCAAGTTTCCTAAATACAGTTCGATAATTTATCACAGAAAATCCATTCCATTCAAATGATCTCTACAAAATTACTGCAAACCGGATCCAAAATGCATTCAAACCGACAAATCACAGCACAAATTCACACCCACAACTTCAATTTCAAACTAACAATCAAACAACAACAATTGCGAACTCGATTTGCTTTTAATTGGAGACCCCCAAAAAAAAAAAGGATCTTCAACAAACAAACAAACCTGTTGAACCGGCGGCGAGTGATGCGGCGTCCGCCGGAGCAATATGCGGTGGTTTTCTTCGATTTTCCGGCGAGAAATCGATTTCGTGCGCATACAAAGAGAGAAAGGGAAATTAATTTATAAGATAGGTTTCTTTTTTTGCTGATTAAAGGAAGAAAGAAAGAGTAATTGGGCTCTATTTACAGGAGTTCTTTTTGTTATTAACAGACCTGAGTAAGTGCTGGGAGTTGAGGAGAATGGTGTGTTTGATGTGTTAATAGCAATATTGTGGACTGTATATAGTTCTTTTTCTGATTAGAGGAAAAAAGAGAGAGTAATTGGTATTTATTTACAGGGGTTGTTTTGTTATTAACAGGCCTGAGTAAGTCATGTGAGTTAGGGAGAATGATGTGTTAATAACAATATTGAGGACTGTATGTATCGAGTTATAACAGCATAACTGTTGCTTTACGTGATCAATGATTACTTTACTACTTTTTGTTTATTTTGTAGTGTTTTTAGTGGAATTTAGTTTTGTGTATCAAGATGTAAGAATGGAAATTATTTTGTCTATTCTGTATGATTTTGAGTTTACTAATATATCATTTTGTTTATCAATATATATTGGCATGTCATTCTATAACTAATTGGTGTTTAACTATCCTTGGAAAATATCTCTCATTCTTTTAAAGGGTTAGAACTTAGGATACCTAAGTAAGAAAAAAATTAATTTAAATAGAAGGCTTATTGACTTGACTTTGTACAAGTTGGAGCTCATTTTATATAATCCATCAACCATTTGAAAAATTCAAGTTCATTTAAGACTATTTGTATTAACTACAAAGGAACTTAAATTTGAAAGTTAATACAAAAATACAAATCAGAAGCCACCCATTTCATAATGGGCAATTATTTTGAAAAGACAACAGTTTGATCATTACTTTAGTGGTATATCAACATTAAAATAAGATAAACATTTTTGCTTATTTTGTATGATTTTAAGTTTATCAATATATTCCACAAAAAGATATTATGTATATTAATTATACAATAATTAATTGGTGTTGAGCTATCCATGCAAAATATTTGTATTAGTTTTTAAAGGGTTTGGATAAGCCATGTAAGTAAAATAATTAAATAATCAAAATATCAATTTAAATAGAAAGCTTATTGGCTTGACTTTTGTACAAGTTACTGTTAATTTTATACAAGCCATCAAGCCTTTGAAAATTTCAATAGTTCATTTAATGCCATTTATATTAAGTTATTAACTACAAGGAACTTAAAATTGAAAATTAATACAACGAATACAAAACTGAAGCCAAGCATATAGTAATGGGTAATTATTTAAAAAAAACAAGATATAAACCTCTCTCTTTTCTCTCTCTCCAAGTTTTTTTACAACAGGTGAGAATATTAATGCACAAGACATAATTCTTAAGAACCATAAGAAAAAAAAGAACTAATTAGATTTACAAAAAATTATCAACCTCCAATATCCATCCCCTTTGTTACCTACAAACACAATTTGACCATTTAAAAAAATGTATAAAATATTAAAAAAAAAGTCATATAATAGGAAATAAAAAATAATCGAAATTTAATTAAATAAACTAACCCTAATTAATTCTCATCTTCTTCATTTTCTGAATTGGATGTGGATTTAGATTTACTTGTAGAAATTTCCAATTTAGAATTCTCAAATACTTCCAAAAGCAGGCTTTTAATTCTCTTTCTCAAGCCTGAAGCATTACATTTCTCAAACCATCTTATTCCAAACTGAAAAAACAAAAAATAATGATTAATAGATGTAAATAACTAATAATAATAATCATATAATGGGTTTTATTTCGTATTACCATTGAGAGATCTTTCTTTCTTAATCTTTCAGGGGCTTTTTCGTAAAATCTCTCCATAAAATATAATACAAACAGGCCGCAATCATAATCATTCTCTTGCTGAGGCACCTAATAAAAACAAAAGGGCATTTTCGTAAAAATAAACTTATTTAAAAAATAAATAAATTAGAAAATACAATTTTTACCTTAACAATTTTGTTCTCGATTTTTCTAGGCAGATTCTTCCGTCTTTTATTAGGGGTATTATGGTCCATACACATCCATTCTTCTTTCAAAAACCTACAAAAAAATGAAATAAAAACTAAATATTAAATCACAAATTTAACATATTATAGTGTTTCTAAATTAGGAGAATAATAAAATTGAAGACTTACTTATTAATCACATCAAAAATTGTAATGCTATTATGATAAACTAAAGAATCCAAATGAAGCACAATTGGGCCTGAATTATCATCATCTGGCGGTATACATATTATCACCAAACTCCAATGCATACTGAAATATATAAATATTTAAATAAATACCTTTTTTTTTTTGAAGGAAATTTGCAAAAACACCCCTGTTTTTTGCCTAAATCGCAAAAAAAAAATATATTGGAAATCAGAAGGAAAACCGCAATATTTTACTATTTTCTTTTGAATTTTGGAGACTACAGTGGCTTTTCTGCAATTTCCCTTAATACAGGGACTTTTTTGCAAATTTTAAATTTTAGATATCTTGTTTTATTTTTAATGCTTACTCTCCATAAACAGGCATGAAAATATATTCTTTTTGGAAAATATTCACGCCTTTCCACCATCTCCTTAGCTTTAAAAACGATTCGTTTTTCTTTCCCTACATAATTTTATATATATACTTAAAGAAATTAAATGTTGAAAAAGAGTATTGAGTGAGAATTTTTTTTTTTTTTTTGAAAGTTGGAAACGCCAACATTAATTGCGGTTCTAGAATCAATAACAAGATTATATCCTTTTTCTTTCCCTACATAATTTTATATACATAATTTAATAAATTAAATGTTGAAAAGGAGTTTTTAGTGAGAAAAAAAAATTATTTTGGAAACACGCCAACATTATTTGCGGCTCTAGAACCAATAAAAAAAATAATATATTATTACTACTATTTTTCCATATTTTGATTTTCAAGTTATTAATAAAAAAAATAAAAAAAATATTTTATATTCAAGTACCTTTGCTGAAAATGCTTCTTCAAGTTTATTATAGAAGTAAGTATTGAAAAAGTAACAGTTACTTCTTTGCGTGCCAGCTGGCGATAAATGCCTTTGGAGATACCTAAAAGGATAAAAAAAATTAAAAAAAATCATATATTCAGACATATATGAAAATAATTGAAAAATATATTTTTAATAAGATATTACATTATGTAGAAATTCATAACAGGAGAAGAAAGATATTCTTCAGGCTCAAGGCATTTCAAATCGCTGCAAGATAATTCCACCATTTCTGGATCCTCACTATATTAATCAATTAATTAATAAATTAATTAGTAAATTAATTAATTAATTAAAAGAATGTTTGATATATGAATATATAAGAAAATTAATATATGGATAAAGGAATTTACCTAGAAGGATAACAGGCCCTTGCTTCCACCCTAAAGAATTAAATTAGTTAAATAATATAAATATAAATGGAAATGAAGAAAATATAGAGGTAATTTATTTATTTATTTATTTATTCACCAGTCAGTTTCATCTTTTTTAGATTGTGCAGGTGTAGTTTCTTCATCCAAAAGAACTACCTCTTTATCCTGCAAAAAATAGAAAAAATAAAATAAAATTTATTCTCAATTTATTGTGAATAATTGAATATACGTTTCTCATTCAATGAAGAGATTAATCATTTATTACAATGTTTACTTCATTTATTACCTTATTTGACCTAGATCTGGTTGAATCCCCAATTTCAGATAATCTTTTCCTAATCATAATAAAATAAAAAATTTTAGTAAAGAAAATACATAAACCAAATTGGAAGTAATAATTGAACGATTAAATCAATAAAATAAAATAAAATCTAACCTCTTTTGGGCTGAAACAGAAGTTTGACTATTCTTCAAAGAAATATTGGTACCATTTTTGGGCGGTACGCTTTTTTCTTTCTCTTTTTCATTTTTCTCATTTAAAAGTAAAACATCTTTATCTTTTTTCACATTTGAAACGGAAACATTTTTATCTTTTTTCTCATTTGAAACATCATTATCCTTTTTATCAGCTAATTTTGATTTGTTTTTCAGAACACTAGAAACACCTAGCTGATCAAAATGGAAAAGACAAAATAAATACATTATTAAACTAAAAAAAAATTAATAAAAATATGTAGGAAAATAACCTTTGGCTCAAATCGTTTGCTGAATAATTTTGCAAACGAAGATGGAGAATCTTTCGCCGATTGATCTTCAACTGAACCTACATTGCAATAAAACATCAACTAAAAACCCTAACTCAAATCAAATTAATCCATTCATTTCACTAAAAACTCTTAAATAAATTTAACCACTCTCGCAAAATTCAACATCAATTTCACTCATTAACTTCACCTGACGATTCCGCGCACTTCGATTGGCTCAGCCTGTCACAATTCTCACCATCCTACAAAACAAAACCCAAAAATGTCACATAATTTCTACACAAAGAGATGATAACAACTAAAACCCTAACTAACCCTTAACAAATCCATACCTTCTCCGGCAACGCCGCCTGCATCCGGCGGCGGCGATCGAGCTCCTCCTGGCACTGCCGGGCCTGCAAGCGGAGCTTCTCTCCTTTGTCAGGAAGAGAACCGGTCATGGGGTTCGACAGCATACTCTTCAATCGCCCGATTTTCTCCTGCAATTCGTATTGCGATAGAGATGTGACTATTTCGCCCGGCGCCTCCATTACTTCACTCGTTGGGAGTTTAAGTAAAGAGATTGAAAGAAGGAAGGAAATGGAAATGGAGGAAGAATAATAAGGGGATTTTGAGTGAAATGGAAAGATGAATTAGGATGTATTTATTTACTGAGAAATTATTTTCTTCTTGTGTGTTAATTAATTGTATTTGTAACGGTTTTAATTTTGGGGGAGGAGAAGCATGCACCTCACCTGGCATGTGAATATGATGCATTTCATTTTTATGATACATAATATTTTATGAAGCATTTCATGTTGTTTTTTGGATTTATGAGAAATTCTATGTTCATTTTTAAAGACTAATAAATAGTATATATTTTTACTTTAAGTTTATATGAATATATAGGTATATAGTGGCGGAGCTTGACTGGAAATCTTTGGGGGAAAAAAAGGGGCAAAAAGAGAAATTTGAGTGAAATAAAAAGAAAAATTAGGATATTTATTATTTTCTTCTTATGTATTAATTGTATTTGTTTTTTTATGTTGTATTTATTGTATTTGTAACGGTTTTAATTTTGGAGAATGAAAAAAAAATTGGGGTGCAAATGAAAAAAGGAGGAATTTTTTATTTTTGAATGAAATGAGGAGATAAATTAGGGAAATTTATTATTTTTCTTGTGTAGTAATTGTATTTGTATTTGTTTTGTTTTTATGCTATTAATTGTATTTCGAACGGTTTTAAATTTTAATTCTGGAGAAGGAAAAGAAAAAAATTGGGGTGAAAAAAGGAAAAGGAAAAAAAAGAGGAATTTTGAGTGAAATAAAAAGACAAATTATTATATTTATTATTTCCTTGTGTATTAATTGTATTTGTGACGTTTTAATTTTGGAGAAAGAAAGACAAATTAGAGGAAGGAAAATAAAAAAAATTGGGGTAAAAAGAATAAAGGAAAAGAAAATAAAAGGATGGATTTAATTTTGAATGAAATAAAGAGACAAATTAGGATATATATTATTTTTCTTATGTATTAATTGTATTTGTAACGGTTTAACTTTGGAGAAAGAAAGACAAATTAGGGAAGGAAAAGAAGAAAAAAAAATTGGGGTAAAAAATAAAGGAAAATAAAATAAAAAGATGAGTTTAATTTTGAATGAAATGAAAAGACAAATTAGGATATTTATTATTTTTCTTATGTATTAATTGTATTTGACTATTTGTAACGGTTTTAATTTTGGAGAAGGAAAGACAAAATAAAGGAGAATCATGCACCTGGCATGCTGACTCCCTGGGTGAATTATGCACTCCATTTTTATTATTTTAATGGGATTTATGAGATATTTTCTTTTCTTTTGAAAGACTAATAAATAGTATAAACTTTAAGGTTATAAAGATATATATATTTATATATAAAGGGTATATTTTATTTTGAAAATAAAACAGTATATATACTTTAAGTATGTATAGGAGATGCTAAATAATAATATATAAGGTACCACTGTATATGATCAAAACATAACAGTTTTTAAGCTATGGCTATCAAAAGTTTTTAAGCTAAGTGTTAATCTGATCAAAGCCAAAACATAATATTTTTTTGTAGAGATTAAAACTATTTATTGATATTAAAAATAGGAAAATTCTTCAAAACCCCCTAACTTTTTCGGATAGTATCAAAAAAAACCTAACCTTTTAGATTCCTTAAAAAAACCTATAAAGTAGGTTGAATTATTTTTTAGTCCCCTGTCTTTTCCATCCAATATAAAGGAAGATGATGTTAAGTTTTTTAAAATGACCAATTTACCCTCCATATAAAATATTTATATTAGGTTCATAAATATTTTTTAACGGAAGTACACAATATTTTATGGAACATTTTTAGCAAGTTATTTAGCAAAAAAAGTTCTCTTAGAAATAAAAATAAAAAAAATCTGAAATAAAAATATTTTGTTAAAAATTATTCGCATTTATTTCATGGTAAAAATATATTATTATATATACATATATATTTTAGTGAAAGTTAATTGAAAGCAAAATTGCTAAAATATTTTTATACAATAAAATATTTCATTCACTTATAAATTTGGTTCAAAACAATCAAAATAATCACATTGATTTTCATATTATTATTATGTGGGTAAAATGGTCATAATAAAAACTTTAACACTAATAAACTTGGTATTAGATGGAAAAGTTGGCATAGGGGGCTAAAAATAATTCAACTTATTTTATAGGGGTGTTATGAAGGAATCTAAAAAGTGAGTGGGGTTTTGATAATTTTCAGAAAAGTTGGGGGGGTTTTGAAGAATTTCCCTTTAAAATAATTCTGTTATGAAGTAAAACCATATATAATATAATGAACATAATAAAATATATAATGTACATGATAAAAGAATATGCTAAATAAGAAAAGATATATTAAACATAATGAAAGGTATAGTTGATATTAAAATGTTTATTTCATATTAAAAAAAAATATATATTAACGTTAAAATAATTATTTTAACCGTTTCGAAAACAATTAATTCACATTAAAAACTATATTGACAAATAAATACACAAACCATAAATAAAACATATTATTCCGGTTAATATATGACGGTCAACATCCTGATTAATTATCATTGTAAACACTTTTTATCTTTATAAACTATCATATACATATTATAACAGTTGCAAATGGTTATATAACATAACCGTAGAGTATCTTGCTTGAAGGTTGTAAGTTCAAACCTCATATACATCAATTAAGTAATTTTTCTTTATTTCATACAAAATAATGTTCACTTGAGGAATTCAAAAAAAAAAAAAAAAAAATTATCATATCACCTCTTCTCATTGAGATAAATTCTTTATATTGTATTATTTTATCTTGGAGAAACATTCGCATCCCACACAAAAGTATTTTGACCATCTTATTAGCTGTTCTCTAATTTCTAAACATCATGATTTTGAAAACGTAATTAGTTTCATTTCATCTGATTACACTTACTATATAAATATCTTCACCAATGGTTTATATACAAGCACAACTATGCAAATAGTCAATAGTTACAGGCTTGAATGCAAACCTCCACTTTTAAATTTGTTTTGGACAACGAGTTGACGGTGTGAGTCTTCGACGACTATTTCCCTTCATCCATCTCCTCTATAATCCTTTAAAATTTCACCACAATTCCTAATAAATTAACTGAGGATGGGGTTTTCTTTTTCTTTTTCAAAACTAATGATTGCTCGACATATCAAATTTTAAATATAATACAACATAATTAATAAATAATTCAACATTGGACAAAACTAGTTATTTCGCCTAGTCACTGGACGAAATTGTTGAGGAATTATATTAGAGTAGTAAACAACTTAATTTTGTGATAATCATTCTTAAAAATTCAGTTTCGCCCAATGACTGAGCAAAATTAGAAAAAAAAATTATTTTGTTAATCTTTTTCCTCTAAGAATGTAACCATAAAAAATAATTATTTCCCTAGTCACTGTGCGAAACTGATATTTAATCTTAATTAAGAAGTGTTTAAAGCGGTAACAACTAAACATAATAAAAAAAGAGAATATGTACTTTCGTCCAGTAATTGAACGAAATTTTTTCAGTTTCATCAAGTGAATAAGTGAATATATTAAGTTTCGTCAAGTGGCTAGGCAAAATTATTATTTCTGCAAATAAAATTAAGAAAAATTTATTTGCTCTTTAACAATCTCTTAATTTCTTTTATCACTGACAAAGATGTTTGATTTACCATTTTTTTATTTAAAAAATATAAAGTACATTTGAGCTTTCATTTATCAGCGATAAATAGTGAATTGTGAGGGATTTGTCAGAGGGACATACGTCAAGTCCCCTTTATCACTGACAAACATGTCTCATTTGCCACTTTTTTTATTTAAAAAATATAAAGTACATATAAGCCTCCGTTTATCAGCGATAAATAGTGGATTGTGGGGGATTTGTGAGAGGGGCATACGTATATGTATTCTAAAATCAATCAAAGCTATTTTCTGAAATAATTTTTTCCCCTAACTATTTAAAAAAAAAAAAAAAATCAAAATTCCACCACAATTCCTAATGAATTAACCGATGATAGCAATCAATTCTACTAATATTATTCTAGATTAACGAGATCTCTCTCTTCCTCTCCCGCGTGTAATTCTCTGTTTTTCATTTCTCAGTCAGAACACCGAAAAGACTTTTATATACAAAAATGTAGAAGTCTTTGTTCAACCAATCTCTGTGCTCCGCCTTCTCTCCCTCCTTCGCTGACTCTGTATCAAGTAGAGCGAGTTGAGTTGCCAGCACGTTGTCATTCGAGGCCTCCATTTTCATCTCCACCTTCTCTAACTTCTCATTTCCTCCAACCCATTTCCATTCTTTCAACAATGGCTGATTATTACATCCAAATTATGCTTCTTCTCTCTTCAGGTACTTGATTTGAGCATTTGGGTCTTCTTGTTTTTGCTGAATTCTTCTCACCATTGCTTAGAAACGAGCTTGAATCTCACCTGCTGGACCTTTTGGATATTTGGGTTTTGCTGAATTCATCTAGGCATTGCGTAGAAGCGAGATTGAATCTCACCTGCTCGAGTTTTTGCTTCTCTACCCACCAAGCCATTGTTGTTGTATTCCATGGCGGACTCAGCACCACCGCCTAATACAACAGAGACCCCTCCTCCGCCCGACGCCACCGCCTCTGCTCCTCCGCCGGCAGACACAACAACCCCTCCTCCGCCGGCAGATACAACAGTCACCCCTCCTCCGCCAGACACTTCTTCCTCTGCTCCTCCACCTACCGCCACTGTATCCTCCCCTCCTCCGGCGGTAACAACCCCTCCTCTGCCTGCATTGGCCCCTCCAGTCGCCGCTTCCCCTCCTCCTGCAGCAGCAGTAACTCCGCCAGCCCCACAAACCGCTGCCTCTCCTCCTCCCTCTTCAACTGTTGCATCACCGCCTCCCTCTTCGACTACTGTTTCGCCTCCGCCACCTTCATCCACGCCTTCCACGCCGTCCAATAGCGCAGCTCCGCCACCATCTACAACCACTGCCTCACCTCCTCCTGCGGTTCTCACACCTCCTCCACCAGGAGCTCTCCATTCCGCTCCTCCCCCTTCCTCTCTCCCCTCCTCTCCTCCTCCCCCAACCTCCTCAACCAATTCCACTACTCCTAGTACTCCAACTACGCCCAGCACAACCACGCCTTCCTCGCCAGGTGGCAGTTCTACAAACTACTCACCACCGCCACCTGTCAGTTCGATTCCTTCTCCTCCTTCCGACGGTGGAGGGCTGAGCACTGGAGCAGCAGCAGCTGTTGGGGTCGTTGTAGCAGCATTCGTACTTGCAGTTGTTGGTATATGCATCTGTTACACAAGAAAGAAGAGACGCCCACACATGGAAGGTTACCAACAAGGCTACCCTAACGGATTCGGCATGCCAAATTCCGCTCAATTCGCTCAACAAGGATATCCTAACTCAGGAGAGGCCCCTCTGATGTCATCGCCGAGCCGAGCGACATCAGCACATTACAGCAGCGGCCTCCCGCCCAACTCCCGGAGCTACAACTCTTCACCATATCATTCAGGCGGCGGGCCAAACTACAACTCTAATGGGTTCTCAAACAATTCAAACAACTCCAAGAACTACAGTCAAGGAGGCAAGATGAAACACTCGATGACGGATCTTAACGTAGGGTCCAATCAATCTTCTTTTCAATACGAGGAGTTGTATGATATAACGGGAGGGTTTGCTGTTGAGAATATTTTGGGAGAAGGAGGATTTGGGTGTGTTTACAAGGGGAAGTTGGCAGATGGGAAGGAGGTCGCGGTTAAGGAGTTGAAAGATGGTGGTGGACAGGGTGAAAGAGAGTTTCAGGCCGAGGTAAAGATTATTTTATTCTAAAATATTACATATGCATATAATTAGAATGTGATGGCAGCATGACTGAGTTTATAATGCAAATATTACAAATTTATAACCAAGTTATAAGTAATTAAAGAAGTAATATATGCACCGTAGACTCTAACATTCAATAAAAAAACACTATAGACTCTATCATGCTTTATTGGCAATATGTATTTTTGTGTTTTATTTTATTTTAGTTTGTTTTGTTGAGTAAGAGATTATTCGATTATTTATTTTTAGTTTTGGTTTTTGATTCTTTTTAATATTTTGTTGTAGGTGGAGATTATAAGTAGGGTGCATCATAGGCACTTGGTGTCGCTTGTCGGGTTTTGTATTTCGGAGGATCATCGCTTGCTTGTTTACGATTTCGTTTCAAATGGCACGTTGCATTATCATATACATGGTAAGATTTTATTTGTTTACTATTTTTTATTAATTTTTGGACATTTAGTTTGAGCTTAGGAATTATGAGATTGTGGAAATGTTGCTAAGGTTTTGTATATGAGATTTCAGTTTCTTCTTCGTTTTAATTAAAAGTTCTTTTTTCTTTTTAGGAAAAGGGAGACCGTGTATGGAATGGTCAACTAGGGTTAAGGTGGCGGCTGGTTCCGCTCGTGGATTGGCTTATCTACATGAGGATTGTAATATCTCTCTCTCTTTCTCTCTCCAAATTAGAAAGAATAAACTGAAATTTTGATCTTTTTTTTCTTATAATTGATCATCTGAATTGGATTTATCTTCTTTTTTCTTTAGGTCATCCAAAGATTATTCATAGAGATATTAAATCAGCCAATATCCTTATAGATGACCATTTTGAGGCCCAAGTAACTATTTATTTACATTTCTCAAAATACAAATCCATTAATATCACACATAATTTTAAAAACTAAATTATCAATTAATTAATTTTGACTAGGTTGCAGACTTTGGTCTCGCAAGACTAACAGATACTAATGCGACTCACGTATCTACACGTGTCATGGGTACATTTGGGTACGTACATTTATCATTTCATATGGTTTCATCTTTCAAATTAACCCCTCAAAGTTCACGATATATCACTTGATGATTTTTTGTTATGGGTACATTTGGATGCCATTACATTTTTCAATTGAACCCCTCAAATTTAATGATATATATTACTCGATAATTTGTGTTATGGGGACATTTCGATAAGTATGTTTATCATTTCAAATAATTACTTTTCTCAAATATTTTCGTGATAAATATTAATATTGTGATGAATTGTAGGTATTTGGCGCCAGAATATGCATCGACTGGAAAATTGACAGATAAATCAGATGTATTTTCATTTGGAGTTGTGCTTTTGGAGCTAATTACAGGTCGTAAACCTGTCGATGGAAATAGGCCTGTTGGTGAAGAGAGCCTTGTTGAATGGGTACTTAACCTCTCATTATTTTAATTATTTTTATCGTATGTATCATTTTTTGTTACTCTTTTCATTCTCTCAATTTTTATTGTTCGTTTTCTATTTTCTTAATCATTCTTCTATTATAACACAAGCATACTTAACCTTTACTTTTTATTATTATTTGTTACCATTTTTTTGTTAATATTTATCATTTTATACCTTTTTTATATTGTTCTTCTATCATATCTAATTTTTCTTTATCATTTTTCTATTATTGCACGAGCATAAACAAACAACTGTAGTCTGGTGCTAAGTGGTGAAATATGAAACCAACTCACAGTGGTGTGAAATGATTATTCTATTATTTTGTTTGATCATTCTTTATGTTATTATTTTTTTGTTTTTTTAGGCGAGACCACTTTTGGGCCAAGCATTGGAATCGGGAGACCGAGATTTCAAGGAATTGGTGGATCCGAAACTCGGAACGAATTATAAAGAAGTTGAAATGTTTCGAATGATTGAAACCGCTGCCGCTTGCATTCGCCACTCCGCCTCTCGCCGACCCAAAATGAGCCAAGTATTTCTTTTTTAAAAATTAATTTTGAGAGTATTGTACAATTTACAAGGGTTAAAATGAAAAAATGATAATATTTTGAAGCCCTTTTACTTTCCTTGAGGTTTTACCCCTCATTTCTGTTAGTCTAGTTCTTTTAATTTCCTTTGTACCAGTAATTGGCATTTCTTATTTGTATTGTACCCTCAAAATGAGCCAAGTATTTTCTTTTTAACATTAAATTTGAATAAATAAAAGGGCTAAAAGTGCAAAAGGACACTACTTTTGAGTGTCCTTTTGAACCCTACATTTTTTGTATGCATTTCTCTAGCATTTTACTTTACACCAATATGTAACTCCAAATTCGAGCAACCTTATGTCAAATAGAGAGAGAGTATGACAAACATTTTACATGTTGTACCCAAAATAATGTTAAATTATTATTTTAATTTTACTTATTTTTACTTTTAGGTTGTGAGGGTTCTAGACAGCTTGACTGATGAGGTGGATATAAGTAACGGGGTTCAGCCAGGCAAAAGTCAGATGTTTAATGTGGCAAATACAGCTGATATTCGACTCTTTCAAAAAATGGCTTTTGGAAGTCAGGAATTTAGTTCTGATTATTCCCACACACAGAGTGAATCTAGTCGCAACTTTTAATTTTTTAATTCATACGGATCTCCCATTTTCGGTCTCACAATTGATATACTGTTCATACTTATGTGCAAATAATACTTGCATAATAAAGTGATATAATGATATTATACTGGATGAAAGTTATACTTTGGTTATAAAGATGGAGGCATAATGGGAGAGAAACAAGTTCTTTTTCATTTTTTGTTTTATACAAGTGTTGAATTTGGTTTTGTACAATGTATTTCAATCTTTTGTTTAGTAATTATTCTATTCTTGTACAAAATTTGAGTATTTTTTTTTTGGTTATTTACGAAAGAGGAGACAACAGTGCAATGTTTTTTTTACTCTACATGAGCTCTTTTTGAAGTGTGTAAGATGATCAAATGCTTGATAAATGTATAGTAATAAAATTACAACATTCATTTTTGAAAGATTTGTATGTATTTCGTAGTTCATATAATTTCTGCTATGATGAATAGATATAGAGCGCAAATTTACATATTTTTATTACTTGTTGCTATTTAAATTCGAAATTGCAACTTGTATTGCGAATCCGGTATATACAATCTATACAAATCATTGGTTAAATCAATCTCTATATGTTAAAAGAAAGAAAAAAAATATCAATCAATAATCACTTTTTAAGTAAAATCACCATTGGCCCAAAAGTTCCCAAACCAAAAGAGCCCTTCTTTCTCTATCAATTCCCTCCAAACATTCTTCTCCTCTTCAAACCATTTACTCCTATCACCATTAACAAATTCCATATCTTGATTTATCCATGAATCATTTTCAATCCAATCTTCACTCGAACCGACAAATAAAACCCTTCTATAGTCACAAATTGAATGAAATTCTGATAACTCATGTTGCAAAGATTCATTTCTCCCACGCGTATTTTCCTCTTCAATACCACCATTACTTTGAATTTCTCGCAATTTCCTCTTTTTTGATCGCTTGTGGAGCTTTCTTAGTATAATTCTCTTGGTTTTGACTGCTAGTTTATGCGGCAATCGAATAAAGAGAAAGATTGTGATTTGGAGAATCAAGCAAGGACAACAGCAAGATATCACAACACAATCTACCGCTACTAAGCCGGTTTCTTTAGCAATTTGAGACATTGCCTCTGCGTGTGTGAGAGAGAGGGAGAGAGAGAGACAAGGGAATTGAAGAGAGGGAGAAGAGGGAATTGAAGAGAGAGGGAATCGAAGAGAGAAAAGGGGAAATTGGTTGGCATTGCTTAAGAGAAAGGAAGCTTCTGTGAATAGGTGACTTGAGAGAGTTAAGAGAGAGTGCAATATCTATCAGGACTTTGCCTTGTCTGCTCATTTTTATGTATTTAAATTTCTTTTTTTGCGTTGTTTGGTTGTCAAGCCAAACTTTCTTGTCTTTCAGACTTGAAAACTTATTGCCTGACAGTTGCCAACCAGGCAATCCAATTCCAATATCTTAATGATGTTGAAATCTTCAAGCAACACTCAATCTGGGTAATAAAACAAATCTTAACAAAAACAAGGACCAAACCGAAGAAAGCTACACAAACCCAAAAATAAAACCCACAATTTCAAAAGGAAATTATTCTTCTGGTCTCATAACCAAATAAGAAACAAAAAAGCAAAAAAAAAAGGTACCTCTTTGAAAAAACTAATTTTTTTCTCCACGCATCACAACACATCACCGTTAATTGACGCTTAATTCAAATTATAAAAAAAAGGAGAGGATCTTGAAATTCAGAAATGGAGAGGTTCCCGCAAAAACTTCTCCATTTGCTTAACCCTGGTCTTAATTTGAGTAAAACAAATACTAATTAATCAAGCACCAAAATGGAAAAATATACCAAAATGCAAACATAAACTCACAATCTCAAAGAATTTATTCATCTTGTCTCATAACCAACCCTTTCGCGGGCCAAATAACCAAAAAAAAAAGCAAAAAACAAAGTACCTCTTTGAAAAAAAAACTTATTTTTCTGCACGCACAAAGCAAAAGTCGCACTTAAAGCACCATAAAACATCACTTTAATTGATGCTTAATTTAAATTTAATGTCATTTTGGAATTCAGAAATGGAGAGGCTCGCGCAAGAAGTTCTCCATTTGTTTGGCTCTGGTCTTAATTGACATGTCGAGTACTTTCTGACTGAATTCAACCACCAATCCTCCCAATATGCTTGGATCCACCTATTTAAAAACAAATGTAATAATTAAATTTAAAATTAAATTTCCAAAAAATCAGTGTGTGTTTTAACTGAAAAAGGATAAAAAAGAAGGGAAATTTTGCAAAACAATCCCCTCTATTTTTAGAATCAATTTTCAATAGATTCAATTTAGAATCGATTTTCAATATTTCAATTTAGAATCAATTTTCGATAAATTCAATATAAAATCAATTTTCGATAAATTCAATTTGCATATTTTAACTGAAGAAAGAGAAAAAAGAATTACTTTTTGTTCAAGTTTGACAGTTTTGCCCTTGCCAAGTAAATCCTGAAGAGTTTGCTTCAGCTCCTTTTCCTCTTCAGCTGGAAGAGGCTATAAAACACCCAAAAAATATAAAAAATAAAAATAAAAAATTAGGTCAAAATACATATTAACAAGGCAAATTTACATACCAACCCCCGTTAATTTTGCAAAATACTCAAAATGTAACTTGATTTAAGCCCTAAACTGAATAAACCTGAAACATAGTTTGAAATCCTGTTTATTACTTCATTGATGCGAATTGGGTATTTGAAAAAAAACAAGGGGGTAGATACATAAACTCACCTATTACCAAAATTAAATAATTTAAAACTAAAAAAATAAATATAAAATAAAAAACATACAATAACAGAGGTGACAGTAACTTTAACTTCGCCCTTATGAGCCATAGTCAAGTCAACAAATCGACTCGCAATCCTCTCTATATTCTTCAGCCTCCCATTATCAGCCAGCACAGCTTCATTCAATTAAATAAATAATTAAAAAAATAAAAATATAAATCATTTTTCGTAAATAAAAAAAAAACTAATTTTTCTGAATATTTACAAAAACAACTTAAATATTTGAAATGATGATAAGGATAAGCAGTGTATAATTGGAACAATAAATTAGCACATGATTAATATATAATTAACATTACAATTATTATATAATCAATACAACAGAATACTATTTTTTGATACAATTTAATATGTCTTAACATGTATATTACTATATTAAATACTTATTATTTAAATACTATTTTTTGTTAATATGAGGTTTTTGAGGGAATTTAAAAAGCTAGTTTCTTAAAATATTCAGAAAAAATAGTCTTTTTTTGAAAATTACCCATATTAGAATAATAAAAAAATAGAATTAACATACACAAGAAATTCTTGGTGACGTCAGTAAACTTGGCTTCACCAAAAACGTCATTAATGGCCTTAACCCTAGTTTCTCTCGTTACAGAAAGGTCTCTAATGAACTGAGAGAATTTAGGGCTTTTCTTTGAAGCTTGAACAATGTCGAGTATTTCTGATTCGACCTTTTCAAGTGAGTTTGCTTTTGCGGCGGCTAGGAAAAGGGCAGAAGCGTAATTTCCTGACCCGCCATAAAGCGCCATTGGTAACTGTTGGAAAATAAATGCTTGATTATATGAAAGTTGTTTTTAATCTTTGGTAAATAGTGAGAGAAAAATGAGGTTTTTGTTTTGTACCTTGGTTTTTACGGTGGGTTGCTTGGCTTGAGAAGCAAAGCTCCTTGTTTTCTGTTAAAATGGAAAAAAATTATGTCAGAAAATGAAGAATAGATCAAAAGGAAGCAATCAGATTGAAGAAAAATCAAAAGAAAGAAAGCAAAGTAATGGGGGAAATAGATATAATCAGATTAACAAAATCAAGCATCAGATCAAGAAAGTCAATCAATTTCATAAAATCCAATCGCATATCAAAACAAAATAAATCCTAACACTGGTCAAACATCCATCTCGAACAAATTCCCCCAAACAACCAATCCCATCAACAAAACCCAACACTAAATCCAACCAACCAACACATCTGACAAAAACCCAAAACCCAAAACCAAGATTCAAGCCCAAACTACAATTCTACCTCAGAGATCGCGAGGGAGGGAAGCGCCGCCACGGATTCGCCGTTAACGAGCTGGCGCAGTAGAGGGAGACTGGATCCGATCCGCCTTGACATCGCCATTGTTTGAGGAAAATCGAAACCCTAGATTCGATCGAGCTTGTTCTTTCTTCCTTCTTCTTCTTCTTCAGTGGGGGCTAAGAACATATGAAGTAAAACTGAGACTTCAATTCATGAATTTAGTCAGAAAGTGGGATTTCAAATTCCGATTTTCGAAATTCCAAGGTTTCAAATCGTGAATTTAATAAAATTTTATAGATTTGAATTCTTGTGTTTATAAATAACTAGATTCAATTCTTGGGTTTATTTTTTTTGAAGGAACGGAAGACGATTATCTGATCCGTTCGTTTTCAAATTAATAAAATAAAATAAAATAGTCTTTTACAAAGAAGTTCACGAGTAGAAAAGAAAACCAACAATAAGAAAATACAAGAATAAAAATGAATTGAAACTCAATTTAAAACCTTTCTCCATTCTCCAGCTAGGTCTCTCGCTTCTCCAATTCTCGGGTTTATTAGAGATTTAAAATCATAATTCTCAGTTGGGTTTCGATTCTCGGGTTTATTAATCATGGGCTTTTGGACTTTGTATCTCGTGCAGTTTTATTATTTATTATGCTTCTTTGACAACTCATGATCAATGTATTAAGACACTTAAAATATTATTGTGTTTACGGGATGCTACGCTTGAGTCAGTAAGTTTTCACTATTATTTGTCATGTTAAAAGTGTAAATTTTGAAGATGACAAAATTTTTAAAAATGAGTTTGATATTTAAAAGTTCTTATTACAAAGGAAAAACAAATTTCAAAATTGCAGTAGTTAATTTGGAGATTCTCGAAAGTAAATCCTTCCTAATTTTTTATTACTTTATATCTGGATTGGATCCCATTTATTCTAGCAAAACGAGAATATATTTATTCATTCAATAGTTATCACGTTACACAAGCAATTAATTTAATTATTATTAAATATCAAGTTTGTATTTTCCAAAAAAAGACAACTCTCCTCATAGTCATAAGACAGCCAAATATTATTCTTTTATAGGAGCTGATATTGCGCGACGGTACTATAACGACGGTATATAAAAATTGAAAAAAAAATATAAACTGAAAACAAACAATATATAAAAAATTCATTTGGTAAAACAATATATATTTAAAAAAAAATACAAACAGTATATAAAAATATATAAACTGAAAACAAATAATATATAAAAATTCATTCGGTAAACAGTATATATTTATAAAAATGAAAAAAATATATAGCGTATATAGAAACGCGATAAAATAGTATATAATTTCAATCCGTCGCTACAGTACTCCCGTCATGATTTCCCATTTCCCTTCTTTTATTATGCCTCATTAAACTCAGATCTCTACTTCTTTTAAACAACACAATCAATGCTCACAGAAAATTTCATTAAGGGTTATTTTCTACCTGTAAATTATTTCTACTTATTGGTAAAGTGTATTTTACTTAGTACATTATGTTTCGGTTATCACAAAGAAAAAAGTATATCAAAATCTAGAGAGCACTCTAAATTCTAAAACACGAGCAGTCCTTATTTGCCGGAGACCTCCACCAATGTGATTTAAATTGGAAATTGGGAATGGTATGAAGTCAAATCCTTTTGGACCTAACCATTATACAAAAAAAATTAACACACTGTCACACCACATGGCATCTGGCTAGGCTTGAGTTAAGCTCCATTCTTCTGCTTTTCCTAAGTCCAAACATTGACTGCCTTCTTCCAATTTAACTGGATCTTGTACTCTCTCCATATATTCAATCTTTCTTTTTCTTTTCCTAACTATTGAGTTCCATTCTCTTAATCCCCAATAGAATGGATTTATTTTCATATATCAAAGAGAAAAAAGATAAAATCATCAAAAAATTAGATAATTCCTTCTCAACCGCGGAATCATCGGAAAAAACAATAACGACAACGGCTGTTACGTCGGCCAAATACGCCGGCTTTGACCTGGGCAGCAAGACCAGCATTGTTGCAATAGCCTCTGAAGCCTATAATCCATATGAATATTATGATGAACCTACTTCAAAGCTCTTATCCAATTGCTATCCTGATTTGGAACTTCCACTACCATCCTCCATCAAACCTCTATTTACCAAAAAACTTTCCAGCTTGGAATTACCGTCAAACAATTACTTTCTCGGCGGTAAAGTATCCGAAAATTTTCACGGATTTTCCTTATTTCTCGGTAGGAATAACCTGCAAGTAACCGTAGCACAACTATTTTTCAAGTCTCTATCATATTTATGTACAAAAATACCGAATGGGAGACTCCAGTATTGTATTGGAATTCCCATATATTTCACAGATCTGCAAAGAAGAGTTATTCTTGATGTTGCTCGCAGTCTGGGTGGGCTAAATACAAAACTTCTTCATGAAACTAGCGCGTCAGCTTTAGCATATGCATATAGGCCCATGATGAACATGTATGATACTGAAAGACGGTATGTAATTTTTGTCGATATGGGTGTTACTAGTATGCAAGTATGCGTTGCCGAGTTGCAAGGGGTATTGTGGAAGGTTTTAGCTCATGCCTTTGATTATTCACTGGGAGGCAGAGCCTTTGATGAGGTGTTGTGTAACCATTTTATGGTTAATTTTAGGGAAGAATATGGTATTGATGTGAGCAAGGACCCTTATTTATACTCACAACTTTACAATGCTTGTGAGAAGATGAAAATCGAACTAAGTTCATGTGAACATACATCCTTAACAATTTATTCGAATGGTAACAATTTGATGGGGACTATGAAGAGGGAGGATTTCGAGAGAATGTGTGCGTCGTTACTAGAGCGGGTCAAGGGGCCTTTGGAGAAGGCATTGAATGATTCTGGCTTACGAAGTGGGGATATTCACTCGGTGGAGAATGTTGGATTTGCCTCCCAAGTTCCAGCAGTTATTAAGAAACTAACTGATTTCTTTGGAAAACAACCGAACCAAATTAAGGAAGGGAAAAAGCTAGTCTCTAAGGGTTGCATCCTCGAGCTCGCAAAATTTAAGGTATTGTCAAGGATTGAATTCAATTCAGTTGTATTTACCTTTTTCTATTTGGTTGTTGTAGGCGTAAGACTACATTTAAATTGAAACATTTTTTTAATTATAATTATCGAAACAACGAATGTACCAAGAAATCTAACAGAAGCCAATTTTCAAATATACTCCAGGATTTACTTGTTATTCAATAATCCATAGTACTGATTTCTCAACTGGTTTCCAAACTGTCTTTATAATATTATCACTGATCTACGAAAATTGATGTGTTATTATTGTAGGTTACTTATATGTAACAACTACTCACAAATTAAGAGTTAGTTTTATTATATTGTTATATTTTGACCTTTATGATCTAATCATTCTAACATAAACAGATTATAGAGGAATTTCCGCATTCAATTGCCATGTCATGGAATAAGGATAAAGTAACAATAGAAGACCAGGCAGTTGTTTTCCCCAAAGGGACTCGGATGGATACTGAACGGGTTGTCTCATTTTCCGCATCTGCTAGTTTTTTTGTCAACTTCAAGTATGCTGATATTGGTGAGTCGATGATTATTCCTACAAGGATTGCCCGATTCATGGTAATGTTGGAAAGTTCTTGTGTCCTATATACTTTTCTTTACTCTAAAGCATATATTTACGGTATTCTATACGTTTTCAGATTGGTCCATTTCAATCAAGCACAAGCACAAAGGTTTCAGGAAAGTTTAAAGTACTTTTAGATATGAACGGAATTGTTGTGGTCTTCGCAGCTTCTGTACGTCAAAGAATTAACAATTAGATATTTTGAAAAGGAAAGTTTATAGAGCTAATCGTTTTAGCATTTAACATCGCAACTTCGGTAATTTTGCAGATATCAGAGAACGGAAAAACAGTCCAGCTTCATGTGTCGCGCTTAAATGAATTAGAGGTCTGTTTTTTATTTGCCCCCTTCTATTCTTCTTCATTTTTCTTGTTATGTTTTTTTTCTTTCAAAAGTTACAACATAAGGGTTATTAGGAAGGCTAATTTAGGGAAAACTAGAGAGGCTTTTTTTTCTTGAAGCAGCAGGCGGAGGAAAAAAAATATAGATGTTCAAAAACATTTACTTTTTTAATAATGTCGTCGAACACCTTGCATGTAATTTTTGCGGTTAACTCCACTGATCAAATCAACAACACAACTTTTACAAGATTAAACCCAATTATAATTTTGCATTAAAAACAAAACTTTTGTAGATCAGACGTGTTCATGAATTATTTTTATACCCTCCATCTCAGTCTGTTTCTATAGACGCTTTCTTTCGTTCTTTTCTATCTCCTACATACATCATACATGCAGCCTGTCTATACTTGGGCAATCTAAATTCCGAAATTTGTAGTAATCTCAATGTAATTTAGACAATCATTGACATAATCTGCGCAGAGCTCTTCTATGGTGCCGGACTAGTTTTCCAATTTCCATGATGGATTAAATCTAAACCATTCAAATTGAAAAGGTTATTTTGGGAACTTGCCAATTAATATGACAATTGATTAGGAAAGATCTCATTCCATATTTTTGCTATTTCTACATGTGTGCTCTCACCTCTCTATTTCGTCTCATTTTCCACACGCCTCACTTTCTTTCCCGTCCTTTTTTTTCCATCACCAAAAAGTATATTGGCACAAAAATAATATATTAACACGAAAATTATAAAAAAAAAATATATTAGCACATAGAAATTTATATCCAAAAAATAGCATATTAAAACTCAAAAATGTATCTTATAACTTTAAAATATATTTCTATACTAATATGTATTGTCACGAAAATTCTTTATTCAATATTAAAAAAATAGCATTTAGCCATAAATTCTTTAAGTATAAACATTAAATCAACATCCAAAATTATATTGAGTAACTATAACATTCTAAATTTTTTTTACGACTGAATTATATTATATTGAGTAACTATAACAACTGAAAAAATGTTATGAAACTATATTAAAAATTAATGGCTGAAAAATTATATTGAGTAACTATAACAATATTCTAAAAAAAATAACGATTGGATTATATATAATGGTGTATTGACACTAAAGTATATATTGGCACGAGCATCTTATTAACATAAAGACAACGGTTTGACATAAAAAATGATATATTGATTGTAGAAATGATATATTCTCTCTAAAAACGGTATATTTGCATATAAAAAATAGTTTGTTTGTAATGAAATTGACACAAAATATATATAAACATTTAAAAATCTATCTCAACACTACAAAAAATAGTATATCCGAAGTCAATAGTATATTATGACTAGAAAACATTTATTAATACTAAAAAAATGTATAGTCACAACGTGATGTATTAATGCCGGAATCGAGACAAAATATAAATCAATACTCAAAAAACTATATTGACACTACAACAATGGTATATTAGCGCGGAAAATAGTATACTGATGGTAACAATGATAGACAAAATGTTAATGTTGGAATCGGCACACAAAAGTATATATTGATACTTACATATATCTATATCAACACTCAATATTATTAATAGTATATTAAAATTAGAATTCAAAATATATATTATGTCTCGAAAACATATATTCAAAATATATATATTGCAACCTAAATAAATATATATATTTTCACTCAAAAATTGTATTGAACATCAAACTAAATTATAACCGAAGAGAGAATGTTACTGGAGAGAGAATGCTACTGTAGAGAGAAGCGTTGATTAGACAAGGGGAGATTGACCATCGTAACAATTACTAATTTACCCTTTAATTTAATTTTGGTAACCGATTAAAATGGTAAACCGCATGGCTGTCAACTCTTAACAACCGTTTATTTTTGAGTTGGGCAACATAAAAAAAATCCATCTGCGCCAATTAATGTATATATATCCCTAAAATTCCTACCAATCTTGCAGGAACAACTTGAGGGCACCACATTAGAGGCAAAAAGATCAAGTGAGGAAATAAATGAGCATCATGAAAATGATTCCGAACACGTATGTGAATTGGTATATTCAAATACAAACACAGAGTTTTTATATTGCGCTATTTCTTTCAAGTACAATAAAACTGCATTATTCATATATATTTTGTTCAAATTCTATTTGGCCACACAGGAGCAACTTGAACAAACCATGTCAGAGCTAGAAATATCAACTAAGGAAGGAAATCAAGAGTTAATCAAAGCTCACAAATCTGAGGCAGAGTTGTTGAACAATTCCAAACAAGTATGTCAAACATTGCATAATCTTCTTGTCATACTACCTGAATGCATTAAAAAGATATTAATACATAAGCTTTTTTATGAAGAAAGTGATTTTCCTTTTCTATGAACTTACAAGGATATATACCGATGCATATGAATGAATTTTCGACACTTAATATTTATTCTAATAAAATGCACCCTATTTTCCATTATGTTTTTCCAGATCTCCCAGACAGGGGTTGAGTTTTTTGATTGTGAAGACGAATGATCAATCTCTTCGAAATATTAAAATGGATTGATAACGAGAAGGAACTTCACTAGTAGTTGTATTGAACTTGTGCTATGAATGTATTACATATTAATATTTGTATTTGATACAAATTATTTGGGAAAGTGTATGTTCAAATTGTAAGTTGGGACTATATTTTTCAGAGTTGATCAAATAATTGAATAAAGCAAATTGGAGGTCCCCATCAAAAGTTATGATTTTCAAAGTTGGACTACATTAGGAATTAGGGAATTATATCTATCACAAAATGTACCCAGTGTAATAAATAAAACAAAGACATTAAATTGTTGACACTATTAGCTTTATGCAAAAAAATGACGCATTGGATTTGGATAAAAATTTAACAATTATATTTTGCCAAAGGTTGATTGGTAACCCTCCTAGTACTGGTACATGATTATGAAAGTCATGCTATTAAAAAATGACTTCATTGATAAAGTCAAAGCCTCAAAGGACGGATAAAATTAATGACATTAATCCTAGAATATTATCTCGTAAGCATCTTCTTAGCAGGAGATAGTCCACAATTCAGTCCTAGGAAGACTCATTAGAGGACATTATATCAAGGTCCATTTAGTTTATATGGATTGGAACCCATCTGATTTAAATCCAGCAAAACGAGATGATTTATATTCGTTGATTCCTTACGAGTTAAACATGCAATTAATTAATTTAATACTAAATATTAAGTACAATTTTTTCTTAAATTTTTATTATTTGGTAGCTAGGAGTGGATCCCCATCTAATCTAGCAAAACGAGGAGATTTTTATTCAATGAATCCGTACCATTTTACACATGTAATTAATTCATTAATAATATGTCATAACATGGCAACTTGGTAATTTATTTGAGTAAACTGAGGCAATTCATAATTAGACTCATTAATTAATCCGATTCATTAATTACAAAACAGTTCAAAATTGGAGTTGACCAATCATTAATCATTTAATTGTCTTCTTAATTTTCACTTTCAGGAATTGAACTCAACCCATTCTCTGGAACGCCGAGAAAAATTATTTCACTATACAAAGAGAAAGAGAAAAAAACCATAAGAAACATAGATAATTCTTAAGAAAAATCAAAAGGAACAATTAATTAGAAGGGAAATAATAGAAATCATGCTACTGTTGGGGACGACCTTGTCACTCCAAGGTTTGAGACGACCTAGATCCAGCGCGTTCCCCAGCAGCCGGAGTCCCCAACCTTCTCCATGCCGTCTCTTTCTTTTCCAGCGCGACGGGATCTGCTATATACTGTTTTATCGACTTAAGAATTTGTTATATATATATATATATAGGATGGCTAAAATACTCTTAAGAGTATTTGGGTTTTCATACTCTTGACTTATCATCCATTGGATGTGCATCAAGATTGGTGCAAAGTGACTTCTCTCTCCTTGAAAATTTAAAAATTATTATTTTTAGTTGATTGTACGAATCTTGATGCACATCCAATGGATGATAAGTCAAGAGTATGAAAACCCAAATACTCTTAAGAGTATTTTAGCCATTATATATATATATATATATATATATATATATATATATATATATATATATATTTATCTGAAATATATCATATTTATATACTGTTATAAAATATATATTACATCTTGTATTATTATATATACTGTTTTTTGTTTGAATTATATATCGCTATATATATATATACTGTTTTATAAAGTTATATCATATCTATATACTGTTTTCATCTGAATTATATATACTGTTGACTAATTAAACCCTATTTACTTTTAATATGATGGATATGATAATTCAAAGTAGTAAAAACAATTAAAAGTAAATAGAGCAAGAGATAAAAGATTATCAATACCAAACACCCGAACTTATTGACGAAGTTCAACCGAGAAGTTGCGTAATCCGTAACTTCTCTTTTACTCGCTATTGGGCCTTACCAAGTTCACGAGTGGTCTAATCTCCGGGACTTGCCTTGCGGCTCCGATTTCACTAATCCAAATAGTGTTTGATTACAAGACTCGAATCACTGTTCGCTTTACAACCCGTAGCAAATCGGAGAATCAATAACTTACAATGATTTCTTTCAATCAATGACAGCACTCATACAAACTTGCTCACAACAAATTTCTCTCTTGGCTTACAAGATTTTGAGTAAATTAATCAAACACAAAAAGAGAGATAGAATATCGCTTATTAACTTATCAAAGTGAGAGAAAGAACAAAAAAAATGGATACTCAAAATGAATCTATTGGTTTCCTTATAAAGGATGACAAATTCACGCTTATTCCGTTCAGAACGGAATGATTTCAAGTTCAAACGGCTAGAAAATCTCATATTCCGTTCCGAACGAAATATTCTGTTCAGAACGGAAATATTCCGTTCCGAACGGAATGATTTCGTTCGGAACGAAATGAATTCGTTTTGCCAACGAAATTTACAGTGGGATTCCATTCTGAACTCTCTCAAAATTCCGTTGAGACTCGAATTTAGGAACTCTCTCAAAATTCTAAGATACATTATCGAATTTAGGAACTCTCTCAAAATGGGTCATCGTTCGAAAAAACAATTTTAGCTCCATTTTTTTACATCCCAAAAGAGAGAATCAATTGCTTCATTTTTTCAAATAGAGAAAAAAAAAGAAATTTTAAAAAACCTACACAATAATACCAACAACCAATGTTCTAAAATGCGGTCCAGGCGGCCGCCTGGGCGCCGCCCAGGCGCTAGGCGAGAGCAAAACGCCTAGAAATTATGCTAGTCGGCCTTCTGTGCGTTTTGTCCGCCCAGCGACCGCCCAGACCCGCCCAGACCCGCCCATCTGTAACGGTTTATATGAAAGAACCGTTACAAATATAGATCTGTAACGGTTTTTATGAAAGAACCGTTACAAATATGCATACAATCTGTAACGGTTTATATGAAAGAACCGTTACAAATATAGATCTGTAACGGTTTTTATAAAAGAACCGTTACAAATATGCATACAATCTGTAACGGTTTATATGAAAGACCCGTTACAAATATAGATCTGTAACGGTTTTTATGAAAGAACCGTTACAAATATGTATACATTCTGTAACGGTTTATATGGAAGAACCGTTACAAATATAGATCTGTAACGGTTTTTATGAAAGAACCGTTACAAATATTCATACAATCTGTAACGGTTCTTTGATGAAAACCATTACTAATAGTGTAATTAGTAACGGTTTTTATGAATTAACCGTTACAAGTTACAAAGTAGTCCAAAATCGTTACAGATTTTAAAAAACCGTTACTAATTTTAAACAACCGTTACTAATATTAAAAAATCGTTACTAAATCTGTAACGGTTATTTAATAAAAACCGTTACTAATTTATATATAATATATAAAAATACTGAAAAATATAAATCCGCCTAGTTCCGATTAATCTTCGATTAATCCCCGATTAATCCTCGATGGTTCTGACCGCCCGACTAGCGCCTAGCGCATTCTGTAACATTGCCAACAACATGGAGTGAAGAGTGAAAAGAGGACTGGAGGGGGCGATTCACAAGGCGAAAGGGAGGCGATATCACAAGGTGAAGATGGCTGGTTCCACCCACTACCTCGGATAATTCACACATCCCTCTCTCTCTCTCTCTCCATTCAACCACCCTCACCATATCAAACACAAACGCTCACTCTTCCACACTCAAAGAAAAATGTCTCAAAGCTCTCACTTGAGCAAGAAACCGAGGAAAGGCTATGAGAAACTCAACGTAGTGAGTCGGCAATTACGGCAGCAACCACCCCCCCCCCCCCCCCAAACTCAGGCGGTCTGTTAATGCCAACGCAAACGGTCATGCTGCCTTACGTTGCAACAGCGGGAGGCCCGCTGACTTATGTACCAGTTCGAGTGCCTCACGGTGCCAACCCAGCGTCACTTAGAACGGGAACATACCTACTGAGGTCGATACAACAGGCCTCCACCAATTTGACTACGGTGCAGGAAGGTCCTGCATTGTCCAGCAGAGAGAGATCCACTGAAGAGATCCCTCAAACAGCCTCTCACACTCAAAATGTTCAACAAAACAGCATTCTCCCTACAATTCTGCCAGCAGTTCACGCACCTTTTACTGGTGCTCTCGCTCATAGACTGTCTTGCGCTTCGGCGGTTCCGAAAAGAGCGGAAATACGTCAGGGAAAGCTGCCTCAAGTAGGTTATGCTAATACTAACCCTAACGTAAACCACAAGAGGAGAGCATCTCATGCCTCCCCTGCTGTGAATAACTCCGACAGTTCGTCAGAGGAGCCAGCTCTTCCTGTAGGGAAAGAACTGCTCAAGCAGCTGCTTCCGATGGACCACACAAATCCATTTTGGAAAGGCAAGTGTTTCAATTGTATGGATGTGGGACACCACACCATTAATTGCGACAAACTGAGGAAATGCATTTTGTGCGAATCAAAATGACACACCATTCGATTTTGTACCAAACTCAAAGATGAGATTAGACAAAACTCTTACCCTAACATATCAAACATGGAAGGAATTTTCGGTGACATAGACATGCCAGCAAGACCCAAAGAGTCAGAGGTATTCATCGATCTCACAAGAGAGATGAAAGAAGAAATCAGAATACTCAGTCAGCAAGGGGTCATCATTGATGGCTCTACAGTTGACGACAAAACTCGCGACAACCTCAAATGGATCCTGGTCAGGTCATTCATATGGCCGGATAAATTCATTTTAGGCTATCTGCAAAAATGCAAATATCTCCTCGTGCTGCCGGCAAGCCTCTCCCGAGAAGTATTTCTCCGAGCTAGACTACCGGCAATATTTAAGGCCGGATTTAAGCTCACTCCATGGTCAATGTCGGCAATCGCCAAACCGGTGGAGAAACCTTTTAAGGTTTGGTTAGAACTTTTATACCTACCAAGCTTCTGTTGGCAGACAGAGACGATAAAGAAAATTGTGTCTTCTTTCGGAGAATTAAGCGCCCATGGCCCATTGAACAATGTTCGTACACTGGAGGTGCTGCAAATACAACTCGAAATAACAAACATTGAAATGATTCCTCACGTTCTAAATCTAATCATTGAAGAATGCCTATTCTATGTTCCCATGATAGTAAATTGTAGGAAACAAAAGGGTCTGGTAGAACAATTGAACACCATCACCATCTAACTCGATGACACCAACGTAGGTGGCGCTCATACAATGCATGCACAAACCAGCAACACTAACACACAACCCATGCACCGACAACTCGAAAGCCAGACGCCGATCGTCCTTGTGAAGGAAACACAGATGCAAATGGATACTGACGGAAACTGTGTAGAAGTTGTGGGGGAAGCAGGACAACAAACCGAGGTCATTGACCAACTGTACAGTGAGCCAGAGGATAACACCTCGCTCGTTGACGACATGTAAGGGGCGGTCGTTCAAGTAGAACAGGTTGAAAATCCGAGGCTCTCAACGACCCCGTTAAACTCTCCGATCACGGTGGATTCTGACCCATCCGATTTAGAATCGCCGGAAGGCAGAAATCCTAGATCCAGGCGCCACGTCAATACTCCACCGGCAAAACAACAATAGACAAATCTTCAAAAAAAATACGGAATCAAACAGTAACCCTAAAAGGGTACTGGAAATTGCCAGAGAACCAATTACTGGAGATAATGGGGGAAGTATAGTAATGGAGGTGTCCGGATCGGATGACAATGGAAGAGACGAGGGAGAAACTCTCCATGACGCCTGGGGAAGCCAAACGTCAGGAAAAGAGGGGGCTGAGGTACACGCCACAGTTGGAGGTGACTCGCCGACCTTTGCAGATCAAGCCATCCTGATGATGACACTCCCAACCACACAAAAGATGACAAGTCAGCATGGGCCCACAGAAATGGAAGGGGCAACGGGCTCAATTGAAGGTATAATTTCAAAAACTATATCTACCCATCCAATCTCTGACAAAGAATTAGGGACAAAAAGTGACACTGCATTAAATGGTGAAAATAATAATGATATACATAGGGTAAAAGTCACAACTTTAGGCCTAGTCACTCATACAAAATCTTCTCTGTCACGCACCAAATCCAACATAATTAAAAAATCTAGCAGACAAACTTATCCTTGTTTAAAAAAACCATAGCAAAAAGCATGTTCAAGGTCAACCAAAAGAATAAGATTTTTAAAAAACAAAATGAGTCGAGAACTCAACAGCCAACAAATGAAATAGACAAAAAGATCTATAAAAAAATAAAATGAGTCAAAAACTCAACAGTCAACAACTAAGTTAGACAAAAATGAGGTTACAGGCCTTAGACGAAGCTCTAGAAAAAAGACACCAATCAAATTATTTGATGGCACTGCTCTTAAGAACCCAAAGAAAAGGGAAAACAAAAATAAAAGGCAAATATACCGAAATAAAAAGAAAGTTGAGATAAATATTAATGCACTAGATGCAACCCCCACTGCCTTAGACATAAGGACATCTCATACTGTTCACAAGGCATGTGGGGCAGTAAAATTTTCAAAGCCTAATGGTGATGCAAGTTCATCAGGATATGGCACTCTTGCTAAAATTAATATCCCAACTGCTGGTTCCATCCAACAAAAGACTATCCTCAAACCTTGTATCAAAAAACCACGCACTGATATAATTATCTTTCCTACTAATCCACCTAATTTCTCTTGTTTAAATGTCAATTTAGTAGCAACAACTAATGAGAAGCAGGAAAATGAGGAGGAAAAAGGGTCTAGCATGGACAAGATAGACAATGATGATGATAGCATGGATAACACCTATGCCTTCTAATGAGATGGGCCGATGCCATGCTCATAAGTGGATCTACTCTAGATCAATCTATCTCTTTTGTTGCATTTTGTTTCCAATGAATATACTCTTTAATTCTATTTCTCTTCTATTTTGGAATGTGAGAGGTCTAAATAACCTCGAAAAGTGTAAGACTATTAAAAACTCGGTACGTGATCATTGTTGTAATATCATTTGCATGCAAGAAACGAAATGGGAGAGTCCTAACTTCTTTCATATGCGACGAGTTTGCACGTCGAAATTTAAAAATTATGTTTATAAGGGTGCGTTAGGCACTAAGGGTAGATTACTCACGGCATGGGGTAACACCTTCTCTCTGCTATCCTCTTCTCATAATGATTTCTCTCTCACCGTACAACTCTCATCCAAGGAGGGGTTCCAATTTTTTCTTACTAATGTTTATGGTCCAACGGAGGACGCTCTTAAAGTACTTTTCCTTGAAAGTATACAACAACTAGCCGACGAGTTTTTAATTCCTTGGATATTGGTTGGAGACTTTAACATTATCAGAGACATGGATGAGTCTACGGGGGACAATCATAAACTCGAACATGTTATGGAGTTTAACCACATCTTAAACGAACTCGAGTTTACCTCTCTCGGGTAGGACTTTCACTTGGTCTAGTAAGAGACCGTCTCCCACTTTCTCTCGTCTCGATAGATGCTTTCTCTCTCATCACTTTCTCTCACTAAATACTCTCTCATCTCCTGTTGATCTCCCGACCACGACGTCCGACCATGCTCCAATAAAATTAGAAATAAACAAAGTTGGACGTCGTAGGCCATTGCCACCAAAATTGGAAAGATATTGGTTGCGCTACCAAGAGGCAACAATACTTACCCAAGAAAAGTGGAGCTCTTCCTCCTCCCACCCTAATTCGGCTTATTCCTTTATTAGGAAGGCTCGGCATACGCTCATCGCTTTGAGAAGTTGGGCAACAAATAAATTCTCTACATCTAATTCTGAGCTCAAAGATGCAAAGGAGGTCACCCAATTTCTCGACCGAACGGAAGAAGAGAGACCGCTCACATCTCAAGAATATGCTCTCCGAATTTCGCTTAGGGAAAAAATACATGAAATCTCTAATAACCAAGAGGATGCATGGCAACAAAGATCCTCTTGTACTTGGCTCCAACTAGGCAACAAAAACACCCGATACTTCCATTCTATTGCATCCTCTAAGCGACAAGAGAACTTTATTCCCCGATTACTAATTGAAGGAAATATTGTAAGTAACAATAATGACATATGTCTTGTCTTTACCTCCTACTATAAGTCTCTTTTTGGGTCTCCCCAATCTTCTCAATTATCATTCCCAAACTCCCTCTATCCACCCTCTTTTGATATATCAATACTACAATGCCTTATTGAACCCATTTCCGAGGCCGAGGTAAAACACAATGCAACCGAACTTCAAAGAGGCAAGTCATCCGATCCGGATGGCCTTCCATCCGAATTTTTTCAAAGACATTGGGATATAATCAAGGGGGATATGCTTCGACTCATATCCGACTTCTACGACAACACACTTGATCTTTGGCGTCTAAATAAGGCCATAATTACTCTCATTCCCAAAAAAGAAGAGACAAATCTACTTGAGGATTTCCGACCCATTAGTGTAATAAACACACCTATCAAGATTATTACCAAAATCCTCGCCAACCGTCTCCAACGGGTAATTCCTCTATTGGTGCACAAAAATCAAACCGCCTTTATCAAGCAAAGATCGATCATGGAAACCTTTCTTTCGACAAGAGAAATCCTTAATTTCTATCACAAAAGAAAGATTCCATGTGTCATGCTTAAGGTGGATTTCAAGAAGGCATTTGATAGTGTCTCGTGGCCTTATCTCATCCATCTTCTCTTCTCTCGGGACTTTCCATACCGATGGATCAATTGGACCCACAACCTTCTCATTACCTCAAGCTCTTGTATAAAGGTAAATGGCACTTTAGGCCCCGCTTTTTCTCACCAAAAAGGTTTACGTCAAGGTGACCCCCTCTCTCCCCTTCTTTTCAACTTAGTTTCCGACTCTTTACAACAAATGCTTCACAACCTTAAACCGCTTCTTACTAGCGCGGCCATTCTAGCTCCTCAATCCCTTCAATACGCGGATGACACGATAATCTTCATAGAGGCGCATCCGCAAAACTTGAAGATTATCTCTTTAGCTCTTGAATTGTTCGCGGAAATGACCGGTCTACACGTGAATTGGGCAAAAACTGAATTCACCCCCATCGCCATACCCGATCGGTTCATGCCCCTCATAGAGAGCATTCTTCATTGTAAGAGGCAATTCCTTCCCATCCAATATTTGGGTTTTCCTCTTACAATCAAAAAGCTGTTGAAGGTTACATTCCTCCCCCTCATTAAAAAAATCCAAGGAAGAGTAGACTCGTGGAGGAGCAAACTTCTCTCTTATGGCGGGCGGAATACCCTCATCAGAGCCAACCTAGGAGCTCTCCCGGTCTATTATATGCAAGCGTTTAAACTTCAAAAATGGGTCACGAATCAAATAGCTAGAGTTATTCATTCTTTCTTTTGGAAAGGAGAATCCTCTTGCTCGGGTGGTAAATGTCTTGTAAGATGGTCAAGAGTTTGCCTTCTGAAAAAATTCGGAGGGATGGACATTGTCGATTTAGCCTCTCAAAACAAGGCGCTTCTCCTAAAATGGATATGGAAGATAGATAATGACAAGGACGGGTTATGGGCACAAACGGTCAATCTTACCCAAGGAATATTCGACTCCATCATGCTATGTCAAGTACCACCTTCTACTTCTTCTTTCTTCTTAAAAGATTTATCCTCTCTCCTCCCAATCTATACCACCTCCACTTCATTTGATGCACAAACATCCCGTATGACCTGGAGATGGACCTCGAATGGGAATTACTCTTCCAAGTCAGCATATACCTTCATTAGATACCCTGGGATTAAATACCAATGGTACTCAAAATTGTGAAAAATTAAATGTCCACCTCGAGTACAAATTTTTGCATGGCTCCTCCTCCACAACAAAGTTTTAATAGCCGATAACCTTGCAAAATGACGATGACCACACAACGAGAGATGCGTGATTTGTAATCTCAATTTTGAGGACAAAATCATTTCTTCATCTCTTGCACCTTTGCAAAATGGGTACTGGATGGCCGCTCTAGGGTTTTTCGTAATTGCAGCCGATCTAGACATCTCATTCGAAGAGCTATGGCTGCATCACAGAGCGAAATTAGCAAAAACAGAGGCTAAGAAATGGGATATTCTTTGGATGGCTGGTCTCTGGAGGATATGGCTCGAGCGTAACAGACGAATCTTCTCAAATGTCCAACGATCGCCAACAGTTCTTCTCATGTGGGCTTCCACGGAGGTGACAAGCTGGATGGCAAATTGTTGAAGGCAGAGGAATTTTATTCTATACGCCTCTCTTATCTAGCTTTAACTTCATGTATTTTCTTTTGCTTTTAATCCATTGTAATCAAGCATGCGATCGCATGTATTTACAACTCAAAAAAAATAAAATAATAATACCAACAACATATCATGGCCCTCCCTGCATTTGAACTGGGTACCATAACCAGTGTTTTCTGCAATGATGAAAAATAACAAGATTATGAAATACCTACTTCAGAGCTCTTCTCCAAATGTTATCAGGATTTCCCGGTACAACAACCGCTCTTCATCAAACCCCCTCTTCACCGCAAATTTTCCGACTTGAAGTTACATTCATCTAGTTACTTGATCGGTACTCAGGTAGCTGAAGGCCTGACGGATTCCCTGTCTTTCAAGGTAGGAATAACCTGCAAGTAACAATACCACAACTGCTTTCCAAGTATTTTTCATATTTATGGGGTAATGTACACTCATGAAGGGTTAAAAAGCATCATTGTTTTATTGAAATTCCCATATATTTCACAATATGCAGAGAAGGATTGTGCACGATGCTGCTAAGGAAGCAGGGTTCCTCATTCCCGTACTTCTCCATGAACCGACTGCTTCGGCTATAGCATATCGAGGAAGTTAAAAGATTTGAATTTCCTGAAGATGAATCTGAAAAATTGAATGTAGTTTTTGCTGATATGGGCATTACTAGCATGCAAGTTTGCATTGCGGAGTACGTGGAAGATGAGATATGGATTTTATCTCATTCGTTTGATTTTTTTTTTTTTTTGAGTCTCGGTAGGCGATTGCCTACTGAGTATTATAATTTAATAAAAAACAACAAAAGCTTCAGTTTTGAGTTACAAACCCCCGGTGGGTTGAAAAGAAGGAAAAAAGGAAGCAAAGAACAGCTAACAAGCCTCACCCACAACTAAGATTACAAGTTAAACAATAAAAGAAATGACAGAAGGTCGGTTGTTGTGGGATCTCCTCTGCCCTTGTAGAACTTCTACCCTACGCCATTATTTTCCATAGATGAGCGTCCTGGCGAGCGAGTCCATCAATTATGTCTGACGTTGTTGATGAATTGTTGAATATGTGTTGGTTGCGATGTTTCCAGACGTTCCAGCAAACCGATACCCATACGCAATCCCACTCCTTCGCGTCTTCTTCAGTCGGACCCGATTTCCGTATCCTCTCCCAGAAATGCATAGGTGATGTGTCCGTGATTTCCGTTTGATTATTCATTGGGGGGAAGAGTCTTTGATGAGGTCTTGGTTAATCACTTTTCGATTAAGTTTAGCGAAGAACATGGTATCGATGTGACCAGTGATTCTGATCTTTACCGGCAACTATACAATGCTTGTGAGATGAACTTAGTTCAAGTGAGCATGCATCCTTTGAAATTTGTTAGGGCGATAAGAATTTGATTGGGTCTGTGGAGAGGAAGGAGTTCTAGAGAATTTGTTCCCCGTTACTAGAGCGGGTCGAGTGCACTTTAGAAATGGCATTGGAGGAGGCCGGCTTAGGTGTTGAGGATATTCATTTAGTGGAGAATATTGGATTTGCCTCTCACATTTGAGAAATTATTAACAAATTAACTGAGTTCTTTGGAAGGCAACCGAATCAAGTCAAGCTAGGAGAGAAGTTGCTTGCTTTTGGTTTCAGTTTGAGGTATTGCTATGAGGTACTATTAATTAAGTATTGAAATTTGAATTGAATTGCATTTCATCCCTTGTTTATTACTAGAAGAGATAAAGTACACTTTGGCCCCTTTCAATCAAGTCCCTAACGTTTCAATTTGTTCAATCAACCCTTACCTCTTTGATTTTGTTCAATCAAGCCCTCTATCCATTAAATGGTGGTGTAGCCGTTAAATGACATGGGAAAAATGATTTTTAGAAAATAGTTTTCGAAAAATAGTTTTCAGAAATTTTTTGTTCAATAAATATTTTTCAGAAATCATTTTTAAAAAAAAAATCAAAACAAAATTTCTGATTTTTTTCTCGAAAAATAGTTTTCATAAAAATAATCCAGGAAAGTTATTTTCAAAATACTTTTGTGAGAAATAATTTTTCCAAAAATTATTTTTGCGAGAAATACTTTTTTTTCAAATTTTTTTTTTACAAAAAATATGTATTGTAGAGCCATGTTAGCATTTAACGGCCGCATCACCATTTAATGGTTGAATGGACTTGATTGAAAAAAATTAAAGATGTTAAGGGTTGATTGAACAAATTGAAACGTTAGAGACTTGATTGAACATTGAACAAAAGGTAAGGGGTTGGACTTTTCTCTTATTAGAATGATTAATTGTAGGCTTAAAATAAAAATACAAGTTTCTACTAATATGAAATGAAAGATTACAAAACTTACATAATCAACCTTTTAAGTCACCCAAGTTAATTCAATTGCTTCAATTGTAATTAAAAGCAGCTGACCTGGATCAGGCTAAATCTGAACAAAACCAATCTAAAGCCCGAATCTGGTCCAATATTGAGCTAATTGATCATGCTAGACATGGAACAATTCAAATATATTGAAATTCTTTCTCGAATGAAAATAAAATAAAAAGGGTTTGAAACTACTTTTGACTGAATAGTTCAAGGAAGTACCCTCGGTACTGTGAAGGAAGTTCCATTTTCTGGATCAGCTGCTTTTTATCTCACTTTCATGTATGATAATATCGGTGATTCGAGGATTCCAGCTTGGATTGACAGATTCAAGGTGCGTGTTTAAATTATTTATTTATTTCTTTTTTTTGAGGAAATTTGGAGGAAGCTTGAGAATATCTCCCTTCCAAAGTGATTTTTCTAAATTTTAGAGTTTACATATAAGATTTTCAAAAGAAAGTAAAAAATAAAAGAGCAGCTAATAAGTTGGAAAAGACCAGCTTATAAAAGCTGAAAACTCGGGCCTCTAAATGAGAAAATAAAAAGAGTGAAAAAACAAAAAGCCCAACCTATTACAAACCAAACCCAAAGCCCAAAATAATAAAGTATGAGAAGGATTAACAGCCATGCCTCAAAGGGAGAAGCCGCCGGCTGCACCTCACTCATCAATCTTCACTTCACACACGGTTCTCCACTCATCCCTGACTCTGTCTCTCTTCACGATCCTCCATTAGAGCTCGATTCGGCCACCTCCTTCTCCCCCATTTTCTCAATTAGCTCGAGCTCTTCGTCACACTCTTCTATTAGTCTTGATCCCCCCTTCTCTACTCCGGTGAAAACTCTCCGGCACCTCTCACGCCATGTCACAAACAAAAAAATCGCCACAATCTGCCTGAGAATCATCCTCCCCCCGGTCTGTAAAGGTACGCCACCCGGTCTGTAAAGGTACGCCACTGCCTCGCTTAACGGCCTGTGGAGTTCCACCTCACAGCTCAGGGCGGCACACCACCGGCCCCAAATCTGATCGAGGTAGCGACATCCCCCAGTTAAGTGGCCCACCGTCTCCCCATCATCCAGACACAGAGAGCATCGACTAACCAGGTTGTGCCCCCTTTTCTGTAGGTTTTCTTGAGTCAAGATCTTCCCTTGCCTACGGATCCAAAGGTGGATCTTCATTTTCAATGGGATTTTTAGACTCCATATCGGTTTGAGTCCTGGTTGTTCAAAATCCTCACTCAACAACGCTTAGTAAGCCGTTTGAGTCGTGAATTTGCCTTTTTCATCATTTTTCCTTCTGATTTTGTCTGTCTCGGAGTTCAATTGAGTGTGGTTAATTAATTCCTGCAGGTGTTGGAGCTGCTCAGAAGGTTGATCTGCAGTAATTAGCTTGAAACCCTCGCTCAACTCCTCCAATCGCTTGTGTTGAGCAACGGAGCCCCCTGTCAGGTCCGCATGCGTGAACAGCGCCGGAAGCCGTTGATGCAGCAGCCCGTGGCCCCAGCCACTGTACCACAGGTTGATCTTCTCTCCCTCTCCAACCTCAAATTGTGTATTCTCATAAAACTAAGACAATAACTTAAGTAGAGATCGCCAGAAATATGATCCTTGAGTTGCGTTACCAGACCCATTCCCAGCTGTAACAATGTTACCGACTAACAAGATCCAATCTAGCCCTCCTCTGCTATGATAGTATTTCCAGAGCCACTTCATGTTCATAGCTGTATTGAAAGCACGTAGGTTAATGATGCCCATGCCCCCCCTCTCTTTTGGCATGCACACCTTATCCCAATCCACCAGATTATAACCAGTCCCATGAACCCCTTTCCATGGGAAATTTCTCCTGATTTTGTCCATCTCCTCAATCACCCATTGGGGAAATTTAAACACTGAAAAATGATATACAGGGAGCGATGTGAGAACAGCATTAACAAGTATTAGCCTCCCGCCCATGTTAAGCAAGACCCCTTTCCACCCTTGTAGCCTTTTTTCGAATTTCTCAATGATGACCCTATATTCATCTCTCGTGGGTTTTTTTGTTTAAATTATTTATATACTATCGTTTTGATCAAACCCATACCATACTGAATATTTAGGAGAATTTCAGATAAAATATAAATCAATTGAATCTGAAAAGGTTCAGTGCAAGTTTGAGGCTTCAATCAGTGAAAGTGGAATTCTTAAAATCAGACCATCTTTTGTAAGTCAAAATAACTAAACACTGGATTCTTTTAAAAAGAAAAAAATGTAGAGCAAAAAGTCTCAGCATTTAATCTTGGAACTTTGGCTTTGCATGTATCATTATAGGATGTCGAATGAAAAAGCGAATTACAGGTGTGATCCTTGTCTGCTTTTTTCATGTTCCTTTTTTTGAAGGAAAAAAGGCCAATGTAGCCTTAGATTCAAAATATACTGGAAAACTGTACACTGGTTTGCTTACATTACAAGCCAAGTCACCTTGCAAAAGTAAAGTTCAAAAACTAAAACATTTCAATAATGGTTGTTTGAAAGAACCACTTATACACTGCAGCCCTAATAAAACTTAATCCTGTTTTCTCTCAGTGTTTTATGTTGAGTTCTATTTTCTTGTTGTTATATTCCACTGTGTAGAGGATTTGTGTGCTTCTCCGAATAGTCCAGAAAAAGGCCCACCAATTTGTATCCCAGTTTGTCCGGCCATATAATGCTAATCGGATGTTAATGGTCTTGGTAACTTTTGCTCACATTTCAGGACTAATATTAATTATATAAATTAATTTTGAGTTTTTCGTATATTTTTGCTCTAACATGGACATGATGCTTCCAAGTTCTAATTTTGTGTGCCTCAGTTTTCCTCTCTGGGTTAATATGGAGTAGGCTTCTATTACCCTGCTTCCAAAGTATTTACATTATATTCACAAATAAACTAAGATAATACAACTGGAATAAACAGTTGTCTCCAAATTGAAAACAAAATGAACAAGATCATTCGCTTGATTTCCCTTGAATCTGTTTTCCTTCTTTGGTATGTTGTTCTTGTCCAAAAGGCACTTTGAACGAGTTGCTCATTCAAAGCTTTTTTTGTTGTACGGTCTATCACAATTAGCTTGTGGTTCCTAATTTTTTGAACCATATTGTGGTTTCTTAGAGAACAATATTATAGAAAAGACCCTGTTGTATTTCAAAATTTGAATAAAACATGTTATATTTTGGATAGTTCTAATTTGCCGTTTAAAATGGCAATGCCCCCATTTTGCCCCTCATGTTATCATATCGAAATCAGTAGAATCGGATGAAAAATCGGACTAATTTATATAATAAAATTCTTTTTAATTAATCGTGAGAATCGGACATTAATCGAATCGCCGAATCGACCGAATCAGGATCAACGATTCTTCAAACCATGGTATGAAGATCCTTCCCATAATTTTGCTTTCATTCTTGTATGCAGCTTGAAGCCTCAAAGCACTTGCTACCCATGGAAGAAGAAAGAAGAAAAGATTTAGAGCTTGAACTAGAGAAGAAAGGCAACCAGTTCAAAGGACTTAAAAAACTACATTATGAAAACTCACAGCGAGTACGTTTTATCTCAGAAGAGCAAATGAAGTGTTCTTTATTACTTTTGAATAAAAGGAGCAAATTTAATCTTATATAGTTATTCATCAAAACGAATCTTTAATAGTTTTTTTTGAAGCTTACAAATGTGAATCTATAGCATATAAATATTTAACTCTTTAATTGATACCAGTGTTGACCTCTATATCTCTCAACTAAGACAAACCATTTAACTAATGGAATTGACCAAGACTTCATTGGTAACTCATTTATATTATTCTACTTTACAAAAAAACATCTCTATTTTTATCATGCAGCTCGAAACAATCCAAAGCCTGCTTGCTGTGGAGAAAGAAAATGGTAGCACAATGAAAGAAGAACATGAGATGACTATACAGAAATTAATCAAAGGTTCTGCTGAAGTATGTCTTTTTTACTGCTTTCGCAATGTATCAAAAAATTAGTAGCGGATCTTAATAGGGACTAGGGTGGACAACCGCGTCCCTTAAATTTTGAAGTAGTAATAATATATATATAATTACTAGCAAAACCCTTCGCGCGTTGCGTGAGATATATCACACAAAAATAATTTGATCATGTCTCAAAAAATATAATAGAGCACAACAAAAAATTGTAGAAGTCATTTTCCAAGAAATTGTTTATTAACACTCATACATCATAAACAAAAGAACCCATACGTGTCTCTAACTAAAATGAAAACAAAAAAACAAAAAAAAGAATACTTTGGGTAACATAACTGGAATCTCTAAAATAACTTGAATTTCTATGTATTGTACTCCAAAGCTGCATGAAATGAAAGAAAATTCAAATTAGAACAAACATACCAAATTATGTTAAATATTTAGGATGAAAAAAAATTAGAATGAGCATATCAGATTATGTTAAATATTTAAGATGAAAACAAATAAGTATGCAAATGGCCTCTAGCCTAATTGGTCAAGCTCAATGCTTGTGAACCTAGAGGTTGTGGGCTCAAATCCCTATCAGCATACTTATGCAATAAATGTTGCCTTCAAAAAAAAAAAATAATAAGTATATTATAAACTTTTATTTGGTTCATTTCGAGAAACTTGCTTAAAGGAGCATCCTTAGCAGTGACATACTTAGTTAGAAAAGAGGACAAAATAGAAGAAAACATTTAGAATAAGATTTATAAATGCAAATATTTGGTCTTGCTTATTGCATACGTGAAAGAGTTTAAATGTATGCAATTTCACAATATAACACCAACCAACATTTATTTGTTATATCAAAACAAAAGATATAAATGGTGAAAACTAATGGGAAAATATTAAAATACCTCTTCCATGACGAATGTATTAGTCTGAGATGGTGAGTTTCTTGCATATAAATTGCTCTCATCCTCAACTCTCAAATCTAAAATAAAAAGAAAACTTAGCACCCCCTATTTAGACATATTTCACAAAAGATAGCTAAACTATTATTTTACTCTTTAATAACACATTAGAAATATGCGTTGTATTTACTGGACTAATTGAATTTCACAAAGAATATAGGTCGTTCCACACCCTTTCACCTCACGCTAACCAAATTAGTCTTAAACTTAATTTAAATCAACAATTTTTGTATAAAAAGTCAAATTGATAAATAAGGAAGATATAATACAAACCTCATTTCTTTAATGGCTAATTGCCACATTACCATTTTGAGCCCTAATTTTTCAGTAATATGTTTTACACCTCTTTTGCGGTCAATCTAATTCGGTTCACTCAATCCCGTCCACTTCTCATCTTATTACAGATAGCAAACTAATTGAATTCATCATGCATGCAATAATCAGTCATGCATGTAATAAAATTTGAATAAAACATTTTCATAAGAAACTATACTTTAGGAATAAAAAATACATCGAAATTAGACAATTAAAAAATATATTTAAAACTTTAAGCTATTGAAAATTTGAAATATATATATATATATATATATATATATATATATATATATATATATATATATATATATATGGGGCCGGTTATATTGACCCCACTTTATTTTACCCCACTTTTACCCCGGTGAAAAAATTGGTTATAAAAAGCGAAAATTCAAATTTCAACCGTATGGATGGAATATATATGTTTTGAGTATGTTGTAGATCAATTTTCACAGGAATTGGAATATTATATCATTGCCATCATGTATTATCAAAATATGTATTTATATGTTTTGATGATACATGATGAATTTTGATGATACATGATGGCAATGATATGATATTCCGATTCTTGTGAAAATTGATCCACAATATATTCAAAACATATATATTCCATCCGTACGGTTGAAATTTGAATTTTCGCTTTTTATAACCACGGGGTAAAAGTGGGGTAAAATAAAGTGGGGTTAATATAACCGGCCCCTATATATATATATATATATATATATATATATATATATGAAAATGGAAAAAAGACAGTACATCTTTTCCCTCGACTGGAGGGCATAAAAGTAAATTTTATCACTCTATACTATATCAGGATGAAAGAATAAATATATTAGTGGAATTCAGTGAAATGCAGATGGATCGGAAAGACTTTGGAGTGTGCACTTGATTTCTACCATAATTACTGGAATTAAGAGTTGGATTATCAGCAAAAATATCAAATATTAGTTTATTATAAATTTATAATGGTAATAACAATTTACTGATTATTCAAAGAAATCATATCATGTTGCTTCCTACCTATCACTTTGGTCCATCAACACTTGGATATACTTCCCACTTATCAAATCCAATGCCTGGTTGGAAAAAAAAAATGAGTTATATGTCAAGAGAAATTTGCAAAAGCCCCTCCATTATGCCTAGATTGCAATAAAGTCCCTATATTATTAGAATTTGATCATTCCCTCTCAGAACCATCATCATCATCATCGTCATCATCATCATCATCGTCGTCGTCGTCGTCGTCGTCGTCGTCGTCGTCGTCATCATCATCATCATCATTATTATTATTATTATTATTTAAGAATGTTTAAGAATCTATAATAATATTTTAAATACCTCAGTTGATGATATATCATATAATTGGACCTTTTTTGTTGTATTGCAATGTTATATGTAGAAATCAAATACTGAATTAGAACCAAATAATATAATTCCAGCATAATTGATGCTTATTTTAAGGTATAATGAGATCAGATGCCTAATGCATACTTGCAGAAATTATATACTACTTTAAAAATAAAGTACTTTCAATTGCAGATTTTTGAAGAACTTTCCAATAGCAGAAAGTTGTTTAACATTCCAAATCTTTTCAAATCTTTTGAGTAGAAAAGGAAGCTTCTTAATCAAACAAGGAAGAACGTAGTCTTGGAGGAAGTTTTTTCAGAAGCACCGAACGAAGTGGAAAGTTTGACGTACCTTTAAAGAGCATTAAGTTTGCAATTTGAACTCGGTCCCTTGCAAAATGGTGTGGAATTAGTCATTTTCTTGTGTCTTTCCCTAAATATCCTTCCAAGTGTCATAAATCTGAAACATTCCATTTCCATTTAGCTATTATGCTAAAGTGAAATTAAGGTTTTTACTGAGAAGTGGTAAACCATATTAAAGCATATCATTGACTGAGGATAAAGGATAAAATATGTTATCGTAATTTAGATCTATTTAATACATTGGAAACATCCATACATTGAAGACACTGCAAAAAACACAGATTTGATTTGAAGTAAAGAATAGAGGAGAAAAAAATTTGAAGTTGAAAATTTGAAGTAAAGAATAGGGGAGAAAAAAATGAAGAGGTTGAAACAAACCTCACGCATTCTGTACATGGCGATGCTTCTCAGTAGCTTCCAAGTCCCAAATTCCCTCTTTACCTGATCCCAAATTTCAAAACAAAAAGGACAAATATGTAAAGAAGTCCAAATAAACTGAAAATTTTGAACTTTGATTCTTCAAAGAGAGTAAAAGAGAGGGATTAGATTAGGCTGATCATCAATTTTAAGTGAAAGTGATTTCTTCCAATCAAGAATTTTAATGGCGAACTACTCTCCATTCGTCACGTCACGCACGCATTTTACATTTTCAGGCGGATTGGACCAAATAACGGCTGGACACACCACTACGCACACAATCCTCTTTGCCGGCGATACCTAGCAGAGGAAGCAGTGGACTCAAAACTAAATTCTCTTCGCACAACAACTGTTTGTTGAAATCCAAACAAAGAAAGAAAAGAGAAAAACTTCAAATCAAAATCAAAATCAAAATCAAAATTAAAATTAAAATTAAAATCAATAATGTTGTTCTCGGTTTGATAATGTTTAAAATAATTCCGTAATTACTAATCTTGTTTGAGAATGTCTTATTAGCTCAGAATGTCACACGCTCAAGTTTTCGGAAATGGAGATTCATCGGAATGGAAGTATCTCTCTGATCTCAGAAGAATAAGAAGTCGTCACGCATGCAAAGTTTTCAAGAGAGTATTTCAAGGCGTGGGAGCAAGCTTCTTAGTTCTTCGTGTGTGTTTTTTTTTTGTTTGGTGAGCAATTTAATTCTTATTAAAAATGGAGTATAATCTGCAATTTTGCCGATTCTGGCCAGTTCCGTTGTCAACGGAAGTGGTCCGTTCCCAACGGACCACTGTGTTGGCAACGGAACCCTCCGTTGAGCAATCTTTCATTCTGTCATTTGTTCTGGCTGAAATTGTGTACAGTCCGTTGGCAACGGAACTGTTCCGTTGGCAACGAAACTGCAGGAGTTTAGCCGTTTGGTTTGAAATCTTCCTTGATTGTTTTCTGTTCTTGGCAGTCCGTTGTCAACGGAACTACGCAGTTTTCCTTTTCTAGGGCTGCTTCCTTCCTTCTTTAAAAAGGGGAGCCGCCTTTTCTTAGATAACGAACGAATTCTTGACACAAAAAAAAACAGAAATACTCTTTTCTTAATACTGTTGAATTGCTCTAAAATTTAAAGTGAGATTAGTGGAGTTTTTGAGCGTGTTGCTCGTTGGTTTGTTGAAGTTCAAGAGATCGAGTTTGTAAGTTATTGTATCCACCGGCCGTCAAGAGGTTATTGTAAGGTGACGGTGGTTCGAGGTCTTGTACGATCTTGTTTGTTAGTGATAATCGGAGCCGCTAGGCAAGTCCCAGAGAGTAGGCAACTCGTGAACGCGGTAAGGGCCGCTAGCGAGTAAACGGGTGGTTAAGGCTAACGCAACCACCTCGCCGAACTTCGTCAACAAGTTCGTGTGTTCGATATATCTGTACTTTTTCCTTTTTACTCTATTTTCTTATTTATTTATCTTTCTTTGTTAATTAGTATTCAAACAACCATCAACAAAGTCTAAAAACAATAAAAATTTAAAACCCTAAAAATACATTATTTACGTTTCCGCATTTTAGGCTTTTTTAACCCCCATATAGGCCTCAACCGAATAACAATTGGTATCAGAGCGGGAATACAGACCGTTTCAAATTCCAATTTGAAACAACGTGTATTTTCGATCTATGGCGACGCTTCAGACTAATCGACTACACATCTTTTATCCGGAGAGACTCGATGGTAAAAATTGGAATGTTTGGAAGAGATGCATGGTGATTGTCTTCGAACTACGTGGACTTCGTCATGTAGTAGAAAATAGTTTTATCATAGAATTTGTACCCAATAATACCACAAACCATACCGATACAACGAAAACAAATATCACACTTGATATAATGGCACAAAATTTAATTCTCACAAATATGGTAAATAATTTATCGATTATAACGGATGGTTGTATTAATTCCCATCAAATGTGACGAGCCCTCCTAAATCGATTTGAGGGAAATAGTCAAATGAAGATGACCAAATTAATGGAACTGGAATAATAATTTGACTATTTACGGATGATTGAAGGTGAATCCGTCGAGGATATGTACACTCGTATGTCGCATATCCGAAACGGATTCACCGCTTTAGGAAAGACCCTAACAAATTCTCGAGTTGTAGGGAAATTAATCAGGGGAATGCCGCAAAGATGGGAAGAGTTTCATTGGAGATGATGATGGCGACGCAAGAGATCGGCCCAGAAGATCTAATCAGTTATTTCCGGAACTACGAAGCCCGACTCAAGCAAACAGACTCTCAACCGTCAACCGTAGCCATGCCGGCAATCGATGCACATGATGAGAAGATGGTGTTTCCTGTGAAACGATTTGGTGATATACGAGTACGAGAGAAACTGTTTAACGACAACCGTCGACCCAACAACAAGAAGGTGTATTGTTTCGAGTGCAACAAGATGGGGCATACGATGGAAAACTGTTACACACTTCATCCTGAGCTTGCACCTTAGAACAAGAAAGAAGACGAGCGACAAGAAAAACGATATGATGATATGCGTGTGAAAAGACGCGATAAAAGACGTGATGACAAGGCAATGGACAAGAAGAAGAAGAAGTTAAAGAACTACTCGAGCGATTCATCCAACTCCGCCGAATCGGAATCTGACTCCGACCCGGACATGGCGAATGTCGCATTCATGGCGTACGATGACGTGGACGAGGTATGCGAAAGGGCAATACAAGAGATGATTCGACTAGGACAGCTTCCGGCTCTACGTCGTTTTTCTCCCGCGACATCCTCCGTCGATTTTACTTCCCCCGGTTCTTCGCGCGACATAAGTCGCGAGGTATATCTAGATCCCACTCTTAATTATGTTGTAGAAGAGGTAAATGTTTCTAGTTCCAATCAAGTAATTGAAAATGTAGAACCCAGAACCCGCGATGATCTAGAACAAGAATTGGAAAGGTTTCGGGAGTCTCTTATTAGTACCAAGGAACTTTTTATTGTTTCCAAAGCCTCGGTAAGGTGTACAAGGCAAAAATAAAAGAATTTAAAAAATTAAATTTAAATGATAATAACAACTCAATCGACGAAAACTTAAACAAGAAAATAAATAATTGTATTTATGAAAAATTAAAAACTGAAATTAATCATCTAAAAGTCGAAATTGTAAGTTTAAAATGTGAAAATAAATCTCTCAAGTCTGCTTGCGCCAGCAATGTCACAAGCAAACTTGATTTAGGCAATTTATTTATAAGGCAAAAACCAAATGATAAAACTGGCTTAGGGTTCAAGAAAGAGATCGGTACTAAACCCGCTCCTTCGAGACTTAAAAAGCATACAATAAAAAAGGAGCTCAATCAACCGAGGAGTAGAGGAAGTGCGTTAATGTACCGTGACTACTCTAAGGGTCAAAGTCTTAAAAGTCGAACTTCTAAAAGGTTTATTGATAGCAATAGGTTTCACTATTTTCATGATTTTCGACATATTCATGAGAATAACCGCGGTGTCACAACTGAAAGACTTTATAAAATAGGTCCTAATGGTTATTTTTATGAAATAGTCGACACACATGTTCCGAGAAAGATTCAACCTAATGAATCACAACATCGAGCTCCCAAACATTACACTAATGCACATAAAAAACAAAGCTTTTCAAACTCAAACAATTTTGCGAAATCAAACAATTTTTCAAAATCAACTGTTTTTTGTGCCAAGTCGACCGTACCAAATCTTAGGAAAGCCGAGTTTTCAAACCACTATAAAAATCATTTTGTGAAAAGTACTGAAGAGACTTCGAACCCGACTTGTTTTTTTTGCAACTATTGTTGCAAAACAGGCCATATCTCTCTAGAGTGTCTTTTGCGTAAACCTTCTTCAAAATTTGTGTGGTTGCGAAAAGACATAAATGTTGAAAGCAACTCCTCATTAAATGAGGAGAAATCGAAGTCTACCTAGACGCTTCGATTTCCCCTATTTAAATTAGTCATATTCTAAGAGGGAGTTGTGGTCAAGTTTTGTCTTGACAGATCTAACTTGTGGTCGAGAAAGTTTTTATTTTTTAGATACAGGAACATTTCGACAACTAGACAGGAATCAATCAAGAAATGTGGACATTCGACGCAACTTGTGTCTTTTGCAAATCAAGGTCTTGTGAAGAAATTGATCGAGTTGGCTAAATGGAATTGAAGACAACAATATTCTCGCCAAGTCACGAGCATCTTCTTATCTATCTAATACTTGGTCGAGGTTATGCTATTCTTGATAAAATAAAATAAAAATTTCTCATTATATATTATTTCTTCGGTGCTTTATGTCTTCTCCTTGGATTTTTTTTTGGGGACTATTTCTCTTTAACTTTATTTAAAATATTATATATATGTTTCAATAATATCAAAAAAAAAAAATTTACCTTGTCTTGATGAATGTTTATTTTAAAACCCCTTCTGAACAGTTTTTGTGAAACATTAAAGTAATCTCTAAGTTTTTTTTTCGGGTTATTGAATTCAGGGGGAGCATCTATTTAGGGGGAGCTTTATTCTCTCTCGTTTGATGATCCCTTTTGACTGTTTTTCAAAAAGGAGGAGAAGGTATAAAATGCCTACATTTTACGGAATTATTTTGAAAATCATCAAAATGGGGAGATTGTTGTTCTCGGTTTGATGATGTTTAAAATAATTCCGTAATTACTAATCTTGTTTGAGAATGTCTTATTAGCTCAGAATGTCACACGTTCAAGATTTCGGAAATGGAGATTCATCGGAATGGAAACATCTCTCTGATCTCAGAAAAATAAGAAATCGTCACGCATGCAAAGTTTTCAAGAGAGTATTTCAAGGCGTGGGAGCAAGCTTCTTAGTTCTTCGTGTGTGTTTTTTTTTTGTCTGGTTTCATCTAATTACAGCAGAGAAACCTGCTCTTGAGTTTGAAAACCTGGAAAAAGTGATTAATGAATTAGAAATTTCAGAGGAAAATGATACAATCAAGTGGAAATGGGATAAAAAAAAAAGATCTTCTCAACCAAAAACGCATACAAAACTATTATGCTGGGGGGATTAACCTTTTCTAATCTGAAATATCTCTGAAAAATAAAGTTACCTCTTAGAATGCACATCTACTTTTGGATTAGAGGACAAAGGAAGATTTTAACACAAGACAACCTATAAAAAAGGGGCAGAACACTTGTTAATAGGTTTCTTTTGTGCAAAAACAATCTTGAATCGGTACATCACTTATCTGGCGAGTGTGATTTTGTCAATTCGCACTGGGATTTATGGAGAAGGGGTATGAGCAGAGAGGCTGCTTTATCTGAATCGATGCATGCTATGTTAGCCAGCTTGTACATGGAACACGGCAACTTGAGAGCTAAACAACTCACTGCGGTGTTCGCCTTTGTTATGTGGAGAGAATGTTGTCGCAGAGTATTCTCGGATGTGGAAAAGAGGGGTTCTGTTTTGATTGAAGAAGTGGAGGATGAAGTGGAGTTAGTGAACCTTTTGAATAGAGATGAAAATGACGGCAGAGAGGAAAGTAGAGAAGCGAGAGAGTAGAACGAAATAGTTTCATTAAAAAAGCTTCAGACAAAAAGCGGCGGAATGAGCAAAGGCAATAGAGAGAAGATGATGCTTTGTCCAGATTAAAGACGTGTGGCAAGAGAATAAGTGTCAAAACCTAATATGATGAGTAAAACTTTATTTTTTGGACTTTTAGATGTAAGAGATATTGTGGATTGGGCTTTTAATTTTGGTAATTCTTTTAGCGGATTGGGCCGATTTGTTTTAGACTTGAGCATAATTTTTCTTTTTTCTTTTTATAGATCTATATTTTGTAAATAAATTAAAAAAAAAAAGGGATGTAACATACAAATTTATAAATGGAAAAATAGTTTCACATTTGGAAGAGGCATTGAGGGCCATTGGATTATTTGAATATTTTATTTACTGATTTATACATTTATTGATTAATTTAGTGCACAGCCTTGTTATCTCACTTTCATTTTTTGTAAGATCAGAATTTAATCATGAGAACAATTTTAAAAGACGAAAGATAATGTAACGTCTGTATATTTTGTAGGTGGAAATTCTAAGAAGGGTTAAGCATCCCAATATCATCACACTCATAGGAGCTTGCTTGAAGACTAAGAAACTTGTTTATGAATTTGTACCAAACGGCAATCTTCAGGACCACCTCAGAGATCGTAGAAAATCACTTTCTTGGAAAACAAGGATCCACATATCCTCGAACATTTGCTCGGCTCTCATCTCTTCACACTACCAAACCCTATGGCCTAGTTCATGCTAATATAAAGCCTGGCACCATTCTCCTTGACTCAAACTACGGATGCAAGCTCAATGGCTTTGGCATTTGTCGTGAAATGGATCTCACCGAAACCGACATGACTCCTTATTATGAAGAGATGGGCAGTATATGTGGCACTCCTGGATACATAGATCCAGAGTACATTCAAACTAATGTCTTGACCCCCCAATCTGATGTTTATGCATTCGGTATTGTATTACTGCAACTAATCACTGGAAAAGCTCAAGCACTATATCTAATCCCCAAAGAACATGGAGCACAAGAAATAAGAACTTGGGTGGAGAGAGAAATGATAGAAGGGACATCTGACAATATGGCTAAGCTGGTGGACAAGGTGTGTGATGCTTTGGCAAAGTGGCCACCGGAAGTGGCAAAGAAGTTGGCAAAGTTGGCTCTAAGGTGCAGCGAAAATGAGAGGAAGAAATGGCCTGATTTAGCAAATGAAGTCTTGGTTGAGCTCAAAGATTTGGAGCTCATTGTTTATAGGTCACAAGATTAGGTATTTCCTGTTCAATCAATCGGCCAATCCATTTTTTCAGTTATGTTTTCTTTTGTATCTTGTAATGCTATGTTTGTTGCTTGGTTTGCCTGTTTTGGTGACTATTCAGAAAGTTTATTAGAAAACTTCAAGCAAAAATGTAGCTCGTCCTTCGTTTCATTTTTCTGATTATACTTTTTATAAGCATCTATTTTAGAAGTTAGCTTGTGACTTGTGAAATCACTGAAATGTTTGTGTTTCTGATTGTACTTTTTATACGCATCTATTTATAGAAGTTAGCTTGTGATTTGTGAAATGTTTGGTGTTTCAATTAGAGGTGACATTGAAATATTCTGCATGGACCCTTCTATTTCTTCCATAAGCCCGAACTGAACCCTACTAACTGCTACCACGATTTTTGTCAATTAATAGAATGAGAGAGAAAAGAAGAATAACTAGCATTGTATATAAACTATATTGTGAGGTTTTGTAGAGTTATTATTACCAATTTATGATTACTGTACTGCACAATTGCCACCTGATATAGCAAACAAATAGTTCCCATTATTTTAACTTGTTTCAATCTACTATATCACATTGTTTGTCAAATTACAACTTGTTTTGGCGCAAAGAAGATGTAAAATGGGTACAAAATCGTATATAGTTATATAAATAATGATTATTCAGTGATCAGGTGATGGTTTATTGTGAGAAAAATCCATAATAAGCTAAACACTGGTCAATGAAATACTAAACTCTGAAAATCCTGTCGCACACTAAAGGAGATAATTCCAAGCACTCAAAAGGCTTATTTTGAATAATTTACAGTACCCAATCTCAGTGACAAATATCCACATAAACCAAGAATCAAGCTGACAAGCCAGTAAGTCAGGTAAATAAATCATCAATGTAAACAACAACAGTTCATCCAAAATCGCAAAGTTACCTCAGAGAACGCGAGGGATGAAAGCAGTGCGGCCGATTCACCATTGGTAGAGGAAGATTGGATCCATTCGTCTTGAGATAGCCCATGATATGATTCGGTTAGAGTATGAGCTTCGAAATCTAGAATTATTACTAAACTGACTGAGCCTGCGTTCTGGATGAATTCGAGATTTCAGTTCCAGTGTTTGCTCTGGCTGGCCCATGGGCTTTTGGATCCTTGTAATTCCAGGAGAGGCAAGTAAGGCAAATGATATGGCCAGGAAAATATTTGACAAAGACAGAAAAATTATAGTAAAATGATATTTTTATTTTCTTTCTATATATCAATTAATTGAATTAAAAAAGTTAAGAAAATATTTGTTGATTATTCTCTCTCCAACATTATTGCCATTAAAATTCAAAAATCTATAAAAGACAACTAACTAAATTTGTGATATGTTTTAATTTTTTGTAATATTAATGTTTATGTTCATGACATCATTAATTATATTAATATGTTTCTCCAATTGCTAAGGCTATTTAAAAAATAAAACGTTCAATAATATTACAAATGATTTAAATTACAAAATATTTCATTATTTTTCAACTTTATTATGTGGGTTGGTAGTTGGATAGTTACTCTATAAACAAGAAATGAGTGTTAAAAATAAAAATGACTAATTCATATTTTTGATGAGTCATTAAATAAGACAAATGCGAAAATGAGCAAGAAAAATATTATGGATAAATTAGAGATAATTATATTATTAGTGCATTTATTATCCAATTCTTTATTTTCTTTTTAATTCATTTAATGGACATATACAATAAGGATAATAACGTCATTTTTTAAAATGATTTCATGCCCGCATCAATTATTTTCTTGCTCGCAAGTAATGAGTACCCACTTGTCTAATTTAGTTTTTGGATATTCGTATCTCGTGTGACATGGGCTCTCCTCGTTAAAACTTTGCTTCCTATTCCAAGTTCAAACTAACCACACTTATTTTTCATTGAATAGAAAAGAGTTTGATCACCGTTCTTTCGTTTGATGCTTATTCGAGTTGAATTCGTATTTACATCTAGGGATGTCAATGGGGCGGGTCGGGTATGATTATTCTCTTACCATAAGCTACCCATACTAAAATATGTTATTATTCTTATCCATATTCAACATTACCACGGTTATTTTTTCATCTCCATACCTTATCTGCCGGGTGTCTGTCTACCCGCGGTAAAAAACGTATACTCGGAAATTACAATCAAAACACCAAAACAATTATGAAAATAAAAAAAATAAAATATAAGCTTACACAACATAATTCAAAATTGAAATATTAAGACACTCAAAATTAGTAAAATCCAAATAAAAATATTAAAAGTCATTAAAAATTTAAAATTAATTATGAATTATACTAATATAATAAAAGTTAGCCATGATTTTTGCCACATGTCAACATCAGGTTTAATGAGAAGTTTTGGCCTTAGGATCATGATCTAATGGAGAGAACATACCATCCAAATAGCATGAAAAAAAAATAACATTTCTAATTCTCTTTTTTCACACGGTTGGGCCAAAAGGGCCAATATTTTGAGATGATTTGTGGGAATTTGTGTATATAGTTCATGCATTGACTCAGTACCAAACCACAATATTATTCATGAAGACCCACCACATGGATTGTTACATTATATCTTGATAATAAGTATATAATTGTGTTGATTTTATATCTTGTTGGTTATAATTCTAAAATTAACCAAATAAATCATAAAATAATGATAAGAATGAGACAAGCCTGGATGTAGCTGTGCGATCAAGTCGCAATTGCTCTAAAAACAGATTTATGTCCTCTAGTACATGATTTGCCGTCTATCCACCTCCAAGGTTCTACACCACGAGAAAGTCCCGTATCCGCTCCGGTAGCACAGTCGCAGAGCGGGCCTTCATTTCAAAAAGAAATGAAGCCGTGCACCATGATCTCTCAAACCAAGTTTATGTTGTGTAATTGGAAGAAGTTATTTTTGAGTAGGAGGAAGAAGAAGAAGAAGACGTGTTGTGTTGTATCTGTTGAATTGGTGTTATGTTTAGAAAGGAGTGAAACTCCTTTAAAAATATCAACAAAATACAACAATAAGTTTTGAAATTTACTTATATTATTTATATAATAAATAATATACAACATATCTAGTCCTCCTAAATAATTAGGAGCCAATATGAAATTATCTTTTTCTTTTCATTAGATGTACTAATGTGCAAATAGTAAATATATTCTATGAAGTATACTTTCATCCCAAAATACACACTCCCATAATATTTCAAAATGTCATTTAATAAATTGAAATTACAGTATAATGGCTTCCAATAAACGTGTCTCTTTAAAACATTTGTTGTCCCTAAGAAAACCGTAATTTGTCATAATATTATATAGATTATAGCTCAGCGAAAATGAGAGGTACATACATATTCACATAAGGCTTTTAAAACAGAGAATGTGTAAGTTCGAAGGCAATTTCATATCATTATGGAGCATTATTCAATAAGAAATTTCTTCAAGACAAAATAGTAAAATTTTCAATTTTGTTCGAGCCGAAGCTAAGTGAGGGTAGATACTAGTTAATTAATCATTATTACAAGAAAATTCAAGTTTTAGCTTATGCTGACACGTGTCCTGAATGACTGAGTATATTAGTATATTTTGATATAATAAATCACAAAAAATGAATTGGTCGGATGGTTTTTGCTCTTCGCCTTCAACTGAAGGGTCATTGGTTCGGTTCGAATCACGGAGAGAGCGCTTTTCATTTCTTTTAGGGGCCCAGTATTAAACCGAGTATATTTATGTATTTTGATATATTAGAACACAAAAGGGATTTGGATGGATGGTTGGGCGTTTCCCCCTCAATTGAAGGCTCCTCGGTTTGAATCCCGGGAGAGCGTGTTTTTCTTTCTTTTTTATAAGCGCTGTGTTCTATTTGAATAATTTATTAACATATGTGGTACATTAAATCAATATTTGTTAATTGGGTGGTTTGGATAGGTGGTTGGCTATGTTGCACCGATACTGATATGCGCGTCGTATCTGATACGATACGGACACGGCGATACGGCAATTTCAAAATATCTCTGGACACGATACGTTTAATATATATATTATTATATTATTAATTATATATCTAAAAATTTTAAAAATATAAAAAATAACTAAATATGATAAAGAAAACGACAAGAAAATAATGAGAGTGAGAAATTAGAAAACAATCATTTTTTTAAATAAAGAAGAGATATGATAGCGTCTTTAGTTATCCTTCTCATGAGTTAGTTTCATCAATAAAAAAAGAAAAAAAATAATATTAAAACAAATAGGCTTTAAAAAAGATCATTTTTAACAAAATAAATAAATAAAGAAGCAAAAATGGAATTATAGAAAAAAAATAAAAATTAAATTGGGATTTAAAACATTGGGCCGTGTCCTCAGCCGTGTCCCAGCCGTGTCCTCAGCCGTATCCTCAGCCGTGTCCCAGCCGTGTCCTGCCGTATCGGAGCCGTGTCCGAAAGTTAACATATATTAAAATATTCGGATACGCCACGTGGCGTGTCCGAAACGTATCGATGCTGTATCCGTATCCGATACGTGTACGGCTGATTTTTTGAAGTATCCGCGTAACATAGGTGGTTGGCGTTTCCCCTTCAAGTTGAAGGCTCAGTTTTGGACAGGTGGTTGGCATCTCCCCTTCAAGTTGAAGGCTCAGATTTGGACAGGTAGTTGGCGTTTCCCCTTCAAGTTGAAGGCTCCTCGGTTCGAATCTTAGGGAGAGTGTTTTTTTTTTTTATAGGCCCAATGTCCTATTTGAATAATTTATTAACATATTGTGATACACTAAATCACGGAATATTTGTTGAATCTTAGGGGGAGTGCTTTTTCTTTATTTTTTATAGGCCCAATGTCCTATTTGAATAATTTATTAACATATTGTGATGCACTAAATCACGGAATATTTGTTGGTCGGATGGTTGAGTGTGGTGCATTAAGTTGAAGGACTTGGTTTTGCTCCCAACAAAAGCACTTTTTCACTTATTTTTTTACAGGCTCATTGCTAATTGAACAAGTGTCTTGTTTTTAAAAGAGACTAACATAATGCTCACGCTTCGCTGCGAATATTTAAATTTGTTATTCATTTAAATTTATATATAAATCTCATTTATGAAAAATCTAAATAATAGTTTGAAATAAATTTCGAGTACATAAATAATATATAATAATTATGCTATGTAAGTTGGTTATGCTTATGTTTAAAATTATTTTCAATTACATCATAAGATATTTTATTCATATATTATTCATTCAAAAATATTTTCTATATCACATCAATTTTATAAGGATGGATAACTTTATACAAATAAATTTACATATAAGAAATAAAATAACATAAATAATAAATTCATAATTTAAACAAAAAAATAATTCAAAAAATAATTTCGATTATTAATTTACAATCTTAATTTATGTTTGCATTAAGATTTCTAAGATAATATCATCTTTTTTATCTCTTTAGTTTTCTTGTGTCGTTATCTATTGACATATTATATTAAAAAAATCATGTATTGATCAGACGATGAAAGATATCAGAAAAACTAAAAATACACGATAATTTATTTCATGTATTTTAGTTGAAACCCCATAAGACTTAATTATAGATGATTAACTTTAAAAAAATATAAAAATAATAATTATATTTAGCATGATGTGTAAAAAAGAAATATGATATTATTTATATGAAAAAAGTATGTTTACTATACATAAGAAAATGTGAAATAACTCATTTTTTGAAGAAAAAAAATTGTCACCACTATTTTTCTTATTTATTTTTTGTCAGTTGTTAAAGTGATACAGATTATCCGTAATACATTAAGTAATATAATATATTTTTTAATAATCTAGAATTTTATTTGATATGATAGTTCTCACGTAATTGGAAATATAATACGAAATATTAATCTAACTAACCATGTGATATTGTGCTAATAATTCAATTGAAAAGCTAAGATTTTTAAAAAACAATTGATCCAACGGCCGAAATAAAATTAACGATAAGTCTCTTGATAACTCAAAGAATGATGAAAAATAAAAATATAAGGTATAACTTAATGAGGATATCATTTTTGTACATGTTTTTTGGCCTTTTTATGTACTTGTTATTTCGTGTTTATGGAGCAATTATGAATTCATGAAATTACATAATAATGAAAATTTATTTTTTATTCTTGTATATGTTTGTAAGTATTTAGCCAGTATATTTTCTTAATCAACCTTTATTTGAATAAGTATATTAATATTAAACTTTCTAAAGATTTCATGAACAAAAATAATTAATATTAATAAGTTAACAACATATGTTATAAATAATTAATTGGTTTTAATGAATATTCATAAATTTGAAGGTTTTGATGATAATTAGGTTAGAGAGAGAAAGAATCAACAATAAAGAATGATATATTCTTGCCTTTCTTAACTCAATTGATTGATATATACAAATAATGGTAAATAAGTCTTTTTGTCAATATTTTTTCTGCTCCTATCAAATCATTTCCTGCTCATATCATTTCCCGAAATAAAAATCACAAACTCAATTCTTTGTGATATGAAGGTTTCCTCCTAATTGGAGAGAGAGAGAAAGGTAAATCTAAGAAGTAAAATACATCCTTGAACTCATATAAATAAATAAAAATAACCCAAAAAAAAGAAAAATTGGACACTAAATGTGTTAATTTTATTTCTAGTATATATAAAAGTTTCTTATTTCACACGAGTTGTCCGTTGGATACGTATAGTTATGGATATTATCGGCATTGTCTTTTCATCTCTGTAACCGTACCCGTATTCAACCCCATATATTTTCCATCCTCATATCCGTACCCACAGGTATGATAATCGGATTTTACCCGCCCTGTTTAGGCCGAGTACGGGTCGGTGATGGATGTAGATCAGTTCTAATGCAGTTTGGGTATACTCATAAACTAAGAAATCCTATGGCGACCAATACATTTTTTCTCTTATGTTAAGCTTTTGTCACATCTATATACTTCAAGAAAAAAAAAATTTCCCCTTAAAAATACCCTAATTTGTTATTTGCATTTATTATTAAAGTACTAAAAACGAAACATATGACAAAATGAATTGTGTAACCCATAGTGCGGAATAAGTGAAGGATTTTTAGAGGACACTAGTGAAGGTCCATTAGTTCATATGGATTGGATCCCATCTGATTTAAATCTAGCAAAACGAGAAGATTTGTATTAATTCATTCCTTACGAGTTAAACATGTATTTAATTTATTTAATATTAAAAATTAATTTGAAGTCCTTCTTTTGTTATTACTTTATATTATATCTAGACCTGGATCCCCATATAATCTAGTAATTTATTCAATGAATTCTGACACTGTTATACATGTAATTAATTTATTAAACAATAAATATTAAATAGTATGGCAACTTGGCACTTTTGAGTAAATTGAGGTTGACAATTAAAAATTGGACTCATTAATTAAACAGATTCATTAATTCAAAATTGGAATAGTCTTCTTAGTTTTCATTCCCAGGAATTGAACTGAACCCCATTCCCTGGAACCCCGAGAGAAATTATTTTCACTATACAAAGCGAAAAAGAAAATAACCATAAGAAACATAGGTATTCATAAGAAAGAGAAGGAAAAATTAATTAGAAATGAGTCATATCGCGAATGACGATCTTTACAAGTTGGTGGTGGTAGGAAAATCCTGCGTGGGGAAGTCGAGTTTATTCTCTCGGTTCATAAGGGACGAATTTGGACTGAGGAGTCAGTTTATCGATGTTGAATCCGCGACTCGCGAGATTCGTGTCGATGACAAGTTCGCCAAGGCCGAAATCTGGGACATTACCATCATGGAAAGGTTTATTTCATTAAATTTTGCTACTAAAATTTCTCTGTTCTATTGTTGTGACTAAAATTTTGTTGCTAAAATTGTTCTTGTGGTCAATGAGTTGGATCTACAAAAGCGATACGTGATATGTTATAAATTCACAATAATTACCTTCCTGAATACTGAGACAGTGTTTTCATATTTCACTACAAATACTGTTCGATTTCAAGTGAGTACTATCATGGAGCAGTGGGGGCACTGGTGGTGTATGATGTCACTCGCCACGACACCTTTGATGATGTCGCATGGTGGCTGAAGGAGATCAGACTCCATGCAGATGCCAATATTGTCATCATGCTTGTAGGCAACAAGGTCGATTTGCGTGAATCACGCGCTGTATCCACTAAAGATGCTCAGGTGATCTTTTAGAGGATACATTAACTTTAGTTTTCAAAAGCTCAAAATATCAGATTTTCCGCTGCAAATGTCAAAATTATGCTTCCGAGTTCCGAGCACCTGAAATTATCAAGTGGTCTATGCTTGAATTACTGGAACTGGTCTATATTAATACAAAATAAACATCATTAATATTAATTTCTTATCATCAGGCATTTGCTAAGAAGGAAAACTTGCTTTTCATGGAGACATCCGCCCTGGAGGCACTGAATGTGAAGAACGCCTTTGTGGAACTTCTGACACGGATCTATCAAAGCCTCGACAAGAATGATGTACCAGCTGTTAAGAAGGTCAGTTGTAACTCGGCATAAAAAGGAAAAAAACTTACTACAGTACATTTATTAATAAAGAACTTGCTAAAAGAGTTGATTTACATAAGGCCTCTAAAAAGATCTCTCTAATTGTTCAAATTTTTATCTGATTACTTTAACTTTCACTATCGAATTCGTGCGATAAAAAAATTCATTAGTCTTTTATTTTTCAGATTTCGGTGACATGGGATGAATTTGAGGACTGTGAAGATGAAGAGTAGTGATCATGCGCTTCCAACATATTTTTTTTTTTGAATGAAATGCGCTTCCAACATATTAAAATGCATAAATAGAGAGAACTCCCCCCCTTTTTTTTTTTTTGAGAATTGAGAGAACTTCCCTTTTATTTGATTCAAAATCATGTATGATAATATGTATGCTATATCTTATGCATTTTTTATGAGTTATGTATTTGCATATTCCGTCTTTTAATATTTGTGTTGCCCTTAATAAAAACAGAAAACATCTACTTTTCTAAGAAGTTAGGTTGTGAAATGTATGATCTTTTCAGTTAGAGGTGATATTGGATTATTCTGCAAGCAATTCTCTATTCAATATGTTCCAGAAGTTGGTTTAGGCGACGATACACATACTTGTTTACGCAAATTATGAATGTGAATTAGTACGTTAGTTAAATGATGATTAAGTTTTATTGATTATTAATACAAGTTATACATGAACAACCAAAATAAACTTCCAAAAATCTGAGATTAAATTGAATAACCAGAATTTGAATAATCTAAATCTAAATTTGAATAACCTAAATACCATGTACTTGAATTTCAATAACCTATGTATGAGATTTACCTAAATGTGAGATTTGATTAACCTGAATTTGAGATTTACAGTAAAACCCACATTAGAAATAAAATTCTTGATCTACATTACAGTCCCATACCAACAAAAAAGAAAAAAAAAAAATTTGGGGCTCAAAATAGAAAAAAGGACTTGCTATGTAGTTCTTTTTCTTGAGATTCAACACATATTTAATGGATTGAGAAATTTTGCTAAATATATTTTATATAAGTTTGTATTAGCTAAATATGTGCTATGTAATTAAATTAACACTTTTGTGTACGCATTTTATTTTTTAATGAAATTTCGGTACGACATTTCACTTGCTCAAGCATAAAAAAATAGAAAAAAGGACAGAAAAAATGAATCCGACCAAAAATTATAGTACATTAGCCACGTCACTCGGCATTTATTTGACATATTTTTATTCTGTTATACATGGCAGATCGTACTTTTGTGGCAAGGAACTTGCTGGGCAGTTCACATCGACATGATTATAGCTTAATTTTCTCACGTCAAGTCAACAGGACTACTGTAAATTAATTTGCATTTTTGCCAGCAGATGATCTCGTGATTATAAGAGAAAAAATACAATTAATTGCAAAGTCATGCAAACAACGTTTTGTTTTTGTGGGAGTGGGACTATAAAGCCCCTATATATATCCTCATTTGCATAAAATCTCAACAAGCTGGAGTTATATCGTTATCGTTTGGCTACAGAAACAACCCACTTTATACGAGATTGCATAAGCATACAATAATGGATACAGTATTTGTGGCATTGCATTATTGGTCTAATCCGCCTGATATGTCTACTCTTGAATGGGTATTCAAAAACTACCAAAAAGATAAAACTAAGATCATCCTGACCACCCATTATTTAGGTATGTGTATTCAGTTATGTTTCTTTCTGTTTGATATATAGCATCTTTACCACCAGCAGTACACCCCCTAGTAAAGTAAAATAGGGAACAATAGCACACGTAACAATATAATTTACAAATGTTTGTGGTGGCATTAATTTGGATCTCTCAAGTGCCTTAATTATGTTCCTCAGTGTGACCATTTTTCTGAAACAGATAACGAATCTTACAAGAGTATGTTCATTGAAAGGTCTGAAAAGTACCTCGAGAGATGTCAAACAGAACAGGTACGGTTTGTTCTTTTGGAAGTATTTCTGTTTTCAAATAAACTCTTGATTGACGTTAATAAAAAGAGAAATCAGAACGTGACGTGTTTTAGCACACCCGTAACGCGACCGAATAAAGATTTCCAAAAGAGAATGTGGCGATTGATTAATTGAAACTTTTCTTTCTTTTCTTTGGATTGTCTTCAGTTTCAAGCTGAGATACTAATACCTGATGCATACAAACCTAAAGAAACAATTTTGGAGCTTCTCACCAGGCATGGAATGAAAAAAATGGTTATAGATACAGGTTACAAGAGGTACCAACTCAGAATCTAACCAATAATAACTTTTTTCTGAATAATTGTTTAGATTCTGCCGGCAATTTAATTCCCATTGTGTGATGCTGTTCAGATTTCGTAACTTAACCATTAAGCATTCGCAAATTAAGAAATATTTGAAATCTTTTCTTGTTATGCATCTTAGTCTATTTTCTATTTTGATATTTTATTTTAAGAATCTATTATATGGTAAATTTTAAAATGTAGAAAAATATTTTTTTCCTCAATTATTCAAGCATCCTCTAGATAAAGGATCCATTGATTATTATAAGAGACATCAATTAAGTATTAACAAAGTTATTTACACTTGCGTACTGTACTTTCTTCTCTTTGTATCATGTCTAGTCTTAATTAGTTTTTTTAATTATGTGATCCTTCTGTTATCATTGTAAGCTTAAGATTGATATATAAATTTGACATTATTCCTGATTTGTATTCTAAAAAAGCCGATTTTAATTGCAGTGACATTCCAGCATCATTTGTTGAGAATCCGTATTTTTCATGCAAGATATGGCTTATTCAAAGGACCAATGGGCAATTAGAGTCAATATGGTAACATCAACAATTTAACCTTTCAATTACAAGTAAATTAGCATTAAGCTTATTTGTTATTGCTAATTGCGGAGCTCAGTAGCGTGAGCTTGTAAGCCAAGCGGCAGGGTGACTCGGATGGTTAGGCTCGCTTTCATGGGTCGGGTCTCGATCGCTTTTGTCGGCCCGCCCGTTCAATTTTTTTTTATTGCTAATTGCTATATATATCCTATATATTTGATTACTTCGACCCATTGGCCAATGCCACACATATTGCAATGTTTAACTTGTAGGTTTTTACACAGACTTTCAATCACCCCCACCAAGGCTTAATATATTTTTTTTCTTTTGAAGTTCATTAAGGCTTAATATCTTCGCAATATATATGCCACATGCATGGTTGATTGTACGGTACTTATATACAATATAGAGGCCATCCAGAACCAATTCAAATATAGATAAGAAAATCATGAAATCACTCATTTCCATGACGCAGTACTGATTTTTTAAGACCTAACTAATTCTTGTTTCATTCTACAGGGAGTTTGGTCCTGGCCCTTTTCAAGAGTCCGACATGGAAGTTAAACGGTTCAAGAAGATTGCCAATGAAGAGATAATCATGCGTAAAAATATTGAGGAGAAATTGGCTAAAATGGTAATTCTATTATTTCATTTAATTTGGTAACAATATTATATGGAAAATTATCTATTGCCCCACAATTGCTACAACAAAGTTGCATATGCGTCACGCTTACCTCACAACTGGTAATTTGACTTCAAAGTTCATAAATTTTGTCCAATTGGATTACCACCTAATCTCAGTCAAGTGGTTTTCATATACCACCCTTGTGGATTACCACCTATTATCGGATCTATTCTAGCCTCTAGGTGAAAGTAGATATCTTGGCAATAATAAACTTGGCCACCAAACATCCATTAGCACCTCTCGACGTATTGCTTTCTATGAGAATGACATTTATTATTTGTATGCAATACACTCACCATACATTGATAAAATATTATATACTGCTGAATTAATATAGAGTATGGCATGCTTGCTAATAAAATATCGCATATTTTTAATAATAAAACTTTTGTACCTAAGAAGTGATAGAAGGTACTCGTGATAGAAGGTACTCATTCATACATATATGTTGGACAATATTGCAGACTGAACAAGTCAAGCTGATAAATGAGCAAAAGATTGATCAACTTAGTCAGGAGATTGAGCGACTCAAACAAATCACGTACTAAGAAGTAAGAACCCATATCACATGCCAAAGAATACGAGCAAGCAATTCAAAATTTGAGTGATTCATTAAAAATTGAAGAAGCCGGTTGGAGAAGCAACTCAATAGTTCAGTGATTCTATGAATTACACAAGTTATTTATTTTGGGTTAATGTATGTTTTTTCTTTAATAAAGTCCGGATTTGTTAGTAAGTATCTATCAATTGGGTATCTATCAATTTGAGTGATTCATGAGTTGTTGTGTGCCACTTCCTCCGAAATGGGGTTCGAGTTCTTGCTCTCAAATATATACGGTCCAACAGACGAGAATCTAAAGTCAGATTTGCTAAATGAATTAGCACACATCAACTCAACCCTTGACTTACCGTGGATCCTCGTTGCGGACTTCAACCACATTAGGTGCACAACGGAATCAACGGGAAGTGGACACTCCTTGTCCTCCATTCTCAATTTTAATCATATGTTAAACAACCTGGCACTCCAAGAGGCCACTCTCTATGGGAGAAGGTTTACTTGGTCTAATACGAGACCACTGCCTATGTTGTCCAAGCTAGACAGAGTGTTTTACTCTCACCATTTCATTCCTCTCAATGTCATCCCCTACCTAACAGATCTACCTCAGAGCACGTCTGACCATGATCCTCTGAAGTTTACCTTAAGGTATGAGGCTCCAAGGGCAAAACGGACATGAAATCTCGAATGATCATGGCTTCAATGTGAAGAGGCTAGAAATATTATTTCTCAAACCTGGAATATGGTTCCTTTGACAAAAAATCCGGCAAAGATTTTCCTAACTAAGCTTAAGCAACTCCGTTTTGACTTGCATAATTGGGCTGCCAACAGAACTAAGAACAATGCTACTTTTATTACAAAATAAAAATATTTCGTTCAAATAATTGACCAGATAGAAGAAAAAAGGACTCTATCTGATGATGAGCGGAGACTTCGTATTGATCTTAAGGAATCAATCCATCATATGGCTAATAGAATTGAATCCAAGTGGCAACAGAGATCACCGTGCACTTGGTTTAAGTTAGGTGACCAGAATACGGCCAATTTTCACGCTTTTGCGTCGGCTAGACGTAACAAAAATTTGATTCCTTCTATTACAAAAGACTAAAAGTTAATCTCTGACCCGGAATTGGTCAACAAAGTGTTCTTTGAGCATTTTCAAAATACTATGGGAAAAGGTAATAACGAGGTGCTAGAATACAGTTGGCATACTCTCATTGAAAGACCTTCTATTGACCTATCCTCACTGGCAGAGCCCTTTATGGAAGAGGAAATTCATAAGACGGTGCAAGAACTGGCCAAGGGCAAAACATCGGGCCCGGATGGACTGCCGATTGAATATATTCAACTACATTGGCCTCTTTTTAAGAACGATGTTATAAACTTAATAAAAGCCTTCTATGATCATAACCTTGATCTGTGGAGACTCAATCGTGCTACCATAACTTTAATTCCAAAGGTGGAAAATCCGACATTAGTGAAGGACTACCGACTAATCAATATCATTTCAGCGCCGATCAAAATTATTTCTAGACTTCTAGCGAACAGATTGCAACCGCTAATGAAGAACTTGGTCCATGCTAATCAGTCAGCTTTCATAAAACAAAGATCTATAACAGACACTTTCGTAGACACAAAAGAGCTTCTCCATTTTCATAAGACTAGGGGAATCCCGTCGGTTATAATCAAGCTTGATATAGCTAAGGCTTTTGACAACATTTCGTGCCATTTCCTTCTCTCCCTTCTAAGAGAATTGGGATTTCCTGAAAAGTGGATTATGTGGATTCATATCCTCTTTCTCTCCTCTTCATCCCAAGTAAGGACCAACGGGATGACTTCGCCGTTCTTTTTCCATAAAAGAGGAGTAACGCAAGGGGATCCGCTCTCCCCATTACACTTTAATTTGGCAATCAACGCTATCCAATTAATCTTTAGGAAGATTAGCCACTTATTTGTATCGGTTTCCATGCTAGGTCCTCAAGTGGTGTAATATGCTGATGATACGGTCATCTTTGTAGAAGCCTATCTAGAAAATCTTAAGCTCATTTCCTACACGTTAGATCTTCTATGTGAGATCACAGGTTTATCTATTAATTGGGATAAAAGTGCTTTCTTCCATATTGCAATCCCTCAACACCTGCATCCAACGGTTGCTACTTTATTGCGTTGTAATAAAATGACTCTGCCAATAACCTACTTAGGCTTTCCGTTATCGCTGAAAAAAACCTAAGAACATAACTTATCTCCCGTTAATCAACAAGGTCAAGTGACGTATTGCCTCGTGGAAGGGCAGATTCCTGTCTATAGTAGGAAGACTAACGCTAATCAACGCAATACTAAACGCTTACCGACATTCACTATGCAGGCAATGAAATTACCTAAATGGGTAATCCAACAAATAGAAAGGCTATTGCGGGCTTTCCTCTGGAAAGGGCAAGAAAAGTGCAAACCGGGTAGCTGCCAAATTAGCTGGAGGAAGTTAGCTCTCCCGAAGGCCAATGGTGGGCTAGGGATTAAGAACATTCAAGCACAAAATGATGCATTGTTGCTTAAGTGCCTCTGGAAAATAGATAATGACGAAGAAAGCCTCTAGAGCAACTTCATCCGTCTTCTCTATGGAGTGAACAATGTAGCACAATTACGTGACCTAAACCAGAAAAGAACTTCCTTCTTTATGAATGAGCTACAGGACCTACTGCCGGCGTACAACACAAGCAGGGGCAGGTTAGCTAGAGGTGGGATAATAGAGGTAACTTCTCATCAAAGTCAGCATATAACTTCCTCGTTAATCCCGAAAAAAAAATGTGAATGGCAAAGAGAACTTTGGAGAATAAAAGGACCACCAAAGATTAAGTTCTTTTTTTATGGTTATGCTGTCACAACAAAATGAATACGGCTGATATCCTATGAAAGAAAGGATGGCCACATAATGAAAAATGTAATCTCTGCAACGCAACAATGGAGACTAGAGATCATCTTTTCATGGAATGCTCCTATGCTAATGCCACACGTAGACTAGCTCAACGGTACACGTCAATGGACGTAGTGACCACGTTAGGAGCAAACTTCACAGATAACTAGCTGACAAGAAGGAAACTTCTATCCAAAGAACTAAGGAAGAAATGGGAAGCTCTTTGGGCAGCGATGACTTGGCACATTTGGAAAGAACGAAACAATCATATTTTTAATGACAAAAGGAGCCCACTCCTAGTTATCGCAAAAAGAGTCATTGAAGACGCAAACCTATAGTTGGAGCAGGGTTGAAAATCTAGGATTAAGTACAATGCTAGTAGTTGTGTTTTCTTCCTGTTTACTTGACTGGGGGATTCTCTCCTAAAATTGTTTTATTTCTCTTTACCTAATTTTAATGAAATTCTGAATAGTTGCATCTTGCAACTATGCCTTCAAAAAAAAAAAACTCTTGTGGCGTATTTTATCTAATGCATTTGAATTTATGCCCCACAAACCATACTTTACAATTACCAATCTCAATGAGGTTCATCTGGTACCATCTACTAGATTAATCCTGTATGGATTGTACCAAATGGACAAAACGACCATTATTTTATTTTATTTTTAGAAAATTTGGAAGGAGCTTTAAATATCTCCCTACCAAATGCAAAATCTTTTCTTTTTCATTAAATTTTCTGTCTATTTACAAAGTACAAAATAGAGAAATTTTTTACAACCCTAGGCTCAAACACTTAGCCCGAAAAAGATAAAATAAAAGGCCCAAAATAAAAATCTATCCAAATTAAAACCCGGCCTAACAGATCAAGGGGGGGATAAGAGGAGATCTACGCTTGCCATGTGTGTCACCCTCTCCAAAGCCAACATACAATTCCTTCTCTCTCTCTCCGTCGCCTTCTCTCCATTCTCACCATGGATTTCCCCTCTTTCCTCCTCTGCTCCTCTTCTTTTTCTTACCCAATCTCTCTTTCCTCCTCTTCTCTTTTATTTTTCTTACCCAAGCTCTTAACAAGCTCCACCTCATCCTCTCTCTCTTCTAGCAGAACCGATCCACTATTTTCTCCCTCCGGGACTCTCTCTCTACACAACAAACACAAAGACAGCAGTGAGCTGCTTCACTTTCAGATCTCCCCCCACCTGGTACAGCTATTTAGTCGGGGTTCAACTGACTGGGGAAGGGTTCTCTCACGATTCATTCCATTTCGCCATATATCCCAGTGATATTGGACGAATTCACATGACCATTATTTTATTATGATTCATTTTTATGTATATGATGAAGATTTTTTTTAAGAGGTTGAACTCACAATTTGTGGGTTGATGGCATTGCTAAATATGTATCATACAAGATTGTATTTGTTGAATAGAGCTGGCAAAATCTGACCCGACCCGAAAAACCCGCCTGACCCGACCCGAACCCGAGTGACCCGAAACCCAAACGATCCGAATCCGAAATGACCCAAAACTCGAACGACCCGAAATCCGAATGACCCACGACCCGAACGACCCTTGACCCGAATGACCCGTGACCCGAATTGACCCGAACCCGAATGATCCGCCCGATTTGACCCGAAAATAAACTTTTTTTTTGTTTTAATATCCAAAAAATCTCGAAATTGAGAATTTTATGGCTTGTTCTAACATAATTGACCTGATAATACTGACTAGAATAACTCAAATGACTTAAAATATCAATTCGGATGAATAGCGACCTCTAGTCTGAGTGACTTTTGACCAGAATCTGACGTTGACCATAAGTCAACTGACGCGTGTAGCCGTTAAATGACAACAGGAGAAACCTAAGTTAATTCAAATAATTGCTTCAATTGTAATTAAAAACATCTGACCTGGATCAGGCTAAATCTGAACAAAACCAATGTAAAGCCCCAATCTAGTCCAATATTGAGCTAATTTATCATGCTAGACATGGAACAATTCAAATATATTGAAATTCTTTCTCGAACGAAAATAAAATAAAAAGGGTTTGGAACTACTTTTGATTGAATAGTTTTTTTTTTTTGAGAAAATTAGAGAGGACTTAAGATCCCCCATCTAATTAATTATATTACTATAATGTAAATTACATTACAAAGCCATAAAGTCTTTTCTAAAAAAAGAAAAGTAGAAATAGGCTACATAAAAGCTATCTATATAATGCCCGGCCCGACTAAAAAACTAGGAAATCAAATCAAATAATCAAATCCTAGTTTTTAAACCTGATAAAATCCTGAAAGAAAATCCTGGAAACTGAATCCCGATTAATCTCTTAATAGATATTTTCAGACATCTTCCAGAGGATTCTTACCACTTCATTCTAACCTAATCAATTTCTCTCCTCTTTGTCTTCCTTATTGTTGCGCCGCCATGGCCAGAACCTCAACTTTCTTCTTTCTTTCCAAAGATTGAATCAGTTTAATCTCATCGCTTATCTCTTCTAGATCCAACTCACCACCTCTTTCTTCTCCAAAGATCTTTCTACAACTCTCTCTCCAAACACAAAAAATGAACACAAAAGCTATATGCCTTAACTGCTCACCTCCATGACCCTCAGAAGTGTATGTGAAAACTTGGGTGAAAGGATCAGTCGATTTGATGTTAGTAAACTTCAATCTCAGCTTGCTCCAGTGGTGTTGAACAAAGATGCATTCGCCTGCTAGATGCTGAGTTGACTCAAGCTCTCTACAGCAAAGAGAAGATCTATTAACTATCATCATCCCTCTCCGTCGCAGATTATCTTGAGTAAGTACTCGATTCTGTATAAATAACCAAATGAATATCTTCATTCTTAAGGGGATTTTTACTGATCAGATGCTTTTTAATGTATTTGAAGAATGGATTCCAAGGGTTAGACCATTATAAGCACTCTTGGTTGTAAAGATACCATTTTCAGACCATCTCCACCGGACCACATCACTCTGTTGGGAAAGCTCAGTCGCAGCTAAGATTTGCTGAAGAGTATCAAGCTCTTGTTGAGGTAACTCAGCTAAAATTTCTTTGAAAACCTCCTCTATTGAGTGGAGGTTACTGAACTGATCCTCGTGTAATCTCTTCATGTGAATAAAGTGAGGCCATTTTGTGACTGAGTATTCCTGAATCCCAAGTACTATGCCAAAAACTGGCTGCTTTACCATTACCAAGCACAAATTCTGTGCTTACTAGGAAAAATGGCATGAGTTTTTTTAATTTCATACCAGAAATATGAGTCTGAGGTGTTTTGTAAATTTTCTCCACCTTCTAAACTCAGATTGCTTATTAAATTTTGCCAACTCAACCCTTGTTTTTAATTAAAGAATTTCCACACCCATTTTAAAAGCATTGTATTATTAAAATTTTCTAAGTTTAAAACACCCAAACCCCCTCCTGATTTAGGCTTGCATACTTTTTTCCAACCAATTAAATTGTAACCCCTTTCCTTATTTCCCTTCCAAAGGAAATTCCTTCTTATTTTATCCATTTCCTTAATTACCCACTTGGGAAACTTAAACACAGATAGGTAATAGACTGAAAGGGAGGATAAAACTGAGTTAATTAGTATTAACCTCCCTCCAATACTCAATAATGAACCTTTCCAACCTTGTAATTTCTTATCGAACTTTTCAATTAAGTCACTGTAGTCACTTGGTTTTTTAAAGTGAAGTGGGTAGCCCAAGTATCTAAGAGGCATTGTTGCTTGAGGATAGCCCAATTCCAATGCAATATCTTGTGTTGCATGATAGTTTTCTGGTATAATACAAAACTCTGATTTTTCAAAATTAATTTTCAAACCAGAACTATTTTCAAAGCGTAAAAGTACTTTCAATCATTTTACTTGCTGCAACTCTGGTTTAAGCAAAAACACTGAATCATCCGCATAAAAAAGGGAAATTTGTTCTAGCAAGATGTTTTGTCACTCTAGCTAATATATCCATGGCTAAAATAAAGAGATGAGGGGACAATGAGTCCCCTTGTCTCACCCCTCTTCTCAAATGTACTGATTTTCCTAGTAAACCATTGAGAATGATTTTTGCCGACCCTTTAGAACATAAGCTTTAATCCATTCAAGCCATCTCCCACTAAACCCTCTCACCTCTAACACACTTATAATATAATCCCAAGAAACTGTGTCAAAAGCTTTTTCTATGTCAGCTTTAAAACATAGAAGAGGCTTATTGAAATGATTTGCTTTATGAGCAACCTCCCTAGCATAAATATAGCATTCAACTATATTTCTTCCTTCAATAAAACCTAGCTGATTTGGTAAAATGAGTCTATTAATTATTTTTTTCAATCGATTAGCCAAGATTTTGGAAACCATTTTTTGAATACTCGAAATTAAACTAATGGGTCGGAAATCCTTGCATAAAATGGCTCCTTTTTTTTTTGGAAATCAATGCTATATGAGAGATTGAATAGTCCCCCAAACCTGAATTAATGTAATTATTTTTTAGTAAGGAAAATATTTCTTCTCTCAATAAATTCCAATACTTTTTAAAAAATTCCCCATTAAAATCATTTGGTCCTAGTGATTTATTATGTTTCCATTTTTTAATAACTACATCCAATTCTTCAATCTGAAACTCTTCACTCAAGCTTGAAACATCCGCTATCTCTTCTTGAAAGATTTGTGCTATAATAAAAGTGGCTAATAGGACATCGAGTGTTGTTTTTGTTCGAATCAAGTTTTTATAAAACTCAAATTGTAAGGTTGCTTTGTCTTTATTAGAAGAGGCCTCAATATTTGAAAGTGGATTTTTTAAAGTTGGAATTAATAACCTGTTTTTTTTAATAGTGACATAATTGTGAAAAAATTTCGTATTATTATCTCCCTCTTTAATCCATTGGAACTTGGCTCTTTACTTTCAGTATTTTTCCTCCTCTCTTATTAATTCTAAATTTCTTTCCTTAATTATTTGTTTTAACCAACTCTCTAATTCTGTTAACTTTTCCTTTTCTTCTTTACTCCATCCACTTAGTATTTTTATAATGCTGTCCCTGAATTTTCTTATATCTTTTTTCCTCTTTTTATCCCAATCTTTTAATTTCTTTCCTAAGAGTTGCAACTTCTTGGAAAATCCAGTCAAAGATTGACTAGGGTTTGAATTTAAATGCTCAATAGTATTCTCAAATCGGAAACCCTTATAAATAGGGAAATTGGAATTGGTTGTTAATAAGATTGGGTAATGATCAACATATGGTTGTGAGTGTTGACTGGTTATAAATTGGAAATTTACGAGACCAGTCTATATTGAATAGAAACCTATCAATTCTTGATTTGGTTTGTGAGTTGGACCAAGTATACTTTCTTCCATGCAAAGGGGGATTAATGAGATTAATCTTAGAAATAAAGGATTTGAGTATTTTGGATTCAGTCCAACTGTTTTTTGTACCAATTGTTCTCTCATTGACTGAAGCAACAAAGTTGAAATCTCCAAGGAGCATCCAAGGTATTGTTTTTTCCTCTAAACTCTCTAGTTCTGAAATGAAATCTCTCTTCTCTTGCTCGTGTTGTGGGCCATAGACCCCTGTAATATTGAGAATAGTACCATCCCATTTACATTGTAATTTTGCCGTGCTAGAGTATTTAAGTGTGGTACGGTGTACCAGAGAAAAAAGATCTTCTGACCATGCAATTATTAATCCACCTGAAGCTCCAATAAAATCTAAAGCAATAAAACCATTTAATCTACTACCAAACAATTCCTTATTAATGTTTACTGAATACTCCTTGAGTTTAGATTTCTTGTAGACAAACTAAGTCAAGTCTGGTGCTCGTAATATTTGCTCTCACTTCTTTCCGTTCATCACTATCATTTAGGTCCCTTACATTCACGAATAGAACTTTAATTTTTTGTAATCCATTTGAACAAGTAATTTCTAACTTGACTTGTCTTGGCTTTTGACAGGTACCAGTTCTTTGTGGAGTGGGCCCTAACCAACTCCCTTATCTCAGAAGTGATGTTAATACTCACTCCTGAGAGTAAAGTATAAACATCACCAACTTCCATTTTCTTCTTTTGCTCAGTAAGATCCACCTCCAAATCTTCAATCTCTTCAAAAATTAATCCTTTCTTTTTACTTGTTTTTTTATTGAAACCCTCAGTAATTTCTTTATATTGTGTTTTTTGCGCCTTGTCGATTGCAAAGATGTATTGGTTGCCTTGTAATCCTTGCAGCCCTGCGCTCTTTCTCACTCCTTTCTCTTCACCCACTCTCTTCTTTGTCTTCTTCTCAATGATCTCACTCCCAAAAGTCTCACTTAATATCTCCACTCTGATGGGAGATAAGTCTGCTACATTGTGTTGATGACTCTGGTACATGAGTTGTTCCGTTGAGCATCGAGGTCTGATTATAGAGATGGGCTCTGTAGTGTCTGTATTTCTTTCTGGGGTGGTGTGTCTGTATTTCTTTCTGGGGTGGTATTGAGTTGCTGTAGCAGTGTCTCTACTGCCTCGGCTTTTCTGTATTCTAAGTACAGAATAGGATTATCATTCTGGCATGAGTCTTTTTGAGCCTCTGGGAAATTAATAACTGGAGATGGGCACCAGTCAATACTGTGGATTACTTGAAATGGGTCTTTTTGAGACTCTAAGGAGTTACTGACTGGAGATGGGCACCAGACAGTACTGTGGATCACTGGTACAAGATCCAATGGTATTGGGAGAAGAATTTGGTCAGTAATTTGGCTATGTGTGGCTTGATGAGTAGTGGCAATCTGGTGATTATTCTGAACTGTATCGTTTGGGGATAGTGATGATACTGTGTAGAGCATGATGGTATGTTCTCAAGATCTTTCGAAATCACGTTCTTAGCTATCTGAATCCCCTTGCCCTTATAAGAATTTTTGATTCTCCACATGTGGATTGTTTTCTTTTTGGGTCTCCACTCCTGTTGCTGCGGTTGACTGAAATAGTTAAGGATAAAGATATAGATCTTGTGAGAAGTGATTCCATCAGTTAGATTCAGTGAGTAAGGTACACTGCTTTTCTTTTTTACTAGGATGGTAAGTGTTATTTCCTTCAACTCTTGATTTCCATTAATTGCTTTAATATCTTGTAATTTTCCGAAACTTGACAACAACCATTCGATTTTTTGCTTTGTAGCCAGAGAAGAAGGCACTTTACTGAGAATAATGCAAAGTTGGTGGGTTGCAACATTGGTAGCCGAAGGTGATAGCATGCCTTCCTCCAAAAAGATTGTAATTTGAGCCCTTCTCGCCTCAGATAAGTTTGAATCTTTAGTTTTTTTGGGTATTTTGGTTGCTGCTGCTGTTGTTTTTTTTGCTTCAATTCTAACTGCCATTTGTTGAATCTGTGCAAGGGATTCCAAGAATCAGCCTTTGGTTTGTTCCAACAGAAGCTAGCAATGTGACCTCTTTTTTTGCAATTGTGACATTTAATTTTGTTTTTACAATCTTTTCGCTCGTGGTCTGTATCTAAGCATCTAAAGCAGTACCTTTTCGTTTCCCTTTTTCCTTTATTTTCTTTGTTGCCTTCTTTAGTGTATTTGCTTTTTTGTTTCCTTTGCACCTTGATCCAGGTGCCTTGATTTTGTTCCTGAGATTTGTTGTTTTTTGTTTCCAAAGTCATCGAGACAATCTGTGCAAATGTGAGTTGATCCATCAGAATCAAGAACTGCTGAAACCTGACTCCGATCTTGAAATTCTAGGAGGAGAGATCTCTTCGAGTTAGGGCTCAACGACCTGGGTAGACCTGGGCTCAACTTTTGATTGAATAGTTATCATTTATATTGGAAAAAGTGTTGATTAGGGAAGAGGAACAAAACATCTCATGGTCTGGGTGATCTAATTCTTATTTGTGCATTCTCTAGATATCTTTCATCTCCAACGCTTAATTTAACATTTAGTCATTTGCTACAGGTCGTAGATATATTTCCTTGTTCAATTGTCATGTCGTGGGATAAAAAGGAGGTGACAATGGAAGGTCCAGCGGTCATATTTCCCCAAGGAAGTCCCCTCGGTACTGTGAAGGAAGTTCATTTTCTGGATCGGCTGCTTTTTATCACTTTCATTTATGATAATATCGGTGATTTGAGGATTCCTGCTAAGATTGACAGATTCAAGATGCATGTTTAAAATATTTGTTCCATTTAAAATATTTGTATACTAATGTTTTGATCAAAACCATACCATACTAAACAACAATTTCAGATTAGAAAATATGGATCAATCGAACCTCAAAAGGTTCAATGCAAGTTTGAGGCTTCGATCAACGAAAGTGGAATTCTTAAAATCAGACCATCTTTTGTATGTCAAAATAACTAACACTAAATACTTTTAAATGAAAAAATGTAGAGCAGAGAGTTTTAGCATTCAATCTTGGAACTTCGGCTTTGCAGGTATCATTATACGATGTCGAATGCAAAAGTGAATTAGATGTATCATATTTTTTTGCTCTAACATAGACATGATGCTTCCAAGTTCCAATTTCGTGTGCCTCAATTTTTCCCTCTTTATTTTTTGAATAATATGGAGTAGGCTTTTATTATCCTGCTTCCAATTTTAAATAAAATAAATGTACAAAGTATTTACATGATATTCACATTGTAAACTAAGATAATACAACTGAAATATACAGTTCTCTCCAAATTGAAAACAAAAAGAACAAGATCATTCGCTTAATTTCCTTTGAATCTGTTTTCCCTCTTTGGGTATGTTGTTCGTGTCCAAAAAGCACTTTGAACGAGTTGTTCATTCAAAGCTTTTTTTGTTGTATGGTCTATCACAATTAACTTGTCGTTTGTAATTTTTTTGAACTATATTGTGGTTTCTTAGAGAACAATATTATAGAAAAGACCCTGTTGTTTTTCAAAATTAGAATAAAACATGTTATTTTTTGGATAGTTCTAATTTGTCCCTTTAAAATGCCCCCATTTTGCTCCTTATGTTATCAGATCGAAATCAGCTGAATCAGATGAAAAATCGGACCAATTTATATAATAATTTTTCTATTATAATCATGAGAATTGGGTATTAATCGGATCAGAGCTTGCCGATTCCGATCCAAATCGACTGAATCGGAATAGGCGATTCTTCGAACAATGGTATGAAGGTCCTTCCCATAATTTGAGTTCATTCTTGCATGCAGCTTGAAGCCTCTCAGAGCACTTGCTACGTATGGAAGAACAAAGAAGAAAAGATTTAGAGCTTGAACTAGAGAAGAAAGGCAACGAGTTCAAAGGACTTCAAAAACTAATTTATGATAACTCACAACAAGTATGTTTTTTTCTCGAAAGAGCAAATTAAGTGTTCTTTATTACTTTTGAAGAAAAGGAGCAAATTGAATCTTATATAGTTGTTATTCATAAAAGAAAAAATCTTATATAGTTGTTCATCAAAACGAATCCTTAATAATTTTTTTGAAGCTTACAAATGTGAATATATAACATGTAAATATTCAACTCTTTAATTGATACCAGACCAGTGTCGACCTCTATATATCTCTCAATTAAGACAATCCATTAAACTAAAGACATTGACCAAGACTTCATTGTTAACTCATTTATATTCTACTTTACAAAATACATCTCTAATTTCATCATGCAGCTCGAAACAATCAAAAGCCTGCTTGATGCCGAGAAAGAAAATAGTATGACAATGAAAGAAGAACATGAGAAGACCATGAAGGAATTAATCAACGCTTCTGCACAAGTATTTATTTATTTTTTTTTTTTGGTGTGGGGGGGGGGGGGGGGGGGGGGGGGGGGGAGCAGTAGGTGACCGCCAACTAAGATAATTTAATAAAAATGGAACCGTTCACATATTACAATATAAGTTACGAGTGTCTTTGTGAAAAAAACTGCTTTCGTCATGTATCAAAAAATATATACCTTTATAACCTGTTTCTAAATTAAAACAACACTATTAATTTCATGTAGCTTGCAGAAGCGAGAAATGAAATCGAAAAGCTTGAAACAATGCCAAGTATTATATTAGAAGATTTTCAGAAGTATCGTACGTGGGTAGAGGACGTAGCCGTGAACAATTATAGTGGCTTTACCGAATTCACTGATAAGCAACTTAAGAAAGCAATTAAGCAACTAATAACTTTGATGCGGATTATAAGATTAGGGAAGGTGGATTTGGTTCGGTTTATAAAGCGGAACTGCATGACAAAGTGGATGCTAGAAAGTTTATGAGAGTCTACTCCAGTCAGGGAGATCCAGTATTCAATCAGGAGGCACATAACTACCTAACAATTCTCAAGGTTCCATGTTCATTATAAATTAAAATGAAGTTTCAACTTCTATATTCTTGTATATCGTCTATGATAGTCAATCAACTCATTTGAGGGCCATTGGATTATTTTAATATTTTATTTACTGATTCATACATTTATTTGTTTGGTGTAGCCTTGTTATCACACTTTCATTTTCTGTAAGATCAGAATTTAATCATGTGAACGTTGTTAAAAGACGAAAGATAACATCTGTATATTTTGTAGGTGGAAATTCTAAGAAGGATTAAGCATCCCAATATCATCACACTCATAGGAGCTTGCTTGAAGACTAAGAAACTTGTTTATGAATTTGTACCAAATGGCAATCTTCATGATCACCTCGGAGATAATCGTAGAATGTCACTTTATTGGAAAAAAAGGCTTCATATAGCCTTGAACATTTGCTCGGCTCTCATTTTCCTTCACACTACCAAACCCCACAGCATAGTTCATACTAACATAAAACCTACCACCATTCTCCTTGACTCAAACTACGGATGTAAGCTCAGCGGCTTTGGCTATTGTCGTGAACTGGATCTGACCGAAACCGACATGACTCCTTACAAGGAAGAGATGGATGAGAAAATGGATCGAAACTAATTTAGTTTCGGGTCATTTCCGCAAATAATTTGAAAACTCTATCATTTTCTTAATTAATTTTTTTTTTGGCCAGTTCAAAAAAAAAAGTCTAATCTCTCCCCTCCCCGTTCATCCCTTTCTCTTTATAACCATCCATTTTAGAGCAAACTCCGGTTTTTATAAAAAATGGCTATGTCTCTTCAAATTACTTATCCACTGTACCCATCTCTCTCTGTCATCTCCTTCATCTCTCTCGGTTCTCTGCCCGTAAAACTACCCACAAAAATTAACTCAAAAGACCAAAATTCATCTCCAAATTTCAAATCTCCGAAATTTCTCCGATCAACCTCAATAAAAGGGGCCTTATTCGCATGTCTACTATCTCTCTACCGCTTTAGAAACCAACTCCACCCTTATGTACTTTACCTTATACAAGGCTTGCATATCTATCTATTTCTAGAAGTAATGCTTTCAATCGCAGCTATACTGGCTGGTTTACTACTCGGTATGGAGCTCGAACCACAATTCAACAAACCCTATTTTGCTACCTCATTACGTGATTTTTGGGGTAGGAGATGGAATTTAATGGTTTCTGCAATCCTTCGTCCTCCAATTTACAACCCAATAAAATCTTATTATGGTCGTGGCACAGCAGTAATTATTACATTTGCAGTATCAGGAATAATGCATGAGATATTATTTTACTATTTGACGTTGCTTCCTGCGACTGGAGAGATGATGTTGTTCTTTTTGATTCATTTAGGGTTTGGTGCATTTTGGAGTCAGCATCATCGTATAGGTTTTAGGGTCATTCAGAGGGTCATCATCATCATCACCATCATTTATTGTTCATTCCTTCTCCCACGAGGTTCGTAATACTGACTTGATTGATTTGGAAAATTATTTTAATTCATTTATTTTTTTGAAAAAAATATTTATTCAGGTTTTTTAAAATTATATTTTATTTTTCAGTTAATAAGTTCAAGATCGAATTGCTGGAGAAAAAAGAAGCATAAAAAACGAACTCATTCTTCTTGCCTTACCAGCTATACTTGCTCAAGCAACTGATTCATTGGCCGTTTAGGTACATTTGTAATTTATAATACATATTTGTTTAATTTATTTATTAACAAATTAAAAAATATTTATTTTGTTAATTTTCTTGAAGGGCCTGTGGAGTTAGTTGGCTTCATATGGAGCTGCTGTTTCGATATTTAATATCATATCAAAATGATTTAATATTCCTTTGTTGAGTGTGTCACTACTTCATTTGCGGCTGAAGAAATCTCAAAAAATAAAAAAAATTATAACTCTGGTAATGTAAAAAAATATATATAAATTTCCTAAATTTTGGGCTCTAGTTTTTAGTAATGTAATTGCTTTATTAATGTAATTTGTTTTACACATACAACTTTACTACTCACTTGAGGAATTGGAATAATTGAAGCAATTGCATTGTTTTTCGGATCTGGAATTTTTCTTAATTTGATGGGCGTATCGCCAGTAAGTTTATATATCACATTTAATTTCACTATTCCATTTTGTTATTATTTATTTTATTTGAATAAAATAAATACTCCATTTTTCGCCCGTGAGGAACCGTCAGAGCTGTTTCTCAAACTGAGAACTCTTGGAGCGCCAGCTGTCGTGCTTTCATTGACTATTCAGGGTGGGTACATTAAAATCTAGTAGTTTTCTCATTTTTTTAATTTATTTTAATCTCTTATACTTTATTACTTACCTTGTATTATATTCTAACATTTATTCTTTATTATTTTTCAGGTGTATAATTGTATATCAAAAAAGAGAAATTCGGTCAAAAAGCCAACTTGGGGTGCTGTCAATAGGAGACACAGTTGGAGAGGTAAGATCAGTTTCTAACATGCACCAAAGGAAGGCTGAAATGGCACGACAAGCTGTGGCATTCTTGGTTACATAGATCCAGAGTACATGGTTACGCTTGTCTTGACCCCCCCAATCTGACGTTTATGCATTTGGCATTGTATTGCTACAACTAGTCACTAGAAAAGATCGAGCACAAGAATTAAGAACTTGGGTGGAGAGAAAAATGATAGAAGCTGAAACATCTGACAATATGGCTAAGCTGGTGGACGAGGTGTGGGATGCTTCCGCAAAGTGGCCACCGGAAGTGGCAAAGAAGTTGGCAAAGTTGGGTCTAAGGTGCAGCGAAGAGGAGAGGAAGAAACGGCCTGATTTAGCAAATGAAGTCTTGGTTGAGCTCAAATATATGGAGCTCATTGCTTATAGGTCACAAGATTAGGTATTTCCTGTTCAATAAATCGGCCAATCCATTAGTTTTCAGTTATGTTTTCTTTTGGATCTTGTAATGCTATGCTTGTTGCGTGGTTTACCTGACTTGGTGACTAAACTGTTAGAGGCGAACAAAAAGTTATTTTTGTTATTTTTCAAAATGTTCCTATAATTTTTTTTATTCAGACAAGACCTATGAAATTTGTGAAATCTAAGTTGTTTTCAGATAAATAAATTTCTGAAATACAAATTCAGAAAGTTTATTAGAAAACTTGAAGCAAAAATGTAGCTCGTAGTTCTTCGTTTCATTTGTTTCTGATTATACTTTTTATAAGCATCTATTTTTAGAAATTCGCTTGTGACGTGAAATCACTAAAATGTTTGTGTTTCTAATTACACTTTTTATAAGCATCTATTTTTAGAAGTTGCTTGTGATTTGTGAAAAGTTTGGTGGTTCAATTAGAGGTGACGACACAGAAATATTCTGCATGGGGACCCTTTCTATTTCTTCCATAAGCCCGAACTGAACCCTATTCCTCATTTTTTGTCAATTAATAGAATGAGCGAGGAAGAAGAATAACTAGCATTGTATATAAACTATATATGAGGTTTTGTAGAGTTATTATTACTAATTTATGGTTACTGTACTGCATAATTGCCAACTGGTATAGCAAACAAATAGTTCCCGTTATTTTATCAGTTATATTGTATCACATTGTTGTCAAATTACAACTTGTGTTGGCGCAAAGAAGAGGTAACATTATGCCTATGAAATCGTACATGTTAACATAAAATAATTATTCAGTGATCAGGTGATGATTTATTATGAGAAAAATCCATAATAAGCTTAACCACTGGTCAAAGATCCGTTCAAAAAAAAAAAAAATACACCACTGGTCAAAGATTCGTCGCATTTTGAAATACGAAACTCTGACAATCCTGTCGCATATTAAAGGAGATAATTCCTAACACTCAAAGGCTTATCTTGAATAATTTACAGTACCCAATCTCAGTGACAAATATCCAAATAAACTAAGAATCAAGCTGGCAAGCCAGTGAAGCAGGTAAATCATCAATCTAAGTAACAGCATTTGATCCAAAATCGCAAATTTACCTCAGAGATCGCCATTGATAGAGGACGATTGGATCCGATCCGTCTTGACATAGCCCATGATATGATTCGGTTAGAATATGAGCTTTGAAATCTAGAATTATTAGCAAACTGACTGAGCCACTTCTGGATAAATTTGAGATTTCAGTTCCAGTGTTTTCTCTGGCTGGCCCATGGGCTTTTCGATCCTTGTAATTTCAGACTTTTTTTGTTTTTTTACCACTCTGTTCAAAAATAAATCAGGAAATACGACTCATTTCAAAATAATGGGGTATCTACCAGTAGTGGCGGAACAGATGTTCCGCCACTAGTAGTGACGGAACATGTGGCTTTTATAGTTTTTCAAAAATGGAGTTAATTAGTGAAAAAAACGTGTCTGCCACTGCCATTGGCGGAACAGAAAAAAAATTAATTTTTTCTCAGGAAAAAAATGAAAAAAATTAATTTTTTCATGTTCCACCACTACCTGTGGCAGAACAATATTTTTTTACACTAACTAACCCCGTTTAGCCAGCCAAATGGAAAATTTTTGAAAAGACTGAAAATTCACATGAGTAGTGGCGGAAATGGTAGATACTCTATTATTTTGAAATGAGTGATATTTGCTGAATTATCTTTTAATAGTGATATATAAAAAAAAAGTCGTAATTTCCCACTTCTCTAATTTAGTTTTGGGATCTTCGTGACATGGGCTCTCCTCGTTAAAACTGTGCTTCCTATTCAAACTAACCACACTTATTTCTCATTGAATAGAAAAGTGTTTGATCACCGTTCTTTTGTTTTATGCTTATTTGAGTTGAATTCGTATTTACATCTGGGTGGGGCGGGTCGGTTATGATTATTCTCTTACCATAAGCTACCCATACTAAAATCCGTTATTATTCTTATCCGTATTCAACATAACCGCAACATAACCGTGGTTATTTTTTCGTCTCCATTCCTGATCCGCCGGGTATTTGTCTACCGTGGGTAACAACGTATACCCGAAAATTATAATCAAAACACCTCCAAATAAAAATATTAAAAGTCATTAAAAATTTTAAATTTAATTATGAAGTACTATATTATACTCTATTATATTACTATACATTTATACTATATTAAGTTATTTTACAATATACTATATTATATTATAGTACATTATACTATATTGCACCATACTATACATGTTGCTATCGTACATTATATTATATCACACTATACTATATTACATTATACTATATTACATCATACTATAATATATTACATTATATTGTATTTATATTATACTATATTATAATCATATTTTATTATATTAAACTGTATTATATTATATTGTACTATATTATATTATACTACATTATATTATTTTACATTACTACATCATACTATATTACATTACATTATACTATGTTATATAATACTATATTTTAATATATTATATTATACTATATTATATTATATTATACAATATTAGTATATTACACTATATTAGTTACATTATACTACATTATATCATATTATACTATTTTACATTATACTATATTATATCGTACTATATTATATTACATCATACTATATTTTTTCTTACTATATTATATTTATATTATATTATATTATACTATATTATATTATATCATACTATATTATATTATTTTATACTATTTTATATTATATTACGTTATACTATATTGCACTATACTATATATACATGATACTACAATATATTACATTATAATATATAATATTACATCACATTACACTATATTACATTACATTGTAATATATTATATCATATCATACTATACTACATTACATTATACTCTATAATATTACATTACATTACAGTTTACACTATATTAATTACATAATACATTATTATATCATATTATACTATATTACATTATAATATATTATATCATATTATATTATATTACATTATACTAAACTATATTACACTACACTCTCTACTCTACTCTACTCTACTCTACTCTACTCTCTACTCTACTCTACTCTACTCTACTCTCTACTCTACTCTACTCTACTCTACTCTACTCTACTCTACTCTACTACATCATACTATACTATATTATATAATATCAAATATGTATCATACACTGACGGAGCTTGATTGAAATTTCTGGGGGGCCAAAAACTTTCTCCCTATAGATTAATACTATATAAGATATTTGGGGGGTCAAATACATATATATATATATATATATATATATATATATATATATATATATATATATATATATATATATATATATATATATATATATTTCGAATTTTTTTCACTAAATCAGGAAGACATGTTTTTTTGACTTGAATTGGAGAGAAAAAAATATAATGAAGGTCTCCTTTCATTGATTGAAATGGAGAGCATAATAAAATGGAAATAAATTTAAGATTGAGTCTATATAATTAATACCACATATACCGAAAATACCCTCCTAATTTTAACGGTCTTGATTAAATCTATCATTAAGTTATAAAAAAGAGTGGAGTATCATAGACAAGCTCCTGATTTAAATCTAGAAAAACGAGAAGATTTGTATTAATTGATTCCTTACGAGTTAAACATGTACTTAATTTATTTAATATTAAAATTAATTTTAAGTCCTTCTGTTATTACTTTATATTATATCTAGATTTGGATCCCATATAATCTAGTAAAACCGGAAGACTTTTATTCAATGAATTCTTCCACTGTTACACAGGAGGAAGAAGATCGAGTTCAATGGAATCTTAATGGAAATGAAAAATTCACAACCAAAAGTACTTACCGAGAGCTGGTTGAGGGAGACCCCTCCCGATCAGCGCTAAAACACGTTTGGAGGATCAAACTCCTGCTGGGGATGCAGATACACTTGTGGATTCGGAGGCAAAAAAAATCCTCACTCAAGACAATCTCCAAAAAAGAGGGTTTTCGATCACTAACAGGTGCCACTTGTGCTTGAAAGAGGTTGAGACTATTGATCACCTCTCCGGAGGCTGCGAATTTGTTCAAAAACACTGGAGATTTTGGAGAAATCTAGTCGATGCGCAGGGAAAACTTCCGGGTTTGGTGGCGGCCTTAGAAGATTTCCTCTTCCAGCCGGGGGGGATGTGAGGTTGAAGCAGATTGCCGGAATTTTTGTGTTCGTAACCTGGCGCGAGAAGTGTAGACGCACCTTTTCAGACGAGAAGCGGGCCGAGGAGAGTTTGATTGATGAAATGGAGGACGAACTCAAGCTCGTGATAAAGATGGCAGAGAAAGACTAAGAGTGGATCGCCGGAGAAATATGGAGGTGGTCTCGAGGCGAGAGGGAGAGTAGAAGACAAGCTCAAGAAAGAGGACTTTCTTAGCTGGAGTAAAGAGAGTGTGGAGCGAGCTTGCTTTCAATGAGAACTCGGCAATGGAATCAATGGAGAGCGAAGAAAAAGAACAGACGATCTTCTGGAGGAGAAGACTCAAGAAGATGAAGTGGGTGGGAGTGTGCTGGCACTTTTCTATGCATGCTCCTCTTTTAGATGGGCTGAATTTTTTTATTGTTGACTTTAGAGGCCTTTTTTGGACCAGCTTCCCTTTTCTTTTTCTTTTTTCTTTTTTTCTTTTCTTCTTGATGTAAATCTATAGAAAAAGCTTGTAAAACTAACTTATCTTATAGTCAATTTATATCATCTTTGGATGTGGGATATTGAAAGCCCTCTCCAAAATTCACCAAAAAAAAAAAACAATAAATATTAAATAGTTGCCATCACATGGCAACTTGGTACTTTTGAGTAAATTGAGGTTGACAATTAAAAATTGGACTCATTAATTAAGCAGATTCATTAAATCAAAATTGGAGTTGATCAATCATTAATAGTCTTCTTAGTTTGCATTCCCAGGAATTGAACTGAACCCCATTCTCTGGAACCCCGAGAGAAATTATTTTCACTATACAAAGCGAAAAAGGAAATAACCATAAGAAACATAGATATTTCTGAGAAAAGAAAAGGAAACATTATTTAGAAATGGGTCATATCGCGAATGACGATCTTTACAAGTTGGTGCTGGTAGGCAAATCCTGCGTGGGGAAGTCGAGTTTATTCTCTCGGTTCACAAGGGACGATTTTGGACTGAGGAGTCGGTCTATCGATGCTGAATCCGCGACTCGCGAGATTCGTGTCGATGACAAGTTCGCCAAGGCCGAAATCTGGGACATTACCGTCATGGAAAGGTTTATTTCATCAAATTTTACTACTAAAATTTCTCTGTTCGATTGTTGTTACTAAAGTTTTGTTGCTAAAATTATTCTTGTGGTCAATGAGTTGGATCTACGAAACCATGTGTGATTTGTTATAAATTCAGGATTTACCTTCTTGAATACTGATACATTGTTTTCATATTTCACTACAAATACTGTTCGATCACAAGTAAGTACTATCGTGAAGCAGTGGGGGCACTGGTGGTGTATGATGTCACTCGCCACGACACCTTCGATGATGTCGCATGGTGGCTGAAGGAGATCAGACGCCATGCAGATGCCAATATTGTCATCATGCTTGTAGGCAACAAGGTCGATTTGCGTGAATCACGTGCTGTATCTACGAAAGATGCTCAGGTGATCTTTTAGAGGATACATTAACTTTATTTCAAAAGCTCAAAATATCAGATTTTCCGCTGCAAATGTCAAAATTATGCTTCCGAGTTCCGACCAGTCGAAATTATCAAGTGGTCTATGCTTGAATTACTTAGGAACTGGTCGATATTAATACAAAATACACATCATTAAATTAATTTCTTATCATCAGGCATTTGCTAAGAAGGAAAACTTGCTTTTCATGGAGACATCTGCCTTGGAGGGACTGAATGTTAAGAATACGTTTGCGGAACTTCTGACTCAGATCTACCGAGGTCTCGGCAAGAATGATGTGCCAACAGTTAAGAAGGTAATGTGTAATGTAACTCGGCATAAAAAGAAAAAAAAATATACTAAGAAAGTACATTTATTGACGAAGAACTTGCTAAAGATTATATTTTATATAAGGCCTCTGAAAAGATCTAACTGGTCAGATATTTATCTGATTAGTTTCTAAACTTTCACTGTCTAATTTGCTTGATAAAAAACTTCATTAACTTTTATTTTTCAGATTTCAGTGACATGGGATGAATTTGAGGACTGCGAAGAGTAATCATCACGTTCTTCCAACGTATTAAAATGCATAAACAGAGAGAAGGAACTTCTGTGTTTGATACAAAATCATGTATGAGTATGTGTTTTTAAATTGTGCATTTTTATATGAGTGGTGTATTTGCATATTTCATATTAATTTTTAGAATTGAACAAACTTTAATCTTTAAATTATCATCATCCTTTAATTATTTGTGTTGCCCTCGAAAATAGTAAGCATCTACTTTTTAAGAAGTTAGTTTGTGAAATGTACAGTCTGTTGGTGGGGTGTGAGAAATTTAGAGAAAATAATGGAGCTTAATGAGATGGTTTCTATTCACGTTACAATGTTGTTGTCTTTAAAGATCTATTTGTCCCCATCAGATATAATTGTTGGCATATACCGGGTCAACGAATAGCCTTCCAGGATAGAGTAGTCATTTCTGACTGTGTCTGCACAAACGAAATCAAATCAAACACATACTAAAATTTTTCAGAGTTATTGTAATATTTGATATACAAATTCTGCAGTAATTTGTATCAAGTGGAACTGTATAAAAATTATCTCAAAGAGAATTAGACTAATATATATTTTCTTCTCTTTTTTTTTTCTTCTTATTTTCAATATTTCTTTTTCTTACTTCTTCTCATATCACTCATTCACTTATATTTTCATGTCATAATCCATCTCCTATTTATAGGTAAACTCATGCATTATCATGAATGCATATCATGACATCTCAGATAACATGTGTCCACACCATGCATATCATGAATGCATAAGATGACACATTATTATCTTTATGTCACTTGCATTATAATGACACTTATATCATGTCATTACACTTGTTATAAAAAAGAAAAGAAGGATTAAAGAGATGACACATATATATTTATGCGTCTCTTGCATGGAATAATAAATACCATGACATGCCACATATTATCAATATTATTATATCTTTTATATAAAATAATAATAATACGACACATATCCTTGCACAAATAATATGCCATGACAAATATTTTTATCATCATGATTTATTTTATATAAAATAATAATGAGATGACAAATATGACATATTACAAGAATTTCTTATCTTCTCATGACATGATTTTTCTCCATTCATATCCACATAATGGATATTTAAATATAATGTTTATAATAGATACATGTTTAATCACTCTTTAATAATTTTCAAAACAAAAATTATTTGTTTTAAAATAAAATAGTGTAAACTAAAATTTATTTATTTTGAAAATTCTTTGACACAGTCTTCAGTAAGATGATATTGGATTATTCTGCAAGTGACTTTTTTATGTTCTAGAAGTTATGAAATCATGAACAATCAAAACATAAACTCCCAAAAATTTGAGATTACATTGAACAACCAGAATTTCAATAATCTAAACTTTTATTTTGAATAACCTAAATACCATAAACTTGAATTTCAATAATCTAAGTATGAGATTACCTAAATGTTTTTTTAGTAAATGAGATTAGCTAAATGTGATATTTGAATAACGTAAACCTGAGAATTACAATAAAACAAAAAGTTGCAATAAAATACTTGATTTACATTAAAGCCCTACCAAAAAGAATCCAGATTGAAAACATAAAAAAAGACGGGCAGAAAATATATAGAAGATGGACAGAAAATGATAAATCTATATATTAACCCAGAACACTGCACGAGCTATGTTAGTCATTTACTTGACAGAAAGAATCCTATTATACACATGTAGATCCTACATTTGTGGCGTCGAACTTGCTGAACAGATTTCTATTATACACATGCAGATCCTACATTTGCGGCGTCGAACTTGCTGGACAGCTCACATTAACATAATTCTACCTTAATTTGCTCAAATGAAGTCAACATGATTGCAAATTAACAAGCATTTATAGTCAACAAGTCATTAAATTATTGTAAAAAAGAACTGAAATTAATTGCAGAGTCAACAAGATCTACGGGTTTTTCAAAAAAAAGAAAAATCAATAAATAAACTTCCCTTTGGAATTTGATATTAACGAATCACTAAAATATTGTTTTTGTTTTGTTTTAAAAAAAAACTTCATTTGGAAGTGTCTTTCCTTTTATCTTTTTCTTATGTGGGTTTTAAGAGTCAAGACTCGTTACTCCACAATCCTTCATATATTCTCCTCAAGTCCTCATTGTCACAAGATCTCAACAAGCAAAAAAATAGTTATATTAAAGACTGGTGCTTAGATTGAAGATTGGTTGCTTATGACGACAATGAAGGAGACAGTGTTTGTTTCATTGAGATACTGGGATAATGCACCCGATATGTCTACTCTTGAATGGGTATTTAAGAACTTCGAAAAAGATAAAACTAAGCTCATCCTGACCTGCCATCATACTGGTATGCATTTATTTATTTTACATGTTTTCTCCGATCCTTGACTAGTTTGATAGAATCTTTACGAAGCAACAAAAGGGCACACACCTTGTAAAGTTAGATTGGAAAAGATATAATGTAGTTAGAACTTCTGGATCTTATTTGCAATTGCATCAGAATGAATACTAGATATAATGTAGTTAGAACTATAGTTTCATTAAAGCACATTTTGCCATATGAAACAGCTGGTGCATATAAGCATATGTTCATGAATTTAGCTCAGAGCACGTACCTCCCAAGATGCAAAACGGAACAGGTGCGATCTCTTTTCTTCTGAAAGAATTTGTAGCTACAAATAAACTCTTGATGGGCATTAACAAATGAAAGAGTACAAACAAGTGGCACATTTTCTTGTTTAAAAAAGATATTCTTTTTTTTGAATCTTTAAATAATTTTTTTTTGAATCGGTTTAAAAAAGATATTAAGATACTTATTTATAATACAAAACAGGAGAGTAATTATAAGAAAACGTGATTAAGAATTTTTTTATTGTTCGACTTGTTATTTTGCTTTTTTTTATATTACTCGATCTTGAGAAATAGATCTAGTAAAATTGTTCAAAAAGAGGATATATATGATGATAGATTAATTGAACTTTTTTTATTTATTTTTTATTTTTTTATCTTGAATGATATTTAGTTCGAAGCTGAGATATTAACACCTCAAGCAGCCAAGGAGAAAGAAATAACACAGGAGCTACTCACTCAGCATGGAATGAAAAAATTGGTCATGGATACCTATTATAAAGAGTACCCATCCAAATTTTGACTAATAGTGTTATGCTTTAAGTTTTTTTTTTCTCTTAAAGTCATGCTAGACTTCTATTTGAAATAAAAAATGATTCTAGACTTTTGTCTGCAATTAGTTTCTGATAGTAAACTTAGAATTGATGAATTAATTTGACAATTTTCTCTTATTTGTATTCTTAAAAAGTCGATTTTGATTGCAGTTCAGTTATAGTGTTCTTTGTCGAGAATCCAAATTATTCATGCAAGATATGGTTTAATCAGACCCTCTGTAACTACATTGAGTCCATAAGGTAACATCAATAACTTGACCTTGTAAGTAAATTAGCATTATTTACAATTCATTTAAGTTACTAATATATGCTTATATATATTGCACCATGCATATTCATATTCATGCATGGTTGATGGGTAACTGATTCTTGTTTCAATCTCCAGGGAGTTTGGTCCTGGCGCTCTTCAAGAGGCCAAAATGGAAGTAGAAAGGTTCAAAAAGATAGCCAATGAAGAGATTATCATGCGCAAAACTATTGAAGAGAAATTAGCTGAAATGGTAAATTCTATTATTTCATAAGCTGATAATAATATTATATGTAGGATTAATAATATAACATATAGGATTCAGTAGCTCATTTTAACCAAAATACTTAAGATGTGTAGTGATAGAAAGGACTATCATAAGATTCCTAACACATGCTCTACTATATTGCAGACTGAACAAGCCAAGATATATGAGCAAAAGATTAATCAATTTCGTCAGGGGATTGAACTACTCAAATAAGCCACGCACTCACCCTAAAAAGAGTACGAGCAAGCAATTCAAAATTTTATTGATTCATTAAAAGTTGAATAAGGCGGTTTCAGAAGCAACTCAATATTTTAGTGATTCTATAAATTACACAAGTTATTTATTTTGGATTAATGTATGCTTTTTTAGTGAATTGTGCTTTGAATATATGTATTTGGTACAAACTATTATGAAAATGTATGTTTAAATAATGTTGGGGTACTTGTGGGCCTCTGGGTCAGTGTTTCTTGAATTACATCCTGAATTAATAAACTCGGAAATTATGTTCATGTAAAATTACTGAATACAGAAATTGGGTTTCTTAGCACGTAAGTCTTAAAGAGGCTCTCTGACTGTCTTAACTGGTAAGATACTCTTCTCATTCTCTGCATCATTCATGGAATTGGAAGAAAATGGTTGGATAAATGTCAGCATTATAATACACATTAAACAAAACAGCATTTTCTCAATGATGAAAAGTTCATCGAGTAAATATGCATTATGTTCATAAGACCTTAACTACATTATCTACTACATACTTACATAAACAAAGGTATTAGAATATTCATAAAGATTCATATAAAAGGTGGGTTATCCTATGACCCATAATCCACCTTTTTTGCAACACACATTACTTAACGTGAACCCCTGAACCTTTTATCATACTTTGCCTTTTCTCTCTTTCCATGTTGGTTCTTCACTAAACACCCCTCAAAAGCTCTCCTTTTCACTCCATAAACTCCACACAACAAACCCTCTGAACTGCAAATCCATTTCAAAACCTCATCTCAATGCAACAATGGCTTCAAGTTCAACCGATACCATACCAAAACTTACACCAATGGCTTCAACCAATACCGCACCAACACTAACACCAGTACTTAATCAGATGAAACTATTTTGCAAATAATTGAGTATCTAGTACTTCCGCCAGAGGGTCTGGCATAACTAGTGTTTTTTATTTTGTTGATCCCGGCCATTTGAAACCCTTAAACATGCTTAATTAAGAAAAAAAGTTAGTTCCGCCATAGGGTCTGGCGGAACTAGGTAAAATTTATTTTTTCAGATTAAACTCGTAATTTAGAAGGCCAATTAGCTCAAAAAATTACGAATTCAAAAGTTCCGCCAGACCCTCTGGCGGAACTGGCTATTTTATATATTTTTTTGTCTCTAAACAGCCACGAAAATTTAGCAAAAAAAAAAAAATATTGTTCATAGTTCCGCCAGACCCTTTGGCGGAATAGTGATTTTTTTTTTTTGCTAAATTTTCATGGCTGTTTAGAGGCAAAAAAAATATAAAATAGCTAGTTCCGCCAGAGGTTCTAGCGGAACTGCTGAATTCGTAATTTTTTGAGCTAATTGGCCTTCTAAATTAAGAGTTTAACCTGAAAAGATAAATTATACCTAGTTTCGCCAGATTCTATGGCAGAACTAACTTTTTTTCTTAATTAAACGTGTTTATGGGTGCTAAATGGCTGGAATCAAAAAAAAAAAATCACTAGTTCCGCCAGACCCTCTGGCGGAACTACTTCAGTTCCGCCAGAGGGTCTGGCGGAAGTGTTATCTGCTGAAATATTTCGAAAAAAATGCCATCTGATTAATTATTTTTCAAAAAAGTGTTATTTTGCAAAAAAATTCTAAGGTTATGAGCCATTGACTAATTAATCTTTATCATGTTACACGCATATTAAATACTAAATTTTAGAATATACTATTTTATAATAGGAGTTTACCCATGTACTGTAATATATACTATTTTCATAATAAATTTGCATTATTTTTATAAATTTATATACAATTTTTTATAACTTATATATTATTTTCATAAATCAAACTACTATTTCCATAAACCATCGGAAGGCGCGCTGAGGTCAAGCCCAACACTCATTAATTCATTAAACCGGGTGGATGACATGATCATTTTTTTATTCGGCAGAGACTTCTACAGAGATAATATTGTTTGTGTGGGTGTACATAATTAAATTAGTAACATGGCACCTGACTTAGATTATTAGAGAGTTGACCTGGCATATTTGCCTTCTTCCCATAAATTCAATCTTCATCATTAATCCCAACAATCTGAACTCCATTCTCTAAATTCAATCTTCATTCTTATTCCCAACAATTCTAGATCCCCAAAAATATCTTAAGAAACCTAGATATTTTTTCTCAAAAAAAAGGGGCCTATAATTCCTTTTTCTTCATTCAGGTCGTCAGAAGGGACAATAACACCAACAAGGCATTATGGCGCAACCTGGATTTGAAATGGGCACCAATACAAGTGTTTTTTTCAACTATGAGAAAAAACAACAATATTATGAAAAACCTACTTCAAAGCTCTTATCCAAATGCTATCGAGATTTTCCGATACAACAACCACTCTTCATCAAACCCCTTCTTGGCCACAAATTTTCCGACTTGAAGTTACATTCACCCAATTACTTGATCGGTAATCAAATATCTGAAGGCCCTGACGGATTTCCCGTATTTCTCGGCAGGAATAACCTGCAAGTAACAATCCCACAACTGCTTTCCAAGTCTCTTTCGTATTTATGGGATAATGTTCACTCACGAAGGGTTAAAAAACATCGATGTTGTATTGGAATTCCCATATATTTCACAGATCTACAGAGAAGGATTGTGTGTGATGCTGCTAAGCAAGCGGGGTTCGTCATTCCCGTACTTGTCCATGAAACCACTGCTTCAGCTATAGCTTATCGAGCAAGGAATGGATTCGAATTCCCTGAAAATGGAAGTGAAAAATTGAATGTGGTTTTTGTTGATATAGGCGTTACTAGCATGCAAGTTTGCATTGCAGAGTATGAGGAAAACGTGATATGTATTTTGTCTCATTCATTTGATTATTCATTGGGAGGAAGAGCCTTCGATGAGGTGTTGCTTAATCACTTTTTGGATAAGTTTAAGGAGGAAAACGGTATTGATGGGACCAATGATGGTGATCTTTATTGGCAACTATATAGTGCTTGTGAGAAGATGAAAATTGAACTAAGTTCAAGTGACGAGGCATCATTTGAAATTTGTTGGGGCGATAAGAATTTGATTGGGTCTATGAAGAGGGAAGAGTTCGAAAGAATGTGTTCCTCATTATTAGATCAAATCGAGGGGCCATTGGAAATGGCATTGGAGGATGCTGGTTTAAATTTTGATGATATTCATTTGGTGGAGAATGTTGGATTTGCCTCTCAAATTCCAGTTATTATTAAGAAATTAACTGATTTTTTCGGAAGACGACCGAATCAAGTCAACCCAACCGAAGAAAAGTTCATTGCTTTTGGTTGTAGTTTACGGTCTTGCTTTGAGGTACTATTAAGATTGAATTTAATTGCATTCTTTTATTCCTAGTTTTTAAGTAATCAATAGTAGGTTTAAATTACAAATTTCAACTATTGTGAAATAGAAATCTACATAAATTACATAACCACCCTGCCAAGTCATATACATTTCCTTTCCCATATTTAACTTAAGCATTTTGTCATTTGGCCTTGCAGATTGAAGATTCATTTCCTTATTCAATTGCCATGTCATGGGATAAAAGCAAGATAACAATAGACGGCCCGTCGGTTATTTTTCCCCAAGGCAGCTCTATGAATTCTACTACAGAAGTTTCATTTTCTGGATCTGGTACTACTTTTTATATCGACTTAATGTATGATAATATCAGTGATTCCAGGATTCCAACTAGGATTGAGAGATTCGAGGTAAATTATTTAAAATTTTGATAATGTTGAATATTTTTATTTTGCTCTAAATCATAACATTTTTCAGATTCGATTTATTTCAATAAAAAAAAATAGGAAGGTTCAAGACAAGTTGGTTGTTAAGATCGATGAAAGCGGAATTATTGAAATCATATCACCTTTCGTAAGTGACAATAACTAAACACTAGATACTTCTGAAAAATATTATAGAGCAAGAATTCAGCATTTAATCTTGGAACTCGCTTTGCAGTCACAGAGGGTAACAGATGTTAGTGTTCAAGAAAATGTCGGGTCCTCAAGCAAATCACAGGTCTAATCCTTGTGTTCATTTCAATTCTTCTTTGATCACTCTTCTTGAAAATCACTCATCATGATTAGATAATTTAGTTTCTTTTAAAATAAATGCCCAAAAGAGGCTAAATCTCAATCAATAATATTTTGTTCAAATCCTGCCAGGCCTGGGAGGAACTTGAAGACACCTCGTCGGAGGCAGAATCAACAGATGAAAATGACAAAGAGTTAAATGAACATGAGAAATATGAGACTGAGATGTCCAACATTTCCAAACAAGTACGTGAATTCTAGCATAAATCTTCCAATATCTTGATTGATCAAAAAAAATTTGGTGAATTTTGGTTTTTATTATCATACGATTCTCTTTTTGCACACTTACACTGATAATTTTTTCATTAAATTTTGAATCTTCAGATCTCTGAAGTTTTTTATGATGCTGAGGATGAGTGATCAATCTAGTCTTTGGCGAAGACTTTGAATTTTATGGCAGAATGTATTTGATACAAGCTATTTATGATTATGTTTGTTTAAATAATGTTGGTTGGGTGTGGATCAATGGTTCTTGAATTACATCTTGAATTAATAAATTCAGAGAAAATATCATGTATTATTAATGTTGGTTAGGAGTGTATCAATGGTTCATGTAAAATTACTGAATATAGAAATTGGGTTTCTTAGCACGTAAGTCTTAAAGAGGCCCTCTGACTATGTCTTAACTGGTAAGACACACTCTCATTCTCTGCATCATTCATGGAATTGGAAGAAAATGGTTGGATAGACGTCAGCATTATAATACACATTAAACAAAACAGCATTTTCTCAATGATGAAATGTTCATCGAGTAAATCTGCATTATGTTCATAAGACCTTAACTACATTATCTACTAAATACTTAAATAAACAAAGGTATTAGAATATTCATAAAGATTCATATAAAAGGTGGGTTTTCCTATGACCCATAATCCACCCTTTTTGCAACACACATTACTTAAAGTGAACCCCTTAACCTTTTATCATACTTTGCCTTTTCTCTCTTTCCATGTTGGTTCTCCACTAAACACCCCTCAAAAGCTCTCCTTTTAACTCCATAAACTCCACACAATAAACCCTCTTAACTGCAAATCCATTTCGAAACCTCATCTCAATGCAACAATGGCCTCAAGTTCAACCAATACCATACCAACACTTATACCAATGGCTTCAACCAATACCGTACCAACACTCACACCAGTTCCAGTATATGATAGCTCAGTATCACAAACAACTCAACATCATAACAATAATTCAATCGGACCGTTTTTTGCGGTTTTCATTGTGATTCTGGTCCTGACACTGTTGTCCTGTATTTTTGGAAGAGTTTGCAGTCAAGAGGTTGAGGGTCCGGATTCTCAGTACGACTGTGCGAGATTGGCCAGGCGAAAATGCAGATGTTGTAATGGTTGTTTACCACGTCGAGGGATTTTTCGAGATGCCAAGTCAGCAGTTGCAGCTGAGACTGATGATAAACAGACTCAGCTCGCGTTGCCACAACCTTAATTATTTTATTTGTCAGTATTCAATATCCTTATGTCAAAACTATTTGTATATTATTGAAGGGTTGGAATTTTTTTTTCTTTTTCTTTATTTTTTTTTTATATGATTGGATTTACAAATTAGGCTGGTCTCAACTAGAAACTTGGTGCTATTTTATGCATGGAAATCTTTTTTTTTCCCCTTTTTTTGGCAGATTTTCGGTGTTATTTGAACTGAAATTATCATTGTATCTAGTTTCTTTTTCTATGGTTTTGAACTAAGAAAATCTGATAATGGTCAAAATTTGGAAAATACACACAATAACTATAAGATAAATAGAACAAAACCATGATATTGTTATTGTTACAAGTTGGTAGATAAAATAAATATATGCAAAAAATGATACATAAATAAATAAAAATAAATAAAAAGCGTGTATAAATCAGCACCATATAGACAGAAAACTAAATATTAGAGGTATAAATAATGAAAAAATAAAACTATGCCAAATACCTAGGCATCAAAAATTTACACTTCTATACACCCCTCCTTTCCTCCTCTCTCTCTCTCCCCTCTTTTTCTCTCATTCAAACCACCAACAAACTCACTTTCTCCATCGAGTCAACTCAGCGAAATCCGTCTCAACAAAACTCCCTTCTTCAAATTGGCGATCTTTCCGAATCAACCGATCTTCGCACACTCAACTATAAAGTAAAAAGAAAAAGAAAATATGACTTAGCATCTTACACTAGTCATGAATATTTATAGGGATAAATGCACGATTAATTGAATTGCAATTTAATCCTTTCACTACTGATTTAAACTTTTTATTCCCTATATTTCATAAAATTTTCACAATTAGTCCCTAACTCAGGGACTAATTACGCCTTTTTCACAAAATATAGGGATCGAAAATTCAAAAATCAGTAGCACAGGGACTAAATCACAATCCTATCAAAGTACATGGACTAAAGGTGCATATATCCCACCCTAGCCTAGTGATTGAGTACTCATCTTGCTAAACCCTAACTACCAAACCCTAATTTTTTACCTTAGCCTCGAGTCTCGCCGAGACGCCAACGCTCGTCATCCCAATACTCTTCTGTCTCAACATCTCCAAATCGCCCGTCTTCCCGTTATGTCTAAACCACTGGATCCTGTTGTGGTCCATGGGGAAGAACCGGAACTGGATGGCCGCGTAAGTGAAGAACGGAATCAAGGTCGTTATGGTAACAAAGAAGGTCACGAACCAGTACTGCGGGGCCGGGCCGAGCCGCTCGGTGAGGACGGAGTAGACTGTGGTGGAGTAGATCCTTGGCGGCACGGATCCGTAGAGGTATAGGAATAAGTACCTGGTGGAAGGAAGGAAGACGAGGCAAATTATTATAAGTTGGTTCGGTGATTGTAAGAATTTTTCAATGAAGATGTGCTGAATCAGAGTGAAATAATTAACGGACACCGCCATCTGGCAGTCGACCGCCCAAACCACACAAGGGTACATTTTTTAAAGGGAAATTCACAAAAAAGCCCCTAAATTATCACTAAATTGCAAAAGTGCCCATGCATTATTGAAAATTGCAAAAAAGCTAGATTCGCTATACGGGCTTTTTTTAATAACACAGGGGCTTTTTCGCAAATTTCCCTTTAAAAATATACCAACACAGAAACTCAGAACAACAAATGTTTCTACCGACCAAAGAGCGATTCCGCCCCAGATGAAGATGTGCTGGATGAGGGTGAAGTAGTTGACGGCGACGGCCATCTGGCAGTTGACGACCCAGACGACGCAGGTGTACATGGTGGTGCCGAGGACGTCGAGGGAGGGGGGCTGCCCGTCGCGGCGGAAGGCCTGGCTGCGCATGATGTTCGTGCACAGGAAGAAGATGATGCACGCGCTGACCACGCCGTTCAGCATCGACCCGATGATGCGGAACCAGCTGAACAGCTTGTTTTTTACGCCTTCTTGGTATAATTGAGGGAACTGCATTATGGAAAGAGAAGGGAGAATGTTAGTTAGAGAGTGGGCTTTGAAAATTGATATTGATATTGATATTGGGAATAAATTTGATGATTTGAGGTTTTGAGAGGGTAAATTTGATGTTTTGAATTTGTGGAAGGGGGTGTGTTTGTTTGATATGTTTTGGAGAGAAAAAATGAATTTATTGATACATACATACTCCTTGGATTTGTAATATTTTAGAAAAAAAAAAATTGGGTTTTGGGCATAATGAACAATCCTAAATCGAGGATTTAGTTTATTAAAAATATAGATCTTTTGTGTTTGAAAAAGGACAAGTAAAAACTATAGACACGAATTGATTAATTAAATAATTAATTACCATTAGGCAGAAGCGGGCGGAACAATCTTGATCGAAAACGCCGAGAGCAATAACGGGCAGAGACGTAAAAAGCACGTTATACAACGACAAAAACCAATCGTTATACGCCGGCTGGCCTGAAAACGAGGCGTGAGCCTCATAAACGAATAACGTGACACCAAACGTGATGTTTTTGTAGAAGAAATAACATATCTACACAAACAAATAAAACCCAAATTAAAAGAAATAAAATAATTAATGATATAATTTTGATTTTCAAAAAATGATTGTACCATGGATGAAATTCGACGGTAGCACCAATGGCCATGTACTAAGAGGAGTCGTTCTAAGAAACGGAATTGGGCGATGGCTATATCACTTGCCATGACAGCCTGCCAAACAAACAAATAAAAAAGATTAACTAATTGAACAAGAGTAAGCAATAAAAGTAAATAAAAAATGGAATGTGTAATACTAACTTGCATGCCTTCGGCGCCGCTAATACCGACACCGATATCGGCTTCTTGAAGCATGCCGACGTCATTCGCTCCGTCTCCTATTGCCAATGTCACTTTCTTTGTTCCTTCTTTCACAAGCCTTGTTACCTAAATAATTTTAGAAAAAGAAAAAAAAAATCAACTTCAAATTTTCAAAAACGAAAATTCCAAGTACCAATAAAAATATATGACCCGTAGGTATATGTGATATTTCCTATATTTTTAGGGATATACATATAAAACTATGTTTCATCATATTTCTATAATTTTATACAATAAATCCAATTTCGATAAGACAATATTTGATGTGTACCCTCCAAAATGTCATAAATTTCAATAAAACATTAAGTATCATATGTGATATTCATGACATTTCTAAAATAGATATAAACTTGATTTTTCTTATACTTATTTGTGATACTCATCATATTCCTCACAATATACACACATTTCCGTATCAAACAAAACAAAATTCACAAAACAAAAATTCTTACGAGAGCTTTTTGCTTAGGCGAAGAACGGCAACAAATAACCGAGCCGCAACCAATCGCGAGGCTCAAAAAAGCGTGCTTCACGTCTTCTTCCAAAGCAAAAGCGAGCGATTTTCCATCGATAATTAATGCAAACGACGTTAAATCCAATATTTCCATTTGTCTCATCCCCTCTTCTATTTGATTCACCACACTCTCCTTTGAGGCCTTCACAAAAAAATATATATATAAAAAATAAATACGAGACCTGATAAGCATCACCGGCTTATTTGTCACCAGCATCGCCCAAAATTCAGAAAGGTATATAACAAAATTTCAAAAAATTACAAAAATGTATATTGATATACAAAAAGGTTGAATGGACATTATTCTTATTCTTTTACAATTTTTTCTATAAAAAGGTATAATAGAATACTGAAAATGTATAAAAATATGATATGGTGATATTTAGGTGATGCTTAAGCGGGTGATACGAATGTTTTCGCAATAAACAAATAAATTAATGAATTTAAGAACATTTTGGGACAATTAAAGGAAAGTCTATACACCTTATGAATGGCCATTTTATCTCCTTCTTTTTCAAGTGAAAGAATGTCATGGGATTCTAGTGTGATGGTTATTTGAGTCATGCCTTGTCTCAATAAACTACAAGCAAACCTATAAACCATAACAAAATAAAAATTAATTAATCAAAATATGCAAGTAAATAAATCCAATTTCATTAATTATTTTTTTTTTAACAAATTAATTATACCCAATATTAATTGCTGTCTCCATTTTGTCCCCGGTCAAAACCCAAATCTTAATCCCCGCTTGCGCCAATTTATCAATACATTCCGGTACCTAATTAAACATTAAAAAAGCTTAATATTTCAGTAATTAATAAACTTTAATACTTCTAAAATAAATAAATAAATACCCCATTTTGTAATTTATCTTCGACAGCTGTCGCGCCAAGTAAAATCAAATTCCTCTCAATAAAATCGGCCGCTTCTTCGATTTTCTCATCTCGGTCCGAACTCACGGAATTTTTCGCATTTGTGAATTTTTTATTAAATTCTTCGTATTCTTTCAACCCTAACTCTCTGTAGGCCAAAACTAGGGTTCTTAAACCTGCATCTGCATATTCATTTATGTGATCTCTTGTTATTGCCTCGTAGTCTTTTTTGTCCCTTGCTAGCCTCTCAAACATCACACTGATAAAATAAACAATAAATAACTAATAAATAAAGGGGAGAAGGAATTACGAAGAATAAAAGGGTTAAAGTGAAAAATTTGACAAACCTGTCAGCGCCTTTACTGAAGAGAAAAATCCGATCATCTTCATCTTTCACAATAACCGACATTCTTTTTCTCGCGCTACTAAACTCCAACACATTCAATATCTTATACGTCCTAACATAAAAAATCAACAAAAAAATATCATAAAATCATCCAAACAAAATAAAAAATATTAAATTTTCTTTTACCTCGTGACGAAATTTCCTTTCTGAGGGTCTCTCTCTCTCAAAGAAACACTATTAGGAGTCCTCTGAAAAAACTCAAACCCTAATTCTCGCGCCGCAATAACAAAGGCCGCTTCATCTGGTGACTCAGCCTCATAAGAAACCCGACCCGTTTCTTCATCCGTTTCAGGAATACAAGTGTGACAAACCGCCAATAACCTAAAAAACTTTTCAATTATGTCCCTGTTTTTCTCCTTAATCCAATTCCCGTCCGTAATTCTCGGATCCTCAAAATTATACCCCTTAATTTTGGGCTTATTATTTATCTCACTTTGATTTTCTTCTTCTTGTTCAAAATCTCCGTTTGAATCAATATTAATTCCTTTTCGTTTAGCCATGGCTCTTTCTACTTCAGTAATTCCATGGCCGTAATTTACACCAGCTATAGAGCATTTAATGAACTCCATTGAATTACAAGTCAAAGTTCCCGTTTTATCGCTCAATATCGTATTAACTTGCCCTAATTCTTCGTTCAGATTAGAAGTGCGGGCCCGAGCCGGCTTGTCAGATTCCTCATGATACATTTGTATATCTTGATTGATAAACAGAGCCTGTAATAATTTCACGATTTCTATCGAAATATAGAGAGAAATGGGGATAAAATACGAATAAAGCATCATGGCTGTTAGAAAGTGGCAAAAAGCGGCCAAACCGGACCGATTTGGGTCGAAATAAATCGTGGATTGATTAGGTTTTAAATACCATCTTTTTAAAGAACCGTCTGATTTTATATCGCTTTTGGTCCAAAATCCGAAGAAAAATGAGCCGATAAATGCAATTGTGACTAAAGAGCAGAGCAGAAGATAAATGATTCGGTCCATTCTTCTTTCGATTTTGCTCCTTTTTGAGGGCGGATCCGTAGAATTTTGCATCACTTTTGTATCATGACCTGTAAAAATACATATAAATAAATAAACATATAAATATATAGAAAATAAATAAATATAATAATATATAAACAAATAAATATATAAATGGATAAAACAGAAAAGGAATTGTGAAGAATATATGGGTAAAAGTGAAAAATCAAATAAATAAATAAATATATAAAAATATATAAACATATAAAAACATATAATATATAAACAAATAAATAAATATAAAAATATATAAACAATAAAATATATAAATAATAAAAGAAAAAAGGAATTATGAAGAATATATGGGTCAAATGAAAAATTAAACAAACTAAAGGTAAAATGAACTATCAATTATGAAGAATAAAAGGGCCAAACCGCAAATTTCACAAACCTGTGAAAATCACCGCGCCATAAACAAACTCAGTATTCCTCAGCTTCGAGTCCCTCAGCAAAATCTGCTGAGGAGAGAGAGGGTAGGTCTGCGCATCGATTTCCGTGCTGCCGACGAACGAGTACAAATTAGGGTTTGGATCCTCGCACTTCACCGTCGCTTTGAAATCCGTGAAACTGGAGTCGTCCAGTAGTGAATTTGAGGTCGATTCTAAGGCTTGTTTGAGTTTGAGGTTCGTTTCGCCGTCTAAGTTCATTGTTTCTACGTAACATATACCTGTTAAAAAAAATAAAAAATATTAGAAAAGGGAAATTTAAAAAAAAAAAAAGCTATATTTTCTGGTATTTATTGGAAAAAAGGATGAATTTAGACCGCGAAACGAGCCTAGAACTAAAACAAGCCTTGGAAGAATCGGCCTCAAATCACCTACTGGACGGCTCCAGTTTCACGGACTTCAAAGCGACGGTAAAATGGTGGCGCATCGATTTCCGTGCTGCCGATGATGGAGTACAGATTAGGGTTCGGGTCCTCGCATTTGACCGTCGCTTTGAAATCCGTGGAACTGGAGTCGTCCAGTAGTGAATTTGAGGTGGATTCTAAGGCTTGTTTTAGCTTGAGGTTGGTCTCACTGTCTAGGTTCATCGTTTCGACATAACAAATACCAGTCGGGAAAAATTAAGTTTTGAGTATGATTAGGACATGTGTATATGTTACAAAAGGGAATTTTTTAGAAGAAACCTGTATGTTCTCAAATTTATCAAAAAAAAAACTATATTTTCTCTAACTTATGAAAAAAGACTATCTATTGGAATATAAAAAAACCCTACTTTTAACTTTCCATTTTCCAAAAAAACTCCTATCTTTTAAAGCTCTCAAATAAAAACCCTTCAATGGAACTTTTATGTTTTTTTAAAACTCATGGGGTTTTTGACAAATGGAAAGTAGTAGGTTTTTTTAATATTCCAAAAGATAGGGCTTTTTCATAAATATCGAAAATATAAGGTTTTTTTTTGAAGAATTCCAATTAAAAATATTAAAATAACAAATACCATCTTCATAGCTTGAAGAGAGAAGAAGTAGGTCAGCTGGGAAAAATTCATCTTTTTGGATTTTTACAATATCGCCCACTTTTAGACTGGACCATTCCGTAATTTCAAAAATGCCATTGCCTGTGTGTGTCTTCACTTTTCTATAATTCACCTCATGATCCTATTTTAATTAAAATAAAAGAAAATAATAATGTAAGATTATATTAATATGTCAAATAGTCAGCATTTGAGGGTGAATTTATCTTTAAAAATAAAGGTGATTTTGAAGCTAGATTTTTATTTTATTTATATCTAATAGTAAGTTGCATTAAGATATAATTTATATGATTTTTAAAAGTCAATATTTCAGATGCATTTATTTAATATGAAAAGAATAAAAGAGAGCTAATTTTTCCAGCTACAATTTATTTCATTAAATAGTTAGTTGTATTAAGATACCCACTGAAAATATGAACTCCAAAATAACATACAAAATATAAATATATAAATATTCATAATCGCGAAATAAAAATATGACAGATGTGAAATTCACCAGAAATTGAATTTATTTCCTCATGAAACCAACAAAAAACTTGAAAATTAAAATAAATACAAAAATCATAAATTTCACCCTTAATTAGTTCTATGTACCAACAAGTAAAGAACAAAAACACATCCTAAAACAAGTAAAGAATATATATAAAACCAATTTTAACAAATAAATCAAAACGCAAATTTCATCCTTAATTCATTCTATCTCGAACTAAAGAACAAAAAACACATCCTAAACAAGTAAAGAATATATAAAACAAAACCGATCTTAACAACAAAAGAATCATCATTTCCTCCTTTTTTTTCTCAAATAATAAAAAAAACAAAAAATACCTGTTGCTTTCTTCTCCAATCTTCAATTCCTTCTTTGGCCATTGTTGCACCAATCACAACAAGCAAAGGTAAAATCGCACTGACAGCCGTATAAGGCGCAAGAGGCGTAAATGCCAAACAACCCGACAGTAAAAAGTAAAAATTAGCAACCCTTCTAAATTGCTCAAACAGAGATTTGGGGATGAAAGTGAAGAGCGTGTATTTGCTCGTCGAGATGTAATTCAATTGATAATTGAGCAAAATCGCGTCTGGATTGTTAGGATCGTTCACATAAACCACTCTTGAGAAACCTGGAGTGCCGATTCGTGCATGTTCTTCCCCAAATCCTTTCTTCCCGCAAGTCGCAAAGCTATACAGTTTGTTCAATCCAATTTTCCTTCTCCTTCTTCCAGTAGGCGGCATTGCTGCTCGTTTTGGAATAAAACCGAAATTTGGATGGTAATTAGCTCGAATTTGGGTCTCGCTGAGCTAAAGATCAAAGTTTGGAAGGTAAAATCTTCGAACTAGACCCAAAAAAGGAGATTGGATGACAGTTTGAGATAAAAACGAGCTTAAAGACCTGACTTTCTTCCAATTCAGGAGTTAAAACGAATTAATTTAGGATTCTAACAAATGCCCAGATTCCAAAACCACACCTTTCGCGTTTCGATTGGATAAATCAAAGCAAACAAGCTTCCCTTCTCACAGCTCCTTTCGGAAAGAGATGGGCAACGAAAGAGACACCTCTTGACAACTTCTCCTCCTCCTCAAAACCAGCTCGAAATCAATGCAACGTGAAACTCCAAAGCCTTTGTTGGGCTTCTTCAGAGACCCAAATCGAGAATGAAGAAGACCAAGAAAGAGAAGGTCTCTATAAGGTCAAAGAGATGATTCTTTCTACAGCTCTTACGCTATTCCCATGTAGCCCACCAAAAGCTTCAATCTTCCCTCTCTCTCTCTTTTCACAACGCTATTTTGTCAACAATAACAAAAACTCTCTTCTATTCTCTCCACCCTCTCTCTCTCTCTCTCTCTCTCTCTCTTCTCTCTTTTCTCTATGTCTCTATTTCCTTTGTTTTCTTATTCTTTGTTTTCTCAAGAGAGAAGAGACAGAGAGGAAGGTTGAATTGAATTGAACAACGATAAAATAAAATGGAAACTGTAACAAAAGAGAAAGGAAACAGTAATAATTATTTAGAGTATCTGGTTCATTTTTCTCCTTTTCTGAGGAGTTTTTTCTGTAAGTAAAAATAATTACAGGGTTTAAGCTGCTAATTTTAGTTGCCAGGCTGTTATTCCTCTCTGTTTTAAAAAAACTGGAGATCTCCATTTTGGATTTTGAGGTGATTTGTGAAGAAAATGGAGATGTGTTTTTGGAGGAAAATGGAGAGGAGAAGGATTAATAGATTCAGAGTGTATGTAGATGTTTACACCCCGTTTGAACAGATTTTTATGTTGCTTCTAGAATAATTTGTGATTATTTGAAATAGTGCAATATGTCATTCATGAATCAATCATATCATGCAGGATGATATATGAAGAAGTTATGGAAAGTATTTATCCAGAAAAAGAACAAGTGCAACTGTGGAGGTTAGAAATGATATTTCTAAATAAGGAGAATGTTTGACCAACCTAGAAGCAAAGATGAAAAAAATAATAAAAAATGATTATTATTGATAATATTATTATTATTGTTCTTGTTATAAAAATTCAAACATAAAAAAATGAAAGAAAAAAAAATGTTGTAGTTATTTCAAATATGAAAAAGGTTTGAGGCAAAAGAAAAAGATTAAGGGACCTGATAGAACATGCCGGCTTAGAGCACGGTGGCGTCATGCCGGCTGATGTCGGCCGGCCTTAATCGTGACGATTCCCATTAATCACCTCTGCTCGTCGTGCATTACTTCCGTCACTCCCATAACAGCATATATATCAATATTCAAACAATACTATAATCTAATAAAAACAATATATAAATATGATATGATATAACAGTTTATAATTCAGAACAATATATATATAACATATAAAAATAATATATATATATATATATATAAGTATACAGATATGATATAACAGTATATAATCCAAAAAAAGTATATATATAACAGTATATATATATATATATATATATATATATATATATATATATATATAAGTGGGGTTCTTTTGACAACGGGCTTAATCGGCCAACACGTGACAACATTGCTAAATATCAAAATTTTAATTGCTATTTCAAATTTCAACCGTACGGATGTAATATATATGGTTTAAATATATTATACTCCAATTTTCAAAATAATCGAAAATATTTATCATTACCATCATGCATTATCAAAAATTATCAAAATATGTATACATAGTTTTTACAAATTCTGCTTCTTATTTTGATGATACATGATGGCAATGATTAAATATTCCGATTATTGTGAAAATTGATCCACAACATATTTAAAACATATATATTCCATCCGTACGGTTGAATTTGAATTTTCGCTTTTTATAACCAATGTTGTCATGTGTTGGCCAAATAAGCCCGTTGTCAAAAGAACCCATATATATATATATATATATATATATATGTAGATATATATATATATGTAGATATATATATATGTATATATATATATATATGTATATATGTACATATATATATGTACATATATATATATATATGTACATATATATATATATATATATGTACATATATATACATATATATATATATATATACATATGTACATATATATATGTACATATGTACATATATATATATATATGTACATATATATATATGTATATATATATATATATATATATATATATATATACATATATATATATATATATATATATATATATATATAGATATGATATAACAGTATATAGTTCTGATATATCATATATTATTGGGACAAAACAATATATATATATATATATATAATAATATATAATTCACATATAAAATAATATATATATCATATCTGCTATATCAGTATATTATTCATACAAAACAGTATATATAGAGAACAATGTATCAATCAGCTAATAACAATATATAGCCATCGTGATGGAGAAGAAAAGAACAACGAGAAAAAAAGATAGGAGGCATTAGTGGAAGTGCTGCACGACGAGCGTGATTTCTCCGTCATGTTAGCACATTCCCTAAAGATTAATGTTTCTGTATCACATTGATCAAATTTTATAAACCAAATTATAGAAGGCAATTATAAATTTTGGGGAAATAATTCAACCAACTTATACAAAAAAAGAGGGGAAATTGTTTTAATAGAATTCTTTTAATATATACATAAAATTAATATCGAAAATAGTAAATTTACAGTTGTTAATTTTTGATCCAATTTCCTGTTAAAAGTATTAGGTCAATATTACTACAAAGTGCCAAAAAATTAGCCCTTCCAAATCTAAAGGAAACCAAAATAACAATTTACTTAAGCATTTATAATTTATTAATGCACGCTTAACAAGTTAATATATAGTAAATTAAATATTGACTTTAATAAAGCGGTTGATAGTTTAATTTTGTAACTTGTAACTTTTTTTTGAGCGAAATAACTTGTAACTTAGAAAACTATAAATGCATCCTAAAAAGGAAAATCATAAATTAATGTCTCCAATTCTAGCTGACAGGTGACCCACGTGTAAGTTATGTAACCTAATAATAATAATAATAATAATAATAATAATAATAATAATAATAATAATAATAATAATAATAATAATAATAATAATAATAATGACATTGATACAGAAATACAGTCTGAAATTCTGTAGCTGAAATCTTCCTTTTCCAGCTAAAGATCTAAAGAATCCAAGTTACTTTACCAACTAATAAATCTTGAAAGTATCAGCTAAAAAAAACTTAAATATATATGAACAAAGCAATTTAATGTAGTCAACATAAGAACAAATGAAACTGAAAAATTCAAGTTGGTTTGTTAAGATAAAGAAAATTATCTTGCCTCCATTTGACCTTCTTCTTGCAGATGAAGAATTTGATGACTTGATCAAATATATACCTCAAGCTCTTAAATTTCAAATGCTATATCCTTTTAGGAAATAGTTAATCCTGTTATAGTATTTTTATTTAAAAGGTTCATAAATTTAGTATATCTACGACTGTGTATATGCACATGTGTGAGCTTACAGATAATGTAAATAAAATATGGGGAAAAATAAAAATTGACAAGTTGTGGGGAGAACTACAAGTGTACAAGACACTCTGGTTCGTTTTGTCAAAACTAAAACTATCCAACAATTGGGATTAGACAAGTGTCATTAAACTTAAACATAATCGACTGTTTATGTTGTTTTTATATGTTGTTGAACTTATATAGCGGGTTCTTTACACATATAGCCAGCCACATGAAAGCATAACCAGAAGATCCAACTGGAAAAATTCAGCAAACTAATCTCTATTTACACAGAAAAATGGAGATACCTATAACAAAATTGTCATATAGTAAATGACAGATTAAATTATGTGATAAAAATCTTTTATTACTTGAAAAAGATTAAATTAATTTCATTTGATAAATAATTTCTTCCTCTATTTTTCAAATAAATGGGTCTAACAGTATAAGAAGCCATAGGAGATCTTACAATATTACAACCATGGTCCCAAATTTTATTAAACCATACAGCTGAAGTACACTTAAAAGTAGCTACAAAGATTGCACTCTTCTTGTCGTGGATTATGCATAAAAGGAGAGGTGACACCATAATGGATGATGGGGACCAAAAAGTGTGAATTCTCAAGCATTTTTTCCATGGTAAAAAAAGCATTTTCTTTTTCATTTTTTACCCTGCAAAATATAGAACATAAGAAAAATATCATATATCATTTCTGAGCAAGAAAAAATATGATCCGGATTCCGGATATTAAATTGATGCGTGTTTCAGTAACAAGATAAATCCTCAACCAAAAAGTACATAATATGCAAATGACTTGTAGTCTAATTAGTTAAAAATTTGCATATGTAGCAAAAGGTTATGGGTTCATTCAACTCCTGACAAACTCAATATAACACATATTTAATAAAGTCTCTCAACCCAATGGGTTAAACATCAAAAAAAGTACGTAATAGACGGTCAAACCTTATTCGGAAAAAAAAAAAAGTCTTATAGGAAGGTCCATTGATTATTAAAGTAAGTTTAATCATGAAGTTATGCTTTATGATATAAGATATTTTTTGGAATGATTGTTAGGGTGAGTTAGTCTCACACCGAATCAAATTATATTAAAAGATAACATCTATGATGATATAAGATATTTATTTCATGAAATTATCAGAGAAATAATTAAAAAAAATTGGAGAGCTCCCTCAAAACACAAAAATTGGAGAGGAAATATCGAATTTGAAGAGGAATATCTCATAAAATATGATTCTTATAGTCAATAAATACCACATGGGGATTGCATAAAACTCCAAACTAAATATGATGGTCATTTTCATCTCCCAAAATTAAAATAGACAGACCAATAATTCAAGAAAGCAAAATAGGGTAAGGAAATAAGAGAATAAGACCTTTGATGACATGTAAAGAAAGGAATTACATAAACCCTAAAACAAGTTTTGGTAACTTTTGATTCTTAGTCAACAAATGAAAATTGACCATGGAGTATAAAAAGGGTCCCTTCTTGAGAGAAATGGATAGGGTCCAAACTATGCCATAGAATCTCCCATTTAAAAAGTCATTAAGAAAAGAATATACCCTAATCAAAAGTATTATACTTAGATATATTGCTTGTACTGTACCTAGATTTTAAGGAAAAAAATTAAGCTATTCTTGAAGAAAAGTAGTTAATCAAAGTAGATGTTTACATATAAGAGCAAAGATTAAGCAAACAAGATACTAAAAAAGAATTCGTAAAATATTTAAGAAAATAATAACCCTCCCCCCCCCCCCCCCCCCCCCCCCCCCCCCCCCAATCGAAAGTAATATTATACGTATATAATGCTTGTACCTAGATTTCAAGGGGGAAAAAATAAGCATACTTTTCACTGAATCAATAAAATAGTTAATCAAAATAGATGTTTATATATAAAGAGCAAATATTGCCAACACGCAAGTTGCACTTATAAAAGAATTGGTTATATCATATAATTTTGGAGATTCTTTATTTTTAAAAATATCTGTCACTAAATACTTAATAATATTATAATATTATTTCTCAGTAATCTTCAGCTCCACATATTATTTCTTCACAAAAGTTAAATTAAAGTCATGCAAATGGAACCAAAGACTTGGGAGTAGACTCAAAAATAAATATTCCGAAGTAAAATCTAATTGTCATGCCGTGAATATTACGGGATTAAGAAACATGGGACATTTGTTTGTAATTTTCTTGGATGGTTCTTCTATTTTCTGTGAAATTATTAATGCGCAATTAGTTATGTATGGATGAACTTATCCCACTTATAATCCTTCTAACTCGTAATTTTTAAAGAGACGTCAACAACTTAATGATGTGACACGTTTCTCCTAATATTTTATCCTATTTGTTAGACTATTTTTTTGGAAATTTAAGTTGGATCTTCATTCTTCACAACTATCTTTTCATGTTTTTTCTTGAAAATTAAATGATAGTGCAATATATCTAATCCTACTACTTAATCACCAATCCCTAAATCGAATTATGAATTATAGATTGGCTTTAAATAGAATAATAAAAGATAACCCTACTACTTAATCACCAATCCCTAAATCGAATTAGCCTGTAGCTAGATTGGCCTTAAATAGAAAGCATAAAGGATATCTTCTTTTAATGCATGTTGAATTAATTAATAACCTAAATTTCACAATGTTAAGAGTTTGAATTCTTGCTACTAACACAAACATATATAGTAGAACAAGTTGCTCTTTTCCTTATAGAAGGATAATTCATTGTTTGAATATGGAATATTTTAAAGCTCATTGCTTTTATACTTGAACAACAGACTCCTTATAGAAATAATTCATCAAATTCTTTGACAAAAACTCCTCAACCTCCTCCAAAGAAATACCAAATTATATTCATTTAGAAACACTAAAGTATAAATAGTATAAAGTTTGTTTGGTAGTTGATAAAGAAGTTTTAACTAAAACGAACAATAAAACATACAACTATCTCTATCCTTTGTGCTTGAGCCAACATTTTTAAAAGCTCCTCATATTATTTACTATAATTTTAATTTCAACTTTTTGGACCATGATGTTATATTACAAACATATACCATATCCATTTTATATTAACAGTTATACTCACTTTAAAAATTAAATTGGGCTCGACTCATACATGATAAAATGACAATCATTATAGAATATCAAACATAATATAAGAACAAATGTTATATAATTAGCTCCATTAGAATTTTGACATGTCAGTATCCAAATTATATTATATATATTAATCCTTGCGGGCCACTTGCACCATATGCTTCCACGTCACCCAACCAATATTGATCATTTGATTTTGATCAAATGGTCACAATTTGTAGGCTTTTGTAACGGTTCTTTAAAAATAACCGATACTAAAGGCTTCTGTAACGGTTCTTTATGAATAACCGCTACTAAATATTCTGTAACGGTTCTCTACAAGTAACCGTCGCGGAGATTTGTATTTTATATCGGTTATTTCCTAAGAACCGATACTAATGGTTCTCTATAAATAACCGCTGTTGAGTTCATTTTATATCGGTTATTTGTTAAGAACTGATACGAAAGTTTATATCGGTTTCTCCTTGTTTCACTTAATAATAACAAAAAGATAAATTCATAAAAAATATGAGAGAGAAAAATGAGGAGAAACCAGAATCATCCTTGCATGAATGACAAAAATGGACCACAAATAGATTTTATAATTATCTTTTATATAAAAAAATTGTAAATTGTTTTCTGCCTCCTATCTAATCTAGAGAGTAATAATGAATCGTAAAAGAAACGAAAGAACTTTTCAGGGGCATTGACCAACTCTACCAACCAACCAAAGCAGGTCAAGATCCACAAACAATGCAATTTTACACCTAAGCCCCCACCAATATTTCATATCCTAAAATCTTTCCGTTGATTAAGAAATAATAAATATAATCATAGAAAAGTGGTTTTTGGTAACCTAAACCTCCTTATGTATTATCTATTATTATTATTTATTGTTATTATTTACTTTCTTTCCCTTTCTTTACATCTGTAATGACAGCACACAACTTAATAATTAATGTCCTCCAAAAATTCTATCTACCTAATTTGACTTTAGCGCCGTTATTTCAGGATTTTAATTTTAATTTTGATCATGTCAAATCAAAACAAACAAACCATTTTCAGGCCTATAAAGGCCCAAAATAACCCAAAACATTTTGTACCTATACATAATGAAAATAAGAAATCATTTATTCTAAAATCTTCTTATCTTCTCAACAAAAACCTTCTAATATCTCAAATAACTTTACATTACAACTCACCATCAATCAAAAATAAAACCACAATTATAACTCATAACATAATACTTAATAAACAAATTGAAAATATGCATAAATAATCCATTTTAAGACCGTCTCTTCTTTTCAGAGTACTTATCTCTGGAATCTCTCCTGTGCCTGTGTCTTCTCCTCTTTTCCTTCTTGTCGGAATATTTTCTCTCACTAGAATCAGAATCAACGCTTCTGCTTCTATTCCTTCTACGATGCCTCTTTGAACTTCTAGATCTCCGACTTTTCTCTCTCTTCTCACTATAATCAGAATCAGAATCGGAATCAGAATCACTGCTCCTCCTTTTATCGCGCCTCGAATGGCTTCTCTTTCTCTCTCTAGAAGAATCTCTATACTCATTATCATCCTTACTAGATTTGGAATCTTTGACTTTGGTCAAAGATGCATCATCTCTATCCTCACTAGATTTAACATCATCATCTCTATCCTTCACCATTAGAGAATTTCCTTTTTCTTCTGTGGTGTTGGCATTAAATGCTGGACCAGGTCTATTCTCTTTCGGGACCTCAAGACCGAGCTGTTTACCAAGAGATTCAAGAAAATCGCTGGCAACTAACCGATTTAGGGTTTTATTTGCACCTTCACTTGTATTTATCGGATCCGGATTTTGGTCCTTAACGGATCCCACATCCGCCATGTCATCGTCCGAATCGTCAGAAAATATCGCCTGTAATAATAATAATAATAATAAAATAAATTCTTATTTCAGATGTTAACGTAAACCGAGTTAATAACACATTAATCAAATATATATATATGATATACCTTATAGAGATCGAGAGGCCTCTCGACAGATTTAGGGCTGAGCGCCACGTCAGCATCGATACCAGCCACTTGTGTTTCTCTCTCTTTAGACGAACCAACTGAGTCTTTAATTTCAGTTTCGTTTTCTTCTTTATTCTCTCTCTTAAAAGTTTCAGTGAGAAATATTAAATTGTCGATTTTGCTCCTCGGTTTCGGCATGGCTAGTGGCTGTTTCAAAAAGAAAATGACATCATTTTTTAATAAAAAAAAAGAAAATAACAATTTGTAATAATTTTTATTTTTATATAATTTAATTACCTTGCCCATGTAAGGATCAGTTAGGTCGAAACGCTTGCACAAAATCGGAGCAGGCCGCCACTCAAACAGCTCTCTTTTTGGATATATTTCCTTTTCCTTTTCCTCTTTCTTTTCTTCTTTCTATTTTTCATTAAAAAGGAAAAAATTTACAAATATAATTAATCAACCTGATAATTAATTAAAACAGAAATTCTTAAAAAACCCCTGCAATTTGTCTAAATTGCAAAAAACACAGAAAAAATAATAAGCGACCTCATTATTAGTTAAAAAGGAAATTTTGTAACAGATATCCCTGTAATATGTCTAAATTGCACAAAAAGCCCCTACATTATCAGAAATTGCATAAAAGACCCTACCATTAATTTAAATCCTCTTTTCCTTCAATTTCATAACAATGGAGGGAGTCTGCAATTTCCAATAAATCAAACTTTTCTATTTGCAATTTTAGACACATTATTACAGGGGCTTTTACGAAAATTCCTCTTAATTAATCAAATCAATCACCTCAATTTGAGTAGACGACGATGAAACAAAGCGATCCTCATCAAACCCTAACAAATCCTTAAACCCCCTCTCGCTCTCCCCCGCCTCGATTTCCGCGCCCGATTTCCCCTTCACAACCGCATCGAGATCCGTGCGCCACTTGCCCTTCTCGATACTCTCAGTGGCCGACTCGAAATCCAGTCTCTCGCGAGCCCGGTCCGCCTCAGAAAGAATAGAAGCCGTACCGATAAGACCGGTACCGGTAGAGAAGCTTCTAGAAGATCTGAGACCGCCTTGGTACTTCTCTTTTAAGAACTGTTCGAATCTCTCTTGCTTGGATGGATCGGATCTGAACGGCCTTCTTGCTGACTCAGGCACCTCAGACTGGACAAAAAAATATTAAATAAAATAAAATGGAATTAAATGTTGAATTGAAGTATTTAAGTGCTTGTTCTTTTGTAATGTATTTTTTTGGCATTTCCTTGTTATTTTTTATCAATTTTTTATCGTTTCCTTGTCACGTTTTATTTTTAATTTAATTTTATATTTTGGTATGCAAGTTTTGAGGGAGAAATCGTGTGTTTGGTACAATTACAAGTGTAATAAAAGTCAAGAGAAAATAAAACAAAATAAATAAAATACGAACTTACAAGATTAATCGGCTTAGTCAATGAATCTCCAACGACTTTTCTCGCCGCATCGTTTTCCGTACGGGCCGACTCAAAATTATTATTATTATTATTATAATAAGTGGAAACGAGAGGCTTCTCTCCTAAAATCCTCCCTCTATTTTCCGCACTCAATTTCTCTCTCTCCTTTTTCTCACTCCCCAATTTATCATCATTTTTCTCATTATTATCTCCAAATTTCTGCTTATTTTCCCACAGCTTTCTCAAATAATACTCGTGCCCTTCTGCCCCATCTTTAATAAACGAAAACATAGGGTTGGTTTTGCACTTTTCCCTGTACAGATCCTCAATTGACTTTCCGCTCCGAGCTATCAGGTCGGCCGATCCGTCGATCAGCTTTTTGAGATCCGTGTTTTGTGGAGGAGGAATTTCTGGAGGGGCGTTTTGGTAATTTTGTAAACGTTGGTGGGTATTTGAGGGGAATTTGTGGGTTGGAGTGAAATCTCGCGGAATTTTAGGAGGCGGAAATCTATAAAAGAAAAGGAGTAAATATGTTAATTAGATAAAAAAATAGAGGGAAATTTGCGAAAAAAAGCCCTGCATTATGCCAAAATTGTAAAAAAGCCCCTGCATATGCCGAAATTTGCGAAAAAGCCACTACATTATTGCCGAAAATGTAGTTTTCATAATGTAGAGGCTTTTTTGCGGATTTCCCAAAATTAAATTATGATATTTTAGAAGTTCAAAGTGTATGATTTTTCGAATTGAAGGTTACCTTTCAAGAATATAATCTGAATTGGAAGCGGGTTTAAAGCCCGGTAGAGAATCTGTCTTTTTATTTTCTAATCTGAGTTTATTATAATCATTATTAGTAATAGTATTGATAGGTCTTGTCGGCTCTAAGTCAACCTCTGTTCGCTCATAGTCAAACCCTAAAATTCAAAAATAAATAAAGCATAGTTACAAAAAGTACATTTTTGAAATTAAAATTAAAAATAAATTAATTTACCAGAAGCGTAAATATCTTCATCTTCTAAATCATGTTCTTCAAGAGCTCCGATTCCAAAACCAGGCGCGTATTTTCCCGCTGTAATTTTAATTTATGAAAATATTAATATTATTTAATATCTAATTAGTTTTAAAAAAAATTATAAAATGTTTTTCAATTTAGTCCCTTACAGCTAGAAGAAAGAAAGTTGCCTCTCGCATGAACTTTACTTTTGTCCTTCTCTCTAGATTTAGACTCTCTTAATCTTTTGCTATCTTTAAATAAAAAAACGAAAAGTTCGAGGGTTTTTACAAAATTAAATAAAAAAATGAAAAAAAGTAATACATCTTTTAATAATTTATATAACCTCTAAACTCAGGTGCGTGTTTGTAAGGGTCAAAACCAAGTCCATGCAAATCTTGCTTTGGATTAAGCACAAACACCTATTAAACAAACAAAAATATAAGATTTATTTACAAATTTCATTTTAGAACTTGATTAATTGACTGTAAGATAAATAATTAATTACTGACAGGGGTATTTCCGGAATTTCGCAAATCATCCATGGATAAATCAGGAATTTCATCTCCAGTCTCATTCATCTCCATTTGATCCTCTCCAGTTTTTTCTCCAGTACTAGAAAATGCCATGAGTGCTTTTCTAGCCTCTCTTCTCTTTTCTGAAAGAGAAACCCAAAATTGTGAAATTTTACAGTTTAGTCACCCAAAAATTGGAAATGAAAAAAAAACTGGTAAAAAAATAAATAATAAATATAATACCAGATAAAGAATCGGCATTTGAGTCCTTAATTGAACGGCCTTGCCTCCACCCCATTTTCATTAATAATTTCATACCTAATAAATTTAAAGATAATAATTAATCAGCAATTATTTTAATTAAGTGAAATAAATAATGCAAATATAATAATATTAATTAGTTAAATTACCAATAGAGCTTGATGCAGGAAGAACAATTTCATCTGGAGCTGGACCTGGTATAGCTGACGGCCTAAATAAATAAATAAATAACAAAAAATATGAAAAAAAGAATTTAAAACTTAATTAGAAAAATGAAACTTTGAATTTTATTTTTTGACCTTTTTTCTTGTTCTTTATTAGCTTCTTTACGAGCAAATTCAGCTGCAGTAAATCCAAACGTATCATATTGCATAGACGTTTCCACTTTATTTCCTCCCAAATCCTATCATATTTGTCAGGAACCAAATCGTAAATTATAATTATTCAGGAACCAAATAGAAAAAAATGGAATATTATTAATTATTAAATATACCTTTAATTCATCCTCATCAAGAAAATTGTATATGCTTTGTTTCTTCGGCTCAGCTCTGTTTTTGCGCGATGATGTGAAGGTCTGAGGCGTCCATCCTGAAATTATATTATATTTATTATTTATGCATGAAATAAAATAAAATATTTAAAATAATTTATATTTAAGTGGAAATAAGATTATATTTATTATTTATATATACCTTCTTTAGAACCAACAGTGTTGTAAAATCCAGCTGAAAATCCACCAGTAAATGCACCGTGAAATCTCTTTCTTCCTTCCTCATCTCTAACCTGAAATTATTTCATATTTCACAAGTTAAAATATTTATTTCTTATTTTTGATACAATGGCACAGAATAAAACTTGCATAATTAGATTCAAATCAAGCATTTAAACAATGAATCAGGGAAGAAAGTTCATCTCTTCCTCACACAACAGCTGGAATCATTACTCTAAACCCTAAAATCAACCATTATTACCACACTAATCACTCCAAAATCACCACAATTAATAACAAATCTCTCAAAAACATCTCACAGAAATCCCCAAAACATGAACCAATAAGAACCGAACGAACAAAAATCGAACCTCTTGCTTCCACGTAGGAAGAGCGCGAAGCGAGCCAGCATCAGCGACGGCCTTCCTCTTCCGAGACGAAGTGTCTTCTTCCCTCTCGATCGGCCTGCCGAAGAACACGTAATCATCTCCGTCCGACTCCGCCATTAACGGCGATCGATTCTGATACAATACAACAACAAAGAACGAACGAAATTATTTCACAAATTAGTTAAGAACTTGAGAAACCCGGATTTGGTTTCTCAGGAAATGGAATTCGGATTCTGATACAATACAACAAGAATGAACGAAAGAGCTTCACATTATCCCTCCTTCAAATTAAGAACTCAGAACTCAAATTCCGTTTCTTATATTCCGTATTTGGTTTCTCAGGAAACTAAGTTCGGATTATATAAACCGAGTCCAGTTTTTCGGATTCTGAATTCGGAGTTTTTAGTAATCCAGGAATCCATTTCCGTATTTTCGTTTCTTCTTCATCCTCTTTGGCCGGAGTCCCCTCAACAATCGATCTTCAGTTCGACTCCCGCCATTGCTGATACTTCTCTTCTCTTCTCTTCTCGCTCCGCTTCCTTCCTTCCTTCCACCATCATGGCTTCTCGTAAGATAATTTCATCAAATTCAGTTTTTTAGTGCAGAAACTTGATCAAATTCGTATAATTGATTTCTAATTATGATTTAATTTTTTTTTGGCATTTCTGATTATGATTTAATGACACTTTTTGCGGTATTGCAGTGTTGTTGGAGCAGCAGGAGAAGCTGAGGCGAGCGGTGGATGACTGGCGTCTCAAATCGACCAGTATCTTATCCGATCTCAATGCTGAGTCCCTTACCTCTTCTTCATCCTGTTCTGATCCGATTCAGAGTCACATAGAACCGACAGATGATTCATCGGATGTTTTATATCTGCTCGATTCAGACAATGCGGCTGTATCTAAGTTCATCACGGTGCTCTGCCATGATTGCCTTGAGATTTCTCATCTCTGCCAATTGGTAATCAACTCAATTCAATCAATTCACTGCTCAAATCAAAAGTTACAAACTGGGTTCAATTGAATTCACTATCTGAGTCCACTTTCTGAACAGGGGAAGAGAAATTTGTACAAAAGGCTTCAGCTTTTCGCGCACAGATTGAGCTCGCAACAGATTCTTCTAGAAGGCGAGCCTCAGAAGGCGTTCGCTCAGTCTCTTTCTCTCTTCATCGAGCTGTACGAAACTGTTGATGGAATCAGCTCTGTCCTTATCAATTTGCTTCTGCAATTGAATGTTGTTTATTCTGTGAATGAAAGAAGTGTTGTGAGGCCTTTGAACTCTTTCAAGACCTTTAATTTCAGAGCGGTTTTTGATTCGCTTGGTGAAGGGATTTCTGTGCTTCTTGTTTTGGATGAGATTTTGAGAGAGAATCATTGCATCAAAAATTACTTATCCCTTTTTGCTAGGTACTAAATTTTCAAATTACTTTACTTTTTAATTTATTTATTTTGAGACGAATGTTTTTTATTTTTATTTTTTTTCTGTTCTTTATTGTTTTTCAGGATGTTAAGTAAGGTAAAAATGGAAGTTGAAACATTTAATATAACACTTGAAGAGTTTGACTTTATTGATCAAGTAATAGAGAATTTGCAAAAGCTTTTTGAAATCGGTTTCTTTCAGGTATATTTTTCGATATATAATGCGTTAATCTTTATCCAATTTATTTCAAATATTTTAAACAAAATAGAATATTTCTCTTTTCAGAGATTGATACAAGCAGAAGCATTGAAAAATATCAGAAACAATAAGAAGCTTCTAGAAGCATTTTCATTCACTTTTCATGAAAACTGCTCTGAAATCCTTCTAAGACTCAGTGAATTATTTTTTTAATTATTTATTGTCTTAATAAGTAAAAAGGGGATGCATGTGAATTATTTTTCAATTATTTATTGTTTTAATGATTTAAATTTTAGATTCTTTTAAGGAGCTTCCAACAGATAGGCCAAAAATATTTCATTTTTTAGCTTTGCTTCTCTTCTCATTAAATGCATCAGGTAATAGATAAAATTATAAATTTTCTATACAATATTAATATATAACATAAAATTCATTAATCATATAATTAATTAAACCTTTTTTAATTTTTCAGGAGAAATTTTTGACAAGAAACCATTGAAACTGCTAACTGAAATTATTAAAATAATTCCATTAATTTATATCGAGGGAAAAGGAATTATTCTATTTGATATGTTAAAAACTCAGTGCTCTAAAGTTCTTTCTTCATGGCTTTTTACAATCGAGTCCTCAAAAGATTTTGATTTAATTCAGAGGAATTACCTAACTCACATAAATGAACTGCATTCAAGGTTTTGTTTCTTGCATCATCCGTGCTTTATTTATTGGATATTTTTATAATGATTTAATTGTTTTATTAATGATATAATTAATAGGGATTGGGAAGTAATGAAAGATTCATTGTCTTGTTGGACCGTCTCATTTCAATCTTCTATTCATCCTTCCGTAATTATTTTTTACTTTTTTTTTTTAATATTTAATTATTTTATATTTTATTTTCTCAAAAAAATATTATTTTTTACAGTCTGAGATTCAGAGTGAAGAGTGGCTTAGGCTTCTTCTAAAGCAAATTTTGCAGGTATTATAATAATAAAATAATATATATTTGTATGGATTTTTGCATTTTTTACTTCTTTATTATATTTATTTAAGATATAGTTTTTAAATAATATATTAATGTTATTCATTTTTCAGCACAGGGAGTAGTATTGGCTGATAGATTATATATGCTCGTTATTTCAATGCTAGACCTTCATGCTTCTCTTGAAGTAATTATTTTATTATAAAAAAATAAAAAATAAAATAAATTAAAATGTGATCTAAATGTTATAAGATCTGATTTTTTTATAACTTTTTGGGTTTTTTTAGGTTCCATTAAGGCGAGAAAAAGTCAAGTCTGTTTGTCACATGATTGTTTCACTCAAAGTAAGTCGAATTTATAATTTCCAATTTTCATATTTTGAAATATATTTTTACTTCTTGTAATTAATAAGCATATTTTATTAGATTCTTGGTGAAATATTTCATATGAAAGAGCCAAGCATAGTGAGAAGCCTTCCACACATAATAAACATTATTCAATCAGATATTGAGCAACTTATTTTGCCTCTAAAGGTTGATTTATGAAATCATTTTATTTTAATTTTTAATATTTTTTATGTTAATTACATGATTAGTTTAATTAACTTTAAGATCATTATTTTATTTGAGTAGGTTAAATTACAAAATGAATTATCTAAAGGGAATCAATCTAGCAAATTGGGATTTTTGAATTCTCTAACTCGTGGTAATTTTTCTTTTATTTTTTAATATTTTGTAAATTTAGATCTTGTGTATATTTATATTTGTATAGTTATATTTTAGAATTTATCTATTTTCTATTTATTCGTTTAGGCAGCAAAGAGATGGATACAAAGCGTATAGATTCACTTTCATTGGTAAATAGATATTTTAATTCTTTAATTTTTGTAATAAAATTTCGTATAAATATTTACTTTTGTATATGTATCTCAGGTTAATATGTGCTTACAAATACTTAGAGGAAATGGCAGTATTAAGCGACAGATAATATTTTTAATCAATTTAGATGCGCTTGAAAGTATTGTAAGTAAAATTTTATATTTTATTCAAGGGCATATACGTAATATTCAGATTTTGCAGGGTTAGACATAAAAGTTTCCCTTTTCTTTTTTTTCCAGCTCTAAATTTGCTAATTTATTTATTTATATTATTTTGGAACAGGGGCACTTGGACATCGACTTTCAAAGAATAAGAAAGCTGGTCTCAAAATTAAACATCATTTCAAATTTTCATAATATTATTTCAGAAAAAATAAATTGCGGTTTTTTATACTGGAAAAAAGAAATGTTGCAAACTTGGCTTTCTATGGTTTATTTAGACAATACAAAATTCACATGGATACAGTAAGAACTATATACATAATATTGCAAACAAAATTCAAAAAATACATTTTATTTATCTATTTATTAATTTTTCAGATATATTCTTGATGCATTTTCTGACGGATTATTGCTTCTTAAACACTGCAATGTTACTGACATCACGCTTACATCATATGAGCAAGAAATTGAGACTACTTTGAGAACTGTGCATTACTAAACCTTTTATACAAGAAATCAAATCAGCTTTTTACCTTTTATTTTATTTACATTTTTTTTATTTAAACAGGAGATAATTGATCCTCTTTGTAGAGATATTGAAGCTGATTTGAGGCTTCATGTTCATTCCACTAATTTAAAAGGATCCGTTTTTGTAAACCCTACAAAAGTAAATATTAAATATTTATTATTTTTTTATTTCTTATTATACTTTAATTTGAATATTTAATTGCAGACTGGAGTGAGAAACCTTTCATGGTACACAAGAATGAAGCCTTTGAGACTGCCTTTTAAATTTATTGACATTAAATTAATTGTTGAAAAATATCTCAATTTTGCATTTTATAGCCACACTATGATGTCTAATTATGATCATAAGGTACATTATATTATACATTTTGTATGATATATATATTATTATTGTTCTTTATTAAAATAGATTTGTTAATTCTTATAATTAATTTTTTTTTGTTAGATATATTCAGAAATGAGAAATTTAGGGGAAGTGAAATATGGTTTGGAGCTGGATGATTTTCATCTTATTGAATATTCTTTCAGCCAAGATTTTCATATTTTAAATATTTTTGAAAATTTGGATAATTTTTCAGAGAATTACTTCTATAACATTTTAAATCAGGTTAGTCATTTATCAGCCTTTTAAAAAATAAATTACAATATTTTGGTTTTTCTTATTCTAAAATTCAAACAAATAATAATTGTTTTTCATTATTTTTTAGGTTTTAATTGAGAATGATTTGGAAGGGGAGAGAGAACGTAAGAATTTAAGAGTGATAAATGCTGAGCATTTTTCGAATTTTCTCTCTCTACATGGTTTAATACTAATATCAGAAAAATATTCAGAGTTTATAATTGATTTTTTGAATAAAATGATATCAAATTTGCATGATTTGCTTCAAGACGATGCTCAAATTGATAATCTCTCTTTGGTAAAATTTCACTTTTTGAACTATTTTAATAATTTTATTTCATTCTTATTAATGATTTAGTTAGAAAGGAAGGTATTTTGAGTATTCTAATTAATTCAGGGGTATATAAGAATTTGTTTTTACTAAATTTTTATTATCTTGTAGAATAATATTGCAATTGAAGATCAAAGTGGGTCCCACAAAATTGAACAAGTGAAATGTGTAATTACTAAAATTGGAAATATTTTGGGACTTGTGAAAATTACCTATGCTGGTTATTCCATTTATATCAGCAATAATTCATGGTAAAAAAAATTAAACCCTTTTTTTCTTAAAAAATAATTCTAATGCTATATTATTAATTTTGTATATAAATTGTAATTTGTATTTAATGTTTTGAATTTAGGTTTGAGAAAAATTCTTCTAATTTGAGTTTGTCAGAGAGTTGCAAGAAGCTTGGATTTTCAAATGAAATTATTTCATTAGGAAAAATAATTGATGAAAGTCAAATAAAATCTTATCAAAATAATATATTTAAACCTCTATCCTTTTTCATATCTATAATATCACAGGTACATTTAATATTCATTATTTTCAGTTTTTTTAATATAAATATTTAACCTTTTTTGTTTTGAAATGCTTCTAGAAGCATCAGAGTGGCGATCTGAGTAAATTCAAGGATTTCTTCAAATTAGTTGTATATATAGTTGGAAATATAATTGAGTCTAGAGCTTTAAACAAAGATAAATTAATAAAAAGAGATTATGAAATAAATTCTTTGCATAATCATGATGGTTTTATAATGGGAGTTGTGTTTCTTCTTAAGGTACCCTCAAATATAAAATTATTTTATTTTAGTCCTTGTGGTATTGTTTTTTCTTACATTTTTTTTCAATATTTTGTCATTTTATTATTCAGGTTTTGCAGCAAGAGAGGGAATTTGATGATTTAAATTGGTTTGATAATGAAAGAAATAAATTTGAGGAAAAAGATTGCAATAAAATTTCAGAGAAAAATAAAAGCAGTGGTATAATTAGTAATAGTATTTCTAGCTTAATGATTTGGAGCCAAGTTCCAAGTGTTAATACTGATATATCTAAGGTAACATTCTTTTTCTCTTTTATTTACTTTTATAAGTTAAAAAAAAATGCTTCTTTTGATGGTATAAATGGAATATTTTTATAATTTATTGCACTATTTGTATGATTTTCAGGATCTTGATAAAAACAGAAAATACCAGAATGAGCTTGAGCTTATTGAATGTAGCTTAAAAATTGCTAGAATAATTATTTCGTAATGTATATTTTTATTTTTGAATTATATATCGCCTGTAAAATTGAAATGAAAATTGCTCATCCTTGTACTTTTTAGAGAAAAAATCTGAATTATGGTGTTTAAGATTGTATTGAACATTTTATTCTTTTGAATTTCAGTCTTTCTACATTTAAAATAAAATATTCGTCTTTATAAAAAATGCAGGGTCCTAATTCCAGGTTTCTAACAAAATGGGAAAACACAAACAAGCTGGTGTTAATAAACTCAGATTATGAATTCTCATAACTAAAATGATTAGGAACTCAATCATTCAAATTTCAAACTACAAATTCAAGATTCTATACTTATTTTCTATTAAAAAATCGTTTCAATTTTTATAATAGAAATTAAGTTGAAATTAAACGATTTTACTTGGATCACGTGAATGTCCTTACGCGTTATTTCGTCCTACGTGCGCACTTTTATGGAACACCCCAAAATATTAAATAAAATAAAATAAATTATATTTTATTTTTTACATATAATTATATTATATTATATTTTATTATAGAAAACTCACATAAACAAATTCCCACAAATCTAATGGTTTTGCATTCAAACATACCACTTTTACCTACACCCTTGAATTTATAATCCTCCGATATTTGAATTTTGCAAATCTTAATCTTCAAAAATATCCCGATCCTATCATATAAAATTTGGAACATCCAAATAACATTTGTAACGGCATTGCTAACACATTTGTAGTAAAATAATATATGCAATATATATATATATATATATATATATATATACACGTGTTAATTCAGCCGTGGAAAAACTGGGGCGGTTGCAAAAATGTCTTTTTTGGAAATCATCCTCTTAACAATCTCTTTATATTCTTGTTCTTCTTCCATCCTTCCAATTTCGATAAAACAATAAAAAATCATCTTCCTTTTCTCCATCGGTTCTATTTATTTATCTCTAACTAATAGACTAATAGAGGAAGAAAGAGAAGAAGGTAGACCAAATCTGAGGTGAGCGATTTTTCTCTTTATTTCTCTTTAATTAGTTAGTTTTAGCCCATGCTTCTTTATTTTTAGCTCATGCATCCAAAACCAACTAATACAAAAATTATGAAAACAGACTTGATGTGAAGAAAGTGCGTAAACCTTTTGTTATATCAAAGGCATAAATATCTAAAGAGTTCGACAGTTCAAATATTATTAATTTCTTACATTTTGTAGTGAAAAATGTATATCATATATAACTTTGATTTTTAATTTCAGCCCTGCCCAATCACAGACCATGGAATCTTACGAAGCCACTAACTATGTCAACAAAATTAAGGTAAATAAAATAAATTAGAAAAACTGCGAACCCTATGCATCTTATATATAAGTAAATTTGGAATATTGGCAAATTGTTTGTAGCCTAACTGGTTAAGATATTTGTATGTATAGCAAAAGGTTCAGGACCTAAGTCAAGAATTTGAACTTGAAATCTCTCCCTTGTTTGAGTGGCGCATTGACCATTTGAACTAGCAAGTGTTGACTCATTAGCAAATATTGCTTCTCCATGTTGCAAATTATATACTTATTTATTTTATTTCTCATATTTAGGCTGGTTGTTTTGTGGAAGTGGAAAATTTGCAAGTAAGCACTCAAGCACTCTTGTTGATGGTTCAGTCATCTATGGCCGAGAGGACGAAAAGAGAAGATTATTGAGTATGTGTTGCCCTTACCGGATCAGTTTAGCGATGACAATCATAGTACATTCATCTGCATAGTTGGAGACCATGGTGTCGGAAAGAGCACCTTAGTTAATCTAGTTTACAATGACGAAACTGTGTCCGATATCTTCGACACAAAGATGATCTTGTGCATATCTGAAAAGTATGATGAAAATAGGTTATTAAAAGAGGTCCTTCTTTCATTAATGGGTTACTATCATGATATTCTAGATTATACTCATGGATATTGTGAAAGAGGAATTGATGGACAAGAGAATTTTAATTGTGTTGGAAAATGCAAATCGTCAAAAGCAAATGTTTTGGAATTGTGTTTTGGAACTATTAAATAGTTCTGCCAAAGGAAGTGTGGCTTTAGTTACAAGCGAGAGTCAAATTGATGCTCGTGGCATGATCTGAACGCATTATCATTGCATGAAGAATCTATCTCCGAGGGATTCTTGGGCTATTTTCAAGAATCATGCCTTTAATTGTCATGACTATTTTATTGATCTAGAGTTGAAGAAGATAGGTGCGCTTCTTCTCTCCAAATGTAATGGTAATCCCTTGTGCATCAGGGTTCTTGGTGCAATGTTAAGCTACTCAATCAACAAACAATGGTGGACTGCCATATTAGAGAGTCAGGCTTGGGAAAGTCATGATCAGTTCGGGATCGATACATTACCGGCTCTCAGAGTATCTTTCGCTTTTATGCCGGCTCATCTAGCCAAATGTTTTAGTTATTGTTGTTCATTGTTTCCAAAGAATTACATCTTTACAAAACACTATATTATCTGTTTATGGATGGTGCGAGGTTTGCTTGTACCAACAGGACAAATGGAAGGAAAAGAACCAGAATATATCGGTATGCAATACTTTGACGAGTTGGTACAGAGGTCGTTCTTTCAGCATTCCCCTTTTGTTAATGCCAAAGAAGATCAGTTTGTAGTGCATGAGCTTCTTCATAGTATAGCAGAGTGTGTCGTAAGGGATGAATCTTTTAAATATGAGAATGAGCTTTGTAGTATACCTGAAACCGCTTCCGATCTTTCCCTTGTTTCTTCTGACACCCAAATCATTAACCTATACCCTATTAAAGAAAAAGCTAGCGATCTACAAACATGTTTGGTTGTAACCAGTTCTAAACTTCAACCGGGCAGATTTCTTTCACCCATTCTGAAACTTGAACAGTTAAGTGAAATGTTCCAAAGATTCAGGAACTTAAGGGCATTGGATTTGAGTGATACTTGTATGACATAGTTGCCGGGTTCCATCGGGGCATTGCAGTTGTTGCGTTTCATTGCCGTAAATAACACCAAAATCAAGAATCTTCCTAAAGAATTGTGTACCCTTGTGAATCTCCAGACCATTGAAGCTAGAGATTTCTGCTATCTTCTTGAATTACCGAAAGAAATATACAAGCTCAAAAACCTACGTCATCTGGATGTAAGCAAAGAATCAGGTCACGTCCTCATGCCTGAGAAGATTGGGGAGCTGACTGATCTTCAAACTTTGGCAACCTTTAATATTGGGAACAACCCCTCGTATTCTACAATTAGGGAACTGGAGAATTTGAATAGCCTCACGGGTGCTCTTGAGATAACAGGGTTTGATAACATCAAAGATCCGGATGAAGCCAAAAAGTTTAATCTAGAAAATAAAAATAAATTGGAAAGTTTATCATTGGAATGGTCTAGTGGCAGGCAGTACACTCAAAATGAAATTTGTCAGGTGGAATCTGCTGAAAAAGTTCTTGAAAGCCTCAGACCTTCTGAGAACCTCAAAGAGCTGATTATGAGAAGCTACCCGGGGAGACACTTTCCAGCTATCTGTAGTAGAGGCGCTTCTTTTCGGGGGTTAGACTCGGTTATACTCGATGGTTGTTTTAATTGCAAAGAATTTCCCGATCTCAGCCAACTGCCGTTTCTTAGGTGTCTTAGCATACGCAAGATGTCCCATGTGCAAAAATTGGGTAATTTTGCACACAATAATGGCACGAAAGGGTTTCCTAGTTTTCCATCTCTAGAGGTGTTGAATCTATGGGAAATGTATGACTTGGAGGAATTATTCGAAGTAGAATATGGGGATGTTCCTAAACTCCGTACTGTTTCTCTTTATAGATGTCCGGTTTTGAGAAGAATTCCAAGTATTCCTTCCCTAGTCGAATTGTTGTTTAGTACGTGCACCCTTTTACCTCGTATCGAAAAACTTCCATCACTTGAATTGTTGAGATTTGAAAATGATGGTAAAACAAAACAGCTTGTTCTCCCAAGGGAACTACCAAAGCTGAGACGACTGGAACTTAGATTCTGCAGCGAGCTTTCTTCAGTAAAGGGCTTGTCGCACGTAACCTCGATTGATAAAATAGTGATAGTTCAGTGCCCTAAACTTGATCTTAGTAATTCCGAGAATTATAACTTCAAGAGAGTAAATATTACAAGGTACACTCCTTTTCCTTTTGCACTTTCAAAGTAAAAAAGAAGAGAAAACTAACGTATTTTAAACGAAATCATACAGGTTTAGAGAAGATTATAATAACCTCCATGATTCGCATGACACAACAGCATCTCACAGTTCTAACGTAGTGGAGTGGATGAAGGTGATAGATAATGATATCTGCCAGAAAAGAACGTAATGTTCTCTTAGTCTTTTCTATATATATTAATATAACATTTAATGTAATTATTTTCCAACTACTTAAATTTTCCTTCAAATCAAACAACTTTCACCTTCCATTATCAAAAATTCTACCACATCAAACAACACATACAAAAACACATCCTTCATCTATTATACATTCATCCCATTTTCTTAGTATGTTTTTGACACATCCTTCTCTACTATACCTTCATCCCACTTTCTTGGTATGTCTTTGAATATCCATCAAAGTCAGTCAATTTATTTGCTGGTTGAGAAGAAATAAAATGTAAGAATTTTACTTAATGACAAGAGTTTGGGTACTAACTAAAAATTATCTTAAGATCCTTTATTTTGTTTCTAAGATTGCAGTATAACATTATGGCTAATCATTCAGCACTGAATACCTTAAGTGCAAATTAAAATTCCGAGTTTCGATTCTCTTGAATTCTGAGATTGGATTTGTCATTCTGATTTTGGATTCCCTCTAAAATGCTCGTCCCTGAAGTAACATCAAAATTTACAAGGATCCCCAACAAAAAAAAGACACCAAAACAACCTACCAAACTCCTCAAACCACATACAAAAAACATCACTGACAAGTCACAACAAACAAAAAAGGAAAACTAAACAAAAAAAATACTATAAAAGAAATATCAAAATTAAACGCAAAACATGCCAGTAAAAACATTCTGCATCTTAGAAAAGAACTTGATCGGATGAGCCGGTACAGCTGGCAGACAAGACGGATTATCACTACCGCTTTCCATTTTCTCTTTCTCTTTCTTTTTATTTTTCTTTCTTCTTAGTTGAAAGAACTGCTGCATTATTTCAGAACATTCTGTTTCAAGTACGCCTCGTCTTATTGTAATTTTTGGGTGGAACGGGTGCACAGGCCCTGTTTGGTGGACCGGTGGGTCCAGCGCACTGCTACTTGTACTACTAGTATCGCCAGGAAATAACCTGTTAAATAAACATCATTGTATTGTATTGTATTGTATTGTATTATATTAAATAAGATTAGAAGATTGTTCCATCTTAATTATGAATTGCAATCAGACCAAAGTATAGGGATTATTTTATTTATTTATTTATTTACTCATTTATTTATTGAGAAAACTTCACTGCTAGTCCCTGTACTTCAATCGGATTGTAATCTAAGCCATGTACAGTTAATTTGAACCTTACGAGTTAAATTACATGGACCAAAAAATTCAAATCGACAGTACAGGGACTAAATTGCGATTCGATTTAAGTACAGGGATTAACGGCGCATTTATTATCCTTTAAATAATAGTTTATTATATTATTACTTGATCCAGCTGCCATCGGCGCCGAGCAGTTTGTTAGGCGCGCCCCATACAATCGTGTCGATTCTAGCCTGTAGAATTGCGCCAGCACACATTGCGCACGGCTCTAGCGTAACATACAATGTCGTGTCCTACAATTTATTTATTCATTCATTCCAATTAGTTTTTTTTTCGAAAAAAAAAGGAAGAAGGAAAAAAAGAAAGAAAGAAATGAATAAATACAGCTAGGCGCCAGGAGCGAAGTTGGTTGGATGCTTCTCTTATACAAATCATTTCTGCATGTGCAGTTGAATCCCTCGTATCCTCAACCCTTTACAAATAAATAAATAAACAAACAAATAATTTAAGTAAATAAATAAAATAAAAAGTCCCAATAGATAAATAAATAAAATATACAAACAAACAAACAAGCACAGGAGGGTTAAACTTTGAATTAAAAAATATGCCAAATTTCACATGTACCCCTACAAAACATCATAATTTCATGTATACCCCTGCAAAACTTGAAATATCACCAATGCCCCTCCAAAACCACTCACTCATATATCACTCATATATGAGCGGTATTGCAGGGGCATTGATGATATTTTAAGTTTTGCAGGAGTATGCGTGAGATTATGAGTTTTGTAGGGGTACACGTGAAATTCGGCCAGAAATTAAAACTACTAGACAAAGAAAGAGAGAGATTGTATTACAAATTGCAGCCGCGCGCAATTATTTCGCCATTGCGGACCAGCACGGCGCCGACAGGCACTTCCCAAGAATCCGATGCCCGTTCCGCCTCAACTAAAGCCTCTCGCATGAAAAATTCATCGAGTTTTTTCTGCTCAATTTCTTTTTCCCATTCTTCTGCCGATTCTTTGGGTACTTGACTCAATCTCCTCAAATGCTTCCCACCTGGAGTAATAATTTGGGGAAATTTATAAATGAGTCCCTGTGTTTTGTTATATTTGTGTAAAAGGCCCTGACTTTTGGAAATATTTATATAAGAATCTTTGTCTCATTAAATGTTTTCGGCCTCAAATATTGGAGTTCAGAAAAAGGATTAGTGGGCCGCTTGGAGTGTAATATTTATATAATATTTGGAGAAATTTTCAGTAAAAGTAGGGTTTTTATATTTTATAAGTTAGGGGACATGAGGAAATATAGGGTATAATATATGTACCTGTGTGTCTCTACATATATGAGAAAATTTTCCATGAACCCCTATATTTTATCATATTTATATATGATATCATATTTTCCATGAACCCCTATATTTTATCATATTTATATATAGCCGCCCCCTAACTTTTGAAAAACATGAGTTTTTTTTAATATATTATGTACCTGTGTGTGTTTGTATGGTACCAGTTGTTGGTAGCTCAGAAATTATTGTTGCAGAATCGGTACGAGTAGTTTCACTCTCTCTTAAATGGGTTTCTCTTTCTTCTTTTTCCCATTCATCAAATGATTTTTTCGGTACCTAACAATAATATTTTTCAAATCAAAATTTGAATTATGAAATATAAATTCACAGTTAAAAAACTATAATAAATTACCTGGCTATTTCTCTTGAATTTTGTACGTCTAATCAAAGTCAAACTCGGCTCTTCTTCCTCAAATTCTTTATTTCCACTTGAATGCAAATCCGAGATGACGTCAGCGGTTAAATTGCTGACGTCAGCAGTTTGACTTTGACTGCCTTCTGTTTCCTTTGAATATTGATTTTCCCATTCATCAAATGAACTTTTGGGTACTTGTTTTATTCTCTTTAATTGTTTCCCTCTTTTATTTTCCTCATTTTTCACATCGCTTTTACTCATCTCAAACATTGAACTTGTACCAGTGGTACCACTAATGGTACCAATGGTATTTATATTTATACCGCCTGTAGAACCAATTGTTGGTATTTCAGATACATTAGAAGAACCAATTGTTTCGCGTTTTAACCCCTCATTTTCTCCAATATTTTTCACTACTTTTGGTAAATGTAATTCCTCCTTTACTATTGTCTCTCCCATATTAAAAGCATTTCCAGTTCCACTAGAAGTAGAAATGTCCATTTCGCCCTTGATAGAAGTTCTTTCAGTTTCATCACCTCTTATTTCTTCCAATACAATCTTTTCATCCAAACGAGGGGCATTTTTGGAATTTTCACTTTCTAACAAACCCAATTCTTGCACATTTACTGACACAGAAGGGCCCGCTTCTAATAAGGGTATTGTTGGTAATTCTTCTTTTTCTTTTTCTTTTTGAATTTCTTTTTCTTTTTTATTTTTGAAATCATGGTCGACAAATTCTTCAGGACCTGAAAACCAATCGTCAGTCCCTCTTGAATCGCTAGAAGAACTCCTTTTAGACTTCAATTTTGCAGATTCGCCCTTCAGAAACCCTAATTTCACTATATCGGCCACAAATCCCCACAAAGACTTGTTCTGTTTCTGCAAAACCCTAGTTTCTGTAATTGTGCTTGTACTTGCAGCAGATTTATACGTATCAGGACTTTTTATCTGGACTTGGTCCATGAGATCTTTGTGGACCGACTCCACAAATTCAGAACCGGATTTCTCAAAACGAGATGCTGATTCTAAACTTGTCAGATTAGCGTTAAGGGTATTCGTGTCATTTAACCGAACCCTAGTTAGGTTTATGCTGGTATTATTAATCACATTTTCTTCTGTTTCATGAATGTTAGTTTGGTTTGTGATGTTCTTTCTATCCCTTGTAATTTCAGTTAGATTTTGAACTGAGGTGGAATTGTCGATTCTTTTTCTCTCGGTTTCGATTCGGTTTCGGTTTTGAATTTCCAATTCTGTTTCGTTTATATTAATTTGATTTATGATATTCTTTTTATTCCTTGTGATTTCAGCTAAATTTTGCACTGAGCTAGATGAATCGACAGTTTTTCTCCGTGAATTGATATTCGTTCTGCTTTGCAAATTCAATTCTGATTCATTTACGTTAATTTGATTTATGATATTCTTCTTATTCCTTGTGATTTCAGCTAAATTTTGCACAGAGCTAGATGAATCGACAGTTTTTCTCTGTGAATTAATATTCGTTCTGTTTAGCAAATCCAATTCTGATTCATTTATGTTAACTTGATTTATGATATTCCTTTTATTCCTTGTGATTTCAGCCAAATTCTGAACAGAAGTAGAAGAATCGACGTTTTTTCTCTGTGAATTAATATTCGTTCTGTTTTGCAAATCCAATTCTGATTCATTTAAATTGAACTGATTTGAGACGTTTTTCTTGTCTCTTGTGACTTGAACTTGATTCTGAACTGAGGTAGAAGCATCAACAGTTTTCCTCTGTTCATTAATTTCAGTTTTGTTTTGTGAGCTTAATTGATTATCACTTGATTTAACTTGGTTTACCACATTCGTTTTGTTCTTTGAAACAAAGCTAGAATCATCTTCTGCTATAATTTTAACGCTTTGAGATCCTTCTTTCGAGCCTCTCCAGTTGTAATTCTCTCTCTCCTCTCTGTATTTCCTTTCTCTCTCTTCTTTCACACGAGAGGTTGAGGATTCAGCTTCATCTCTGCGCGAATTGGAAAACCTAATTTTGTCATCGTTTTGATATTTGTACTGTTCTTCTTCTCTTCTTTGATCAGAAACCCTAATCGCATTGTTCGTTTCTTGTGAATTAAATATATCCTCATAGTCATCAGCTTCCTCTCTTCTCCTTTGATCCGAAACCCTAATTTTATCGTCTTTTTTATCATACACCTCTCTTCCACTTTGGTTAGAAACCAAAATTTTATCATCTCTTTTGTTATACTCTTCTCTTCCCCGTCGATCGGAAACCCTAATTTTATCATCTCTTTCATTGTACTCTTCTCTTCTCCTAAGATCCGAAACCCTAATTTTGTCTTTATCATCATAATTATAATATTCGTCTCTTCCCCTTCGATCAGAAATCCTAATTTTATCATCTCTTTCATTATACTCTTCCCTCCCCCTTCGATCTGAAACCCTAATTTTATCTTCCTCATCATAATCATAATATTCATCTCTTCTCCTGCGATCTGAAACCCTAATTTTATCATCTCTTTCATCATAGACCTCATTTTTCCTTCTATCTGAAACCCTAATCGTATCATCCTCACCATAATCATAATATATATCTCTTCTCTTTCGATCCGAAACCCTAATTTTATCATCCCTTTCATCATAGGCCTCTTTTCTCCTTCTATCCGAAACCCTAATTTTATCTTCCTCATCATAATCATAATATTCATCTTTTCTTCGTCGATCCGACACCCTAGTTTTATCATCCCTTTCATCATAGTCATCTCTCTTCCTCCGATCCGAAACCCTAATTTTATCATCCTCATCATAATCATAATATCCATCTTTTCTCCTCCTATCCGAAACCCTAATTTTATCATCTTCATTATAATCATAATATTCATCTTTTCTCCTTCGATCCGAAACCCTAATTTTATCGTCCCTTCCATCATACTCTTCTCTCCTTCTCCGATCTGAAACCCTAATTTTATCATCCCTTTCATCATATTCATCTCTCCTCCTAAGATCCGAAACCCTAATTTTATCTTCCTCGTCATAATCATAATAATCCTCTTTTCTCTTACGGTCCAAATCCCTAATTTTATCATTCCTCCTTACATACTCATCATATCCTTCTCTCCCCCTTCTATCCAAAACCCTAATTTTCTCATCCCTTCTCCGCCTATAATCATTTTCATAATCATACTTATCTCTTTTCCTTCTATAATCATTTTCATAATCATATTCGTCTTTTCTCCTTCTATAATCATTCTCATCATATTCATCTTTTCTCCTTCTATAATCATTTTCATAATCATGTTCGTCTCTTCTCCTTCTATAATCATTTTCGTAACCATATTCATTTTTTCTCCTTCTATAATCATTTTCATAATCATATTCATCTCTTCTCCTTCTATAATCATTTCCATAATCATATTCATCTCTTCTCCTTCTATCATAATCTTCATAATTATCTCTTCTCCTTCGATCGCAAACCCTAATATCATCCTCCTTCCGCCTCAAATAATCACAATACTCACGATCATCCAAAACCCTAGGCTCATGAAATCTCTCTCTTCTCCTAACCCTATTTCTCTCTCTTAACTCATCCTTCTCACATTCACATTCAAAATCTCCGTCACACCTCCACACTTGCCTCACCTCCCTTTCCACAACCTTCCTCCCTCTATTACAACTCCTCTCATCCCTAAAATTACAAAAAATTAAAACTCAATTTCAACAAGAATGTCAAAAAGTGGTAACCTTTGTTACCAAAGATCCAATCTTCCAACTAACCCAAGTGGAAAAACAACATAGCACATACCTAGAACCATAGAAATAACAATGGCAGCTCTGGATCTGCTGCACACTCACACAACAAGTCTTCAAACTACTTGTAACCACACAATGAGGCAATTTCGCCTGATTCCGGCGAGTTGTAGCCAGATACGCGGCGGCAGCAGTGAGGAAGGTTCTAGAAGGCGTCCAGTAGAGCAAGGCGGATTGCCTTGAGAAGTACCCATTGGAGAGCAGATTTCTAGCGCTCGGATTTGAGCTGTAGTAAGGGTTTTGGTGGCATTCCTGATCGGAGGAAGGGAGGAGCGAGTAGGGTAATGAAGATTTCGCCCTCAGATTGTGAGACGAGAAGGCAGTGTAGCTGCTGTACATTTGATCAGTTGCGAAATCGCAAGTGACGAATTCAGCTCAGTTGTAGAAGAATGGGAGCTCTTTTCTCTACCATAGGTGGCGAGGTAACAGATCGGACGGTGGCCGAGAGTAAACCTACCGCCGGCGCCGGCGAGGAGTGCGGCGGTGATGGGCGAGGCTGAATCTGGCCGGCGAGGTGAGCACGCGGGAGTTGGTAATTGGATGAGTTTGTGAAGCTCTAACAATGGCGAATGATGACGAGAAAAGACTGGGGAAGTGGTGCATGACAGGGATAAGAATAAGATAGATCTCTGATCTTCTGTGGTCTTCACAAATGCTGCAAACTGGAATTCTGAATTTTAATTACTAGATTTCAGATAAGTCGAGAATTCAATTACGTGATCCAGTTATAAACCGAGAAATGAATTCTCAGATTTTGCTACGATATTGTGTAGGGATATGGAAAAATCAAAATGGCACTCCTTAGAATTTGAAGTTCACATTGTGGTTATATGTGATAATTGCATTGTTATTTTGATGTTACATGGTTGATATTTATTTTGGGAATGAATTCTTTACTATTTTGGTGTTATTTTTAATAATATATTATATAACAAATAGTCTGCCGATTATTGCGACCGACTTAATATTTTCGTTGTTTATCATCAAAAGAGAAATTATATCAACCCAAATGAAATGCAATTTTCCAGGTAGTAGTAAGTATTTCATTTGCAATATTTCATTTCCATTGCTATATGACAAACATATAAAGAGAATCAATCTCAATAATTTTCTATGTTGACATCTTTTGGTGGAGAATAAACCAAGAATGTAACCATGTTCTCAAAATTTCATACAATAACTGACAAATTTAGGTTACATAATACAAAGTATCAACTTAAAAATAGAACTAGCAAATAAGAAACAAAAAGGAATACATAACTAGGCTTTAACACTCAAGCATTACTGATTTATCGGATATTCCATTTGTGCTCCAACGCACTACATATCCTGTTCAAACAGCAAGCTGCACTCAAAGGATAATTGCAAACTGCACAAATAATCACAAAAAAATTGACATTTAATATTATTTAGTCATTTGTTTTTCTTATTTATTTTCTATTATTAAGATATAACTACAAAAGCTCATATCAATATAAATATCATAAATAAGAACATAATTTACTTGATATAAAATCATCCATGTTCTCCTTATCTATCACTCCATGTGCCATCGCTCCAACCTAAACAAAAATCAAAAGTATAAATTTGCAAATCAACCCTTAAAAAATTACCAAATCATCACAAAAATTAATAAAACAACACTTACAACAAAGACAAGAGTTGTATCGTCACTAGCATTTGAAACATAATCAACCAAACTAACCGACTTTTCCGAACTATATGACAGACCTAAAAAATGAAGAAATTTTAATACAACACATTTGAACAAAAGTAATCAAATTTCAAAATCACAAAGACCCAGAATTATTACCGATTTTTCTTGAATCAATAGGTAAATAGCGAGTCACTGGATTTTTAATCACATTAAGAAGCTTCTCACGCTTTCCAACTGCTGTAATGCTCAATTTTTGCAATAATTGCGCTACAATTTCAAAAAAAGAAAAGAAATTCACATAAACTATATATTTAAAAAAATAGATAACGGGAAGTGTAAAAATGATGAGAAAACTTACACATAAGTCCGCAAAATCTTTTAAATGTACGAGGCATTCTAACATAGGGTTTGATCTCAAAAAGAACGCCTTTTTCAGTTCTTACATAAACAGCTTGTAATCTACCAGCTTTTGTTAATGGGCTGTCAAATATCGCAAGAAGTGCCTAAAATATTTCATAAATTAGTCCTAAATTAATTGAAATTAGGCTAATTACTAAACAATTTGTCGCAAAAGGAAAGAGCTTTAGAAACCTGGTGAATAATGTCAGGTCTGTAATCAGCCGGGTTGCGATTCTGCTTTCTCAGATAATTCGAATGATCGTCAGAGTTCAAGATTTGAAAATTCTGAAATTGGAATAAACAAAAAGGAAAACAAAATGTTAAAACCGAATAAGTTGCCACACAAAAACGCATAACTTTCAACCAAAATCACAACAAAATCAGACAAAAAGAAGGAATAATTACAATATTACCTTTCCGACTTTTCCTACTTCAAGACAAGCCTTTTCAAGCACGAAAATCACGCCCTTCTTCTTCTTCGACCCATCAATCGGTTTCGCCACCACCGGCAGTCCGGGGATCTCCTCCTCCTCTCGCTCCGCCTGTTCTTCTTCTACGTGGTTCTGCTCTTCTTCTTCCTCCTCCTCCTCTCGTTCGTGGGCGGAGCATGAGGCGAAGGTTTCCTCGAGCTTCCTCTTCTTGTCCTTCTTCTGCCATTTAACTGCGTACGGCCTCACCATGTTGCAATTTCTCCTTTCTCTTTTGCAAAGGGATGGATTGAACTGAAGAAGAAGAAGAAGAAGAGAAGCAGCTAGGGTTTTAGCAAGGGAAATTTGCATTTATACCCCCCTCAACTCTCATTATTGTACTCTCGCCCCTCTTTATAACTCGAACTTAGATTCCCAAGAAGATGAATTCAGGTTCTTTAAAACCGCATTTGGATTCAACGGAATATGATTCCGGAGTTTGTAAACCTTGATTTGGTTTCTCGGGAGTCCGAGAATGAATGTTTTGTAATCCGGATTTGGATTCTGGGGAATTGAAGTTCCGATTCTCTAAAGCCGAGTTTGAAGAGGAGTGAAGACCTGTTCGTTGCGGCTGTGACAAATTCCTCTCTGAGTCTGAATTGCTGCTCCATTGTTAATGGCGAGCTCAATCCGAATCTCGCATTTCAGTGCGAAACCCAAGTTTGAATCCTATCGTGGGAAGAGAAGCTCTGTATCTGTCATGGCTTCTTCTGCTCTTCCAGTGGAGCAGAAAGAGGCGATGAATGAAGAGATTAAGGGAGATTCATTCATTCGTCTTCACTTGAGAAAACTCAAGCCTTATCAACCTATTTTACCTTTTGAGGTATGCCCATTTTGGTTTAGCCTTTTCTTTTTGTTGTTCGATTGATTGGTTAGTGGAAAGTTGGAATTTTTGGTGTGGAAGTTATGGTTTTGCGAATTAATTCACGGAATTTCTGTTTACTTATATGAATTTTGATTACTTTGTGAGATTATAAACTGAGAAATTCGTGTTTTTTGAAGGTACTATCAACACGACTAGGAAGAAAACCAGAAGAAATAATCAAACTAGACGCAAATGAAAATCCTTACGGCCCTCCACCTGAGGTTTGTTATTACTTTGAACTCTCCAATATACCATTTTACACTTCCAATATATCATTGCACACTTCTAATATACCCATTTTACACTTCTAATATCAGTTTTTAATTTGATTTTTGTTCAATTAAAAGGTTTTAGAAGCATTGGGAAGTATAAAATTTCCGTATGTATATCCAGATCCAGAAAGCCGCCAGCTCAGATCAGCTTTGGCTCAAGATTCAGGTCTCGAATCAGAATATATTTTAGCTGGATGTGGAGCTGATGAATTAATCGACCTAATTATGAGGTTATTTTTATAAATATTATTCCTCATTTTATTTACGTTAAGCTATATTTGATTGGATATTAATTTTTTTTGTTTTTTGATAGATGTGTATTAGATCCAGGAGATAAAATAGTTGATTGCCCACCAACTTTTACTATGTATGAATTTGATGCAGCTGTAAATGGCGCTTCTGTAATTAAAGGTAATAATTTTAGTTAATTTATTATATTATTTTGTTCAAAAATATTAAATTATATTAATTTTGGTGTAATATTTTTTTAATTTAGTACCAAGGCTTCCAGATTTTTCGTTGGATGTAAGTAAAATAATTGAAGCTGTAAAAGAAGAAAAACCGAAATGTATTTTTCTCACATCTCCTAATAATCCTGACGGAAGGTAATTAATTAAAAAAATAATTAGTTAATTATTCAAATTATGTTTAATATATTAACTATATTTTATCTTTTGCAGTTTAATAAATGAGGAGGATTTAATTAAAATACTTAATCTTCCAATATTGGTTATTTTAGACGAAGCATATATTGAATTTTCAGGAATTAAATCAAAAATGGATTGGGTTAAAAAATACGAAAACCTAATTGTCCTTCGCACTTTTAGCAAACGAGCCGGTAATAAATAAATACATAATTTCATTATTCACATAAATCATTATTTATATATTTTCATAAATAATTATTTTTATTATTAATTTTTAATTAGGTTTGGCTGGACTTAGAGTAGGTTATGGTGCATTTCCAAAGAGTATAATAGAATATTTATGGCGAGCAAAGCAACCATATAATGTTTCTGTTGCAGCCGAAATTTCGGCTTGTGCTGCTCTTCAAAACCCTAATTATTTAGAAGTATGTCTCTTTTCAAATATACCCTTCTAAAGTTTTGAAATAATATTTTTACATTTTTTTTGCTTTTCTTTATTTTTTTGAAGAGGGTGAAGAATTTATTGGTGCAAGAAAGAGAGAGGCTTTATAATCTTTTAAAAGAAGTGAATTTCTTAAAGCCGTTTCCGAGTTATTCAAATTTCATACTTTGTGAGGTTATAAATGGAAAAGATCCCAAGAAAATTAAGGTAATTAACTAATGAATTCAAATCTATTTTTAGAAGAATTTTTCACTTGAGTTTAATATTTTATGAGTTTTTTAAATTTTTTAGGAGGATTTAGCAAGAATGGGAGTGATGATTCGTCATTATAATAATAAAGAATTGAGTGGGTATATTCGCATTTCGGTTGGAAAACCAGAGCATACTGATGCTTTAATGAAGTGCCTTAAACTCCTCTAGAAATAAGTTAATTACATTTAGGCCCTTGACTTTTCGTTCATCTTTTTTCCAGTTTTGTCATTTGAGTGTTTTTTGTGTTATTTTGACTTGGTGGTTGTTTGAATAAAATTGTTGTATTGTAGTTGAGTTTCGAACCATGTATCTTTAAAATATCTTTTCAAATTGGATCAAAATGGTGTTAACCTGTTAAGTCAGGAACTAAACATGTACAATTTAGTTCAGGGACTAAAAAAAAATCAAATGTATAGCAAAGGACCAACTTGCTATCCAATTAAAGTACAGTGACTAATTTAGTTCCATAGAAAAAATTTATTACAAGTTTTAATACATTACGCTTTCAAATCGTCGTGTTTTCTTTCAAATCATTTTTTCTCCCAACTTTTTTCTTCTCTTACTCTCTTTCAAATCATGTCTACCATTTTATTCTAGTTTGAAATTTGTTTTACATTACAATATCTGAAATTTTTAAGGAAACCTCTCCAGAAAAATTAATAAAACCAAAGTAGAATAAAATGGTCGACATGTAATAATATCATATAGAAAATAAACAATTGTTTGATAAAACTTTAGTTTGTAATAAAGTCTCACTGAACCAATGCCTTCAACTTATCCATAAGCACCGTATAATAGCCTTTTTCTAGACTGGCCTGTGAAATTGCAAAAAAAAAAATAAGTGGGTTCAAATTAAGATGATGTTTATGTGATTTAAACTGTCCATTCTTAATATCTCAATCAAGATACTCAACTATTATGCTAGAGTCTACTGGCAGAAATACGGAATTAAAAAGTTCTTTTTTATATTTATAGAAAATGGAGCTCAAAATCCTTTTTTTAAAGCGTAATTACAAAGTCCGTGCGATGTATGTTACTCAAAAACAAATCATTTTATTTCAAAATTTAACATGATCAACATTAGAAATTAGCGGAGTTATAATTAATACCTCGATATGAATTGTATGGACGATGGTATCACCAACAATGTAGTGGGACCCATCTGTCATCTCAATTCTTTCTCTCTCTACTAAACCAACTACTTCAGAAAATCGCAAGCCTCGACTCGCGCTGCTTACCAGCACAATTTCTAATTCTCTCCCCTTGTGTTTCATCTCCACCAACGGTAATTTCCTTTCAAAATCCCGTTTTTGCCTCAACATCTCTACCGTATCTTCTAGGTTCTTTGTATAGGTTTCCAATAGCTCGCATGGGTTCCCTTGACTCGATTCTTCCTACAAATTAGAATTTGTGCGACATTGAGAAATACTAAAGTTTCTAATATGGAGTGTTTTAAGTTATTGTGCATTTTGCCTTTGTTGTTTTGAGTAATTTGTCACTTGGAGAAATTCATGCTAAGTTATTTATGCGGATATTTCAAAATTATATGCTAAGTTATTTTATGCGGATATTTCAAAAACAAAGTTGCATATGTATCCAACACGTATATACAGATACTCATATGGTACTCGTCGGATACTCATATGCTACTCGCCTGCCACTTCAAAAAGAAACTTGAATGGCAAGTATTTGGAACTTGAATTTGTTCCAATTATATAAGATCTTAGGCACATAATATATCGCACATTGATTGTTATACTGCATAGAATGATTCAAACATTAAAAAAAAAATGGAAAATAGATACCAGTGAAGTTAGAGACGAGTGACCAATTCGAAACCTCTTGTTCTTCTGATCCATTTTTTCTCAGGATTCCTCTCTCTCTCTCTCTCTCTCTCTCTCTCTCTCTCTATAGGTTAGTATGGATCAGAATTGCTATATGAATACGAGTTATATATACGTGCAATTTTTGTTGAACATGGGACAGGTAAGGTAAGACTTTGACGTTTGGTCTTGTCAAATAAACTACACTATTTTCTTACTTTTTTACCATATTTATTATCCTTTTTTGTTGGAGAAAAATGAGATCTTAATTAGATTATAATGATGTTGAAATGATGTTGAAATGATCAATCAATTAAAAATATAAAGCAAAGAAAATGAGCCACTAAACAAAGAAATGGATTTTTTTTTATTGAATAGAGCCCTCTTTGTCCCACTTACATTTTTATGCCAACGGGACTCGAATCCACAACTTTTGATTATACTATGGGGTCATTGGCAAAGAAAATAGAAATTAATGTGATCGTTTGAGTCTCCGGCCCGCCCCCAAATAACACCTGAAATACACAGGATGGCAAACCAAAAAACAGTATATAAATATCTTCATGAAAAATAATTTATAAAGAAAAAAAATGTATGTAGAGATATATATGGTTGGGTGCATTTTTTTGAGTTCCTTAATCTGGTCTTTTATGTTGATTTGCCCAAAATTTGGTATTTTGGAGATATCTATGAGTTATCAGTTATCACATATCATAAAGATCACTAGCGACGAGTCCTCCTTCAGAAATTGGTGTCTTTTTGGACGAAGCTTCCTTTTGCAATTTCACATTGTATTGGATCCAAATTTATTAAATACGTAGTACTAGTAACAACAACAATTGTAATACAGCAATATAAAAAATATTTCTGAGTGGACCAAATTTAGTAGAATCACATTTTCTCTTTTATTATAGTTTTTTTTGCCACCAGTCAACCTCCTATGCTCTTCATAGATCTGATCATATGAGCTAAAAATAAATTATTTGACAACTTTATCACTCTTATCACGATGGATCTTTAATTATTAATAATAATAAAATCACACTACATTTTTCTTGCAAGTCGCACAAGATATTAATCATATTATCTTACGTCGTTACATTAAATTATTAATCGCACACAATAATCCACAGCCGATCGCACAATTTCATCTCTCTACTTTATTTCATAACATTACATAATCCCATTACATATATGGGATTTTTATTCATACATAGAAAGATTTCTACTGATACTGACTCGCAAGTTGCCCTTCTTTCACAATATAATTCTGAGCTGGAAAATCCTCGCCTTTGAAATATTTGTCCAACATATCTTTCGTTCCGGCCGCATACCTTATCTATATAAAAAATCAAATTATCCCAAAAGATCAAAATTAGTTCAATTTTTCATTCATTATATAATATATAACACTGATCAAATATTTGTGCAAATAATAATACCTGAGCGTCAATAGTCGTGCCGGAAATGTGAGGTGTCATCGCGTGATTGGGCATGTATCGCCACGGATGATCTTTCGGTGCCGGTTGTGGGTACCACACATCACCACCGTATCCTGCAATTTTTCCCAATTGCACCAATTTACGATCAAATTTATATGTCTTTAAATATTACTAATTGGGGAATAATAAATACTTACCAGCAACATGACCGCTGTTTACCGCGTCGACAATAGCTTGAGTGTCCATTAAAGCGCCTCTCGCGTTATTCACAATTAAAACACCCTTTTTCATTTTCGCGATCCTCTCTTTGTTAAACAATCCCCTAAAAAACAAAATTAAATTAAACAAACAGCATGAACATTATGAATAAATAAGTTGTTTTTAAATTTTTTTTTACTTTGTTTTTTCGGTGAGTGGTACATTTGCCACCACAATATCGCATTTTGGAAGCATTGCATCTAAATCTTCCTCAAATTTCGCGCCGGTTTCTTTTTCCAATTCAGGTGAAATTTTCGCTCTGTCCCAGTACAATAAATTGCACCCAAATGGCTTCAACCTGTCAAACAAACAAAAAAATATATAAAATTATCGTGTGTCTTGTTAATGATATTAGGAGCCAACCAAATTTTTTGTTCAGACCCTATAATTTTTTTTTATATTCATATCGTCCAAAAAATAATCTATTTCAAAATTATCTGAAAATAATTCTGAATTATTTTTGAATAATTCCACACATAAAATAAATTACAAAATAAATATCAAACACACACACTTTTCACCCAACAAAGAATTCATTCCACTCCCCAAAAAAGCCAACATAGAAGCCCAAAACAATCCATCCTCAACACAGGTAATAAATATATCTACGACCTTCTCTCAAAACTCAAAATATTCCCCAAACCAAACGTAAGCCATTTCCACAGCTGCAGCAGCAGCAGCAGCAGCAGAAGCAGCAGCAACAAAAGTACCTTTGTAGCAGCAACCGGCCGATGCGTCCAGCCCCGACCGTGCCGACGGTCTTTCCTTCCAAATCGTAAGAGCGGTACGAAATGCCGGCCACGTTCCACTCCCCTTTCACGACTTGTTGGTAGCCCGGCAGGAAGTTTCTCACAAGGACCAGGATGCGCATCAGCTCGTCCTCAGCCACCGACACCGTGTTACTGCCTATTGAGAAATAATAATAAAAATATAATGAGAATCATTTACTGTTTGTTTACCAGTGGGGGAAGATAAATGTTGGAAGTTTGAATGCGTGTTCTTTTTTAAGGTCTTAGTTGCTTCTTTTCTCAGGAAAATGTTTCCTAGTTTATTTCTTTTTTGGGAATTCAATTCCCTTTTATATATATTTTTTATAATTATTTATTTTTATATTGGTTAATAAATAATGGTAATTGGACTTTTAAGTGTGCTCCATTTCATTACAGAAAATTTAAACGTATTGTGATGATAAAAAAAGTACTTCAAAATCGTGTACCATCAAAATATATTTCGCTTACCACACAACAGAATCGAAGTAAAGTATCAAGTATCTCTGTGGCAGTGATGAGCAAAAAAAATGAAAAATTACTTACTTAAAAACCGTTACAGCCGGAATACAAATGGTTTACCACCACAAGACAGTTCGCTTACCAGTAACTTCAGCCACAGTTAGGCCGGCCTGAGCAGCGGCTGGAAGGTCGATATGGTCAGAACCGATGCCAGCTGTCAAGAGAAGCTCTAGATTTTTTGCTTTTTTTATTCTTTCGGCCGTTACGTAAGCTGGATGGAATGGAGTTGTGATTAACACGTTCATGTCTTCTATATGCTTCTCCAACTCTATATATCAAATAAAAATAATTAAAAATCATATATAAATTGACAAAAGTTAATAAAAATGGAGAGAAATTACTTTGATTGTATCACAATTACACAATATTATAAACAAACTAACAAATATTAGAAACAATAATGATAAAATATTGTAAAAAATAATAAAATATTATAAAAATCAATGAAATATTATAAAAAACGTAAAATATTAGAAAATTAATAAACATAAAAAATCATGAATAATAAAATACCATACAAAGTTAATAAAATATTATAAAAATTAATACATTTTATTAATAAAATAATAATAATAACAATAGTGAACTATTAATATATATAGAGAGAAATTAATTAGTTATTAAATAATGGACCGCAATTGGGGCCTTCTTTGTCGTCAGTGACAATGTAAGTGTGGCCTTGCGATTCGAGCCAGTCTTTTATTCCCAACGCATTTTCTACACAACCAAGAAAATTAGGGTTCTTTTGTGCGTATTCATTCGCCTTGTAAAACACTCCTACAATCTTCTTGCTTCCAGTTGAAGCCTGAAAGGAATTACAAAGGTGATTAATTAATCAGTTTGTGAGAAATATGAAAAGATAGATGGTCGGTTGGGAATTGAGTTCGTGGATTATTGAGAAAGTGGGAATTGATATCCATGATTTGCACAACCTAGATTGATTGATTGATTGATTGATCATAATTTAGTTCTGAGTCCATCACAAATTCAAGGAATCAATCATAAATTCAAGGGAAATTATGGGTCTTTTGAGCTAAGAAAACAGAGTAAAAACCCCAAATAATTTCACCAAAATACTCCCAAAATTATTTCAAAATTGAAACAAATCAGATGATAATACAGAAGCAGAAAAAACTTTAAATTACATGAAGAGCTCTTTCGAGCGAAGCCACCAAAGGAGACGCCGATTTGAACAGCTTGCTCGCCATTGATTGATTTCTAAATTTTGGTATCAATTAAAATTTAAGATGATGAAGAAGAAGAGTCAAGTGAAACTGAAAGTGAAGTGAGGAAAAACAGAGCAAAGGATTGAGATATTTAAAGGCCTTGAATTCCGACACGTGTCAAGACGGCTGGGCCATGTCACATGACAAATGGTGCAAAGGTCTCTTACAAGTAACATGATTTTCTGTGAATCATATGTTTTTTGGGTTTCATATGATCCTTCTTATTACAAACATTACATATGATAGGATGTACTTTGTGTTAAAAATATTAGTTGTAAATATGATTTGTTAGTGTCTGAGATATTTTAGCTGTAGGGAAGTATTTGTTATAATTTTTTTTTTATCATGGTCAACAGAAGATTTAATTCGGAGTCGAATGGAGTTAAGTTCCTTCAAAAAAAATATTATTTATGGATAGGATCAGGAAATATATGTTGCAAATATACCCCTGCAAACATTTTTTTATTTCAAATATATATTTAATTTTTTTTTCAATCTCTCTTTTTCATGATCATGATTGATCATATATTTTGTAGTTGCCTAGATTAAGTATCTTGTCTAAAACAAGCATGAATTGCTCGAGTGGTGTCTTAACCACTTGCGTTAACAAGTATTGTGTTAACAAGCATTGGCAAGCTTGAATTGTGTGGTTGAAGTTATCTTGTCATTAACAAATTTTTTATTTTATTTTATTGTCATTAACCAAATATAAATAATAATTCAAAAAAAACACTAACTAGATGGTGATTGAAAGAAACAAATGCAAATAAAGTGGATTTAATCAGAATATATATATCACTAAAGTCACTGTTTAACGACATAAACTAATGGCTGGCTGCGGCGGTGGGCCGTCCATCCATATCATTAGCATCACAACACGAATGCATGTATGTATCTTCCAAAAATATAGCATTCACACGGTAATATACCCAAAGAGAATCTTGTATCTCTACAAAAGAAAGATATATGTCACAAAATATAAATATTTCATGCTGAAAAATAATTATTAAAAACTCAAATAAGTAATTTTTTTGTGTGCATCTGTTGTATTTACCACTAATGTACAATATATTTATGAAAGAAAAAAAAACAAGAACAAGAACAAAATATCTAATTAACAATGGAGGTCCCGGCGGCAAATAATGAATGGTAGAAATGAAATCTTGTTCATAGTAGCCTGGTTGGTGGTAACAGTGCTAAAAGAAGAGAAGATTTTTAACTTTTGCATCTATCACAATTCACAAATGCATTTCACCATTGTTTTGTTTCCTTTCCGCCTAGCACACACGAAATTTCCTCATTACTCATGTAGGGTCTCTTCATTCATATCTTATCGCATCTTCTTTGTAGAGAAAGTGGTACTATTCTAATTAACAACACTGTCATTATAAGCATTCATCTTATTTCGAAAAAAATTATTAAGCCAAATTATATATTGACCACAGGTTACTTATCAATAAAAATTTGATCATTCGTCTCATGATTCATGACACTAATAATAGTTCGTGTCGTTTAAGATCATACTAGTTAATTAGTAGTTGTGTATGTATGTAGCATATGAGATATATTTTGTTGGTCTACCCCCATTTTTATTAGCCGCCTTTCAAAATCATTGACAGCAAAGCAAATTCCCATTGTCTACCACTATTTTCATATTTTGTATTAGGCTAATGGGTTTATTCAATGGCCAGATTGTCCCTATAAAAAAAGGAAAAAAAAAACTTTTTAAAATGGGCCGGGTCATGGGCCATTTTTGTTTGAAGAAAAGGTTAAATGGCCAAGACTGAGCCCAAGTCGTTTAACAGGAAGATTAACGAAGACAAAAAAAAAAGGATGAATGAAAAAAGAGAGTATAAAGAGTCCTCAAGCTTTTAGATGATGTTTATGTTTATAACAATAGACGAGCAAGGAATCCGGCCTTTTTCTTCCTCAAGCTTTTAGATGTTTTTAGTCATGTTTTTATAGAAAAAGATGAAAGGTCTTTTCTTTTTGAAGGAAAAAAAAGAAGTTGGAATGTCATTTACCAGCGAAGAATGTCAAATATAAAAATTTGGATGGTTTACAAATTCTTACATACATAGCCGTCCTGTCTCCACGAATTATTTGAGTTTGAGATATTTCAGAACTATGCATATAATTAAACATTAACAAAAAACATTAAACTAAAATGAAGATTTCCTGAAAATGATTGTGAATATGCCCCAATGTCATGTTCATATCATCATAATTAGTAAATTCTGATGATCCCTTTCTTAACACCACGAAAACTTGTCCCTCACTTTACTCCTCCTCTTCTCCCTTTTTTTAACAATCAAACCCTTCATTTTTCATCCATATTATTCCAAACACACATCGCCTAAATATGCGCCAACTTTCTATTTCCCTCATCCTAAAACTCACCGCGGCCATTGCTAGCGGCACTGCTGCAATTCTAACCCTCCATCATTTCCGACGGGATGATACAATCTTAACCCTTCATCGTGACATCTACAATGCCTCATGGGTTCTTTCAAAGCCAGCTCCACCAACAATTCTCATAATAGGTAATGGTATATATCATATGTTTACATAGCAGTGGATGTTTCAACTAATTATTTATTCACTAACATGACATTAATTACAACTTAGGTTCGAGAGGACATGGAAAAAGTTCATTCCTCAACACGGTCTGTCGTACACTCGCTGGCGAGACCGGTCCCCTCCTTTTACGAGCCGAATCAAGGCCGCCAGGAGGAGAGAGTGTGGGAGATAGAAAAAAGATTGTTCATGCAAAAGTCGAAGGAATAGGAGAGAACATTGGAGAATTAGAGGAATTGGTGGTGAGGATGGTGGAGAAGGGGCTTCGTTTGGAAGAAACGAAGGAGAATTTGGAGGCAGTGATTCGAGGGGACGAAGTGGCAGAGTGTGTGGTGGTGGTGGTGAGATGCTCCAGCCCGGCGAAAGAGCGGTGCTTGGCAGTCAGAAGACTGGCTGATATTGCAAATGCCATTCGAGATCGAGGTAATTTACGATAGTTTTTTAAATCCATTTCGGTGTATTATGCATTGAAATTTTGCTTATCTACAAATCAAGTTTTGCTTATCATAGTGTTAGCAAATCAGAAATTTGGAGAATAAATGGTTCTACAACCTTTTTTTCATTATTATCAAGGATAGGATGATCCTTACGTATGAGATCTCAATGATTTTAGTTTTTCGAGTTAGTTAATATATGTTGCAAAAAATCAACAAAAAAACTATACTAAATATTTTGTTGGTATGAAGCTAGCTATATAGGTTTGAAAATGATAATCAATGATCGTTGATCTTCATCTCCAGGTTTGCATTTAATTGTGGTTTTGACCAACAAAAAGTCGATAAAAACATCACGACAAGCAGAAGAACTCTGGCGAGAGGTGGCATTTAGGGCCCGGACGGACTGTGTTTATTTCATAGAGAATTATACTTCGAGCAACTCGAGCAATCTCCGCCACCCACCGGTGATTAAAAATGAATTCGATACGCATTTCACGGTTTTGACCATCGTAAGACAATGTTTGGAGTTTACAAAATTGTATAGAAGTCAATTGAAAAATGTTGAGAAAGATGCAAGTAGGCCTAATTGAGATTTGTTTATGAGAATTTGGTGTTAATTTGTGTAAATTATTAATTATATGTTATTTTGTTCATTGATTAATTAATATTATTATATTTAATCTTGCATTAATTGTAAATAATTAGATATATGTTGGGGCGATCATAGTTAGCCATTCGTGATGCGCAAATAATATGGTTTGCGATACGTTCGTATATAATTCGTATTGAACGTTTTCTAACTCGGTCAATAATTCGGTCAAATAAATAAAGACGGTAATAATTCGTCAATTCGGCTCATTATTCAGAATAATTCAGTATTTAAAATTATATAAATATACTATTTTTATTTAAAAATAATTGGTAAAATATTATTATTGAATGAATTTTTGTCTTGTAAAAAATTCGAATGAATGTGAATTATTGAAATAGAGACGCGAACTTCACGAATTTTTAAAAATTCGGAAAATAATGTATAATACGTGAATTACTGGCGAAATGAACAACTATGGGGGCGATACGCCCCAATACAGCCAAACTCTAGATCTTTCATCCATATTATTCCAAACACACATCGCCTAAATATGCGCCATCTTTCTATTTCCCTCATCCTAAAACTCACCGCGGCCATTGCTAGCGGCACTGCTGCAATTCTAACCCTCCATCATTTCCGACGGGATGATACAATCTTAACCCTTCATCATGACATCTACAATGCCTCATGGGTTCTTTCAAAGCCATGCGTTCTTTCAAAGCCACCTCCACCAACAATTCTCATAATAGGTAATGGTATATATCATATGTTTACATAGCAGTGGATGTTTCAACTAATTATTTATTCACTAACATGACATTAATTACAACTTAGGTTTGAGAGGACATGGAAAAGGTTCATTCCTCAACATGGTCTGTCGTACACTCGCTGGCGAGACCGGTCCCCTCCTTTTACGAGCCGAATCAAGGCCGCCAGGAGGAGAAAGTGTGGGAGATAGAAAAAAGATTGTTCATGCAAAAGTCGAAGGAATAGGAGAGAACATTGGAGAATCAGATCAGGAATTGGTGGTGAGGATGGTGGAGAAGGGGCTTCGTTTGGAAGAAACGAAGGAGGATTTGGAGACGGTGATTCGAGGGGACGAAGTGGCAGAGTGTGTGGTGGCGGTGGTGAGATGTTCTGGCCCGGCGAAGGAGCGGTGCTTGGCAATCAGAAGACTGGCTGATATTGCAAATGCCGTTCGAGACAGAGGTAGTTTATGTTGTTTTTAAGCCCACATCTAATAGGATGGTTTGCAAAATCGGCCAATTCAGATCTGTATCAGCAAAGCTTAACTCTCACAATTTAGTAAAATTGAAAATTATATACAAATTGATTCAATTTTTAATCCAATTCGATCGATTCTGATTTGATTCCCAGTCTCTACCTTGGGGGGACCAACTCCAAATTTGATTCCGATATTTAGAACCATAATCTTCGCCACCCACTGGTGATAAAAAATGAATTCGATACGCATTTTACGGTCTTGACGATCATAAGACAATGTTTGGAGTTTACAGAATTGTATAGAAGTCAATTGAGTAGTAACGTTGAAAAAGATGCAAGTAGGCCCAATTGAGATTTGTTTATTAAAAATTTGGTGGTTTTATTCGTGTATAACTATTAGTTATGTGTGGTTTGGTATAATGACTAACTAATCTCCACAATCAATTCTTGTGTTGATTGTATAATAATTGATATATATAGATACCAAACTTAATATATTACATAGACTTTCTTATTAAAATCCCTTCCAATCCATTGTTTGACACTGTTAAATAAGGCCATTGAACTTTGGTTAAAGGGATTGGTGAGGGATTTCAGGAGGCCGAATATGTTTTTTGTTAGAACTTATGCAAAAACCACTATTACGTTGGGCTTCATTTTATTACTAGCATAAAAAGTAAAAACATATATTTATAAATTTATTACGGTATCATATATATTTTTGTAACAAACATATTGCATAATATTTAACTTGCAATTGTTACGATATCATCATAATAATTATGTAACCTAACACAATGATTTATTTTTATTATATCAGTTATTATATACACTATTTTTTTCAAGTTCCACAGAACTACTACTCTAAACATTTACAATCACACATTTCCAAAGTGTTGTTTCCAAAATACAATTTCCAGTCTTTTTTCAATGGGTGATGAGCTTTTTGCACTGACGTAATTTCCAATCCAAAGCCACAATCAGCCATTCGATTCTAATATAATCATGATGATGAGCCTTTCTTTAACGGAAGGATGTGTTGTGATTTGTGTGAACCACAAAGTACAAACGTTAATTTGATGAGAGTCAACTCATTTGTCTCCGTCTTCTCATCAATGGCAATCACCAAATTTTAAATTACCCATCTAGCCACTTTATAATTTGACTTTCTACTTCTCACTTTCATTTCATGCACATGTTGTGTATTCATTAATAAATTCTTAACATCATCATTATTATAAATTTTTCCATCCGATCTGATATCAGTCATTTATTAACCAGGTTAGTTAGATCGGTATAATAAACAAAAAGAGAAGTTTCAATCTCCATATGCAACTTGGGTTTTGGAATCCATTAAATATAATAATGATCTTTCTCTCTCTCGTCACTATAGATCTCTCTTCTTATATTAGCCGGAACTACAATTGTGAATTTCAACTCAACGACAGACATGGAGCTCTTACAAATAATACTTAGCATAGGAATTGGAGCTCTGGCAATATACCAAATTCTATCGAATTGGACCGGGATTTGGTACGGCAGAAAGAAGGGGCTGCCACCTGGCACGATGGGTTGGCCTTTACTCGGCGAAAATGCTTCTTACTGGAAACTCGGCCCTGTCTTCATCACCAATCGTCAACTCAGGTCACCTCCATCTGATATAAACTTAGCTGAATGTAATTTATGTTAGAAGTAACATATTATGGAAAAAAAATTGAAGGAAAATTGAGGGGTTAAATCCCCCCTTTTTCATTGCTTAAAGATAAAATTACAACATTTTGCCAAAAGGCTTACATCATGATTAATAACCCTTATCTAGATTAACTTCCCCTAGCTACTCTCTAGATGCTTTGAAAAAATTAATCAAGATATTTTTTTCTCTCTCTTGATTTTACTTGCTTACAAAATGATATAATTGATATGCTTATATGGTAGTGTGTCTTCAAGTTCGACTAAATCTACACAAACATAAACTCTTTCACACTTAGATGTACAATCCTTTCACAACTAATATTACAAAAAACGTTAGGTGAATTTAGACCGAGTTTTATAACATAGTTCACAACATAGATTCTTTTTACACGCACTTATTCTGTTATGTATGATTCTAAATTTCTCAATAATCTGTTTTCTATTTGATATTGTTATTTTGAAAATAATTAGCCTTTAGGTTATGAAAATAAATATTTAGGCAATATTTAGACAATGGAAAAAGATAGATTGTTTCCATTCTTACATTGTATATTAGGTAATTATATCTTTAATTTAGACAACTTATTTTGATAATTAGTCATGACTCTCTACTATATAAAGATACCTAAAACTATTGTAGTAGTATTCCAATTCTTACAATATAGTCTCTCAGTTGATTATACGATTTTTTTCTTCTCTAATTATTTCTCACTCGAGTTCTCTTTCTCTACATCCATATTCTCCCTATTACCCTAACAGATTGGTACCAGAGCTAGGTTACAAAAATATTTGTGCTTCTGCGAGTCAAGTATACCATTTTGTTTTATCATGATTTCAAGTGCAGTTATGTCGACCGAATTCGATAATGAAAACTACGATAACACGTCGAGTTTTACACTTTGGAAAGTGCGGGTGAAGGCCGTCATGTTCGAATGACCGAAGGAGACGAAGGACGGTGTCTGAGAGATGATGAATGATAGAACCCTCTTGATAATTCAATTATATTCGAGCAAATCGACTCTTCAAGATACTACAGCCTTCGGCGCGTGGAAGAAGTTAGAAGGCATCTACATGCACAAATCGGTTACCAACCGGTTATGTTTGAAGCAGCGATTCCACTTTTTGAAGATGGCAAGAGGTATGTCCGTTAACGTCCATATTTTGGAATATATCAGTTTCTTTAATGATGTGGAGACAGTAGGTAATAAGATGGACGGAGAGGATAAAATCATGGTGTTATTGTGCACGTTGCCTATGCTTCATACTAGGGAATCACTTACCGTTAATGATGTCAAGAGTAACTTATTAGTCAAGTCTGACATTGACTATGAATTGTCCATGACCGAGAGTAGTCTTCAAGAGGATGAGTTATTTGTGGAGGGGTGGAGACGTAAGAAGAGAAATACAAGTTCGGAGAAGACTCATTCGCAATTCAATTACAATAACCTGGCATGCAACTATTGCAAGGAGACATGACACATTAAACCCCACTGTTACAAACTCAAAAAGAAGCAGAAGGCGTAAGGGTGTTCTATCGGAAGAAGTGTACATAGCTAATTCCGATAAGGTTGAGGTACTTTTTGTGGCAGATGAGAAGGAGAGATTAGAGAAGAATTAGGTTATGGGTTTGGGTAATTCACATTAGATGATCCTGATTCGAGAGCGGTTCACCACATATGAGGCATCTAGTGGTGATGTTCTTTTGGGAGATGATCATCTCTGTTGCGTTGCCGGTATTGCATGGTTAGGATTAAGATGCAGGACGAGCTTGTCCATTTGATCTCGTTAGGCGTTCTCGAAGATATCGGTTGCAAGTTCCAATATGAAGGTGGAGTCCTCAATGTATTTAGAGGGGCTCTTACATTGATGAAGGCTGGAATGACCGGTCCGTTATATTTTTTGGAAGTTCAAAGTACCGGATGTTTGTTTCGGGAAGTTGGCATAGTTTTAGGCTTGGTCATCTTCTCTGCCTCTGTTATAAGGTCAGGATTTATAATTGGATGCGGGATGACAGTCTCGAGCAAGGGAGATCTACTGTGTGGTCAGAGTACCGAAAAGCAGGGGTTTTTGTGAAAATTCCATTTGTGGCAAGTGGAGGAGACTCAGTTTTAATACAGTCATTCATTGCAAGATAGAAACTTTGGATGATATTTATTTGGATTTGTGGGAACAAATTTGTGATCTTTTTATAAGAATTGTTCAGCATTGCATGGTTGTTCACTCTCGACAACATAATGACGTGGCTGATCAGAAACTACTCGAGAAGGCTTGGTGCATGTTTTTTAGGGCGGGCTCAGGCGATGAGTTCTGTGTAAAAGCCACTAATAGTGAGTGGTGGTTGGTCAACCGTTCTCTGAATACAACAATTTGGTGCAAGATACCAACAAATGTTTGGTCGGGTAAACAGATGAATTACTCGATGTTGCAGGTATTTGGATATCTCGTTTATGCACAAGTTACTAAATGGAAACTCAAGTATGAGGAGAAGAAATGTATTTTTCCTGGATATGCTTCAGGTGTGAAGGGGTATCATTTGTGGTGTCTAGATCCAAAGGCTCCTAAGCTCATCATTCAAAGAGATGTGACTTTTGATGAGTCGGTTATTTTGTGGGCGAAGGCATCTGAATCGGCTATTAAGGAGGATGATAAGGTTGTGATGAAGGTGGAGCGGATCAACAAGGCCAAATAACTTCGTCTAACTTGGAGCATGATGAAGATTTTCACAGTGACGATGTGTCAGATGAGGAGAGTCAGCAGGCGCAATGATCTTATGCTTTAGCAAGGGATCGGTTCTAAGGACCATCAGAACGCCTACGAGGTATGGATACTCTGATTTTGCGTATTGTTTGGCAGTGGCTAAAGAAGTGGAGTTTGGTGAAACCCTCGACCTTTAAAGAGGCAATAGCCTCATGTGAAGCGGCAAAGTGGACTGTTGCTATGAAGGAGGAGATTGAATCTCTTCAAAAGAACGGAACTTGGACACTTGTTGAGCTGCCTAAAGGGCAGAAAGTTGTGCATTTGCAAGTGGGTGTTCAAGAAAAAGGACGACACAACCGGCATTCGGTACAGGCGAGACTGGTGGCTAAGGGCTATAGTTAAGTTGAAGGTGTGGATATCAATGAGGTCTTCTCATCGGTGGTTAAGCATATTTCTATTCGAGTATCTACATGCAACAATCTGAAAGATATGAAGTTACAAGTCAGGAGAATCACATGTTTTTGTTAAAGAAGTCATTGTATGGCCTAAAGCAGTCTCCAAGGCAATGGTATAAGAGGTTTGATTTCTTTACGGAGAGTATTGGGTTCTGTAGATCCAATTATGATAGTTGTGTGTACTTCAAGAAGTTACCGGATGAGACTTTTATGTATCTATTTTTTTATGTAGATGACATGCTAATCGCGACGTCGAATAAGGAGGAGATTAGAAGGATGAATGAAAGATTTAGGGGCTGCCAAGAGGATTCTCAGAATGGAGATCACTAGAGATAGGCTGAACGGAAAACTGTATGTTTCACAAAGGGATTTTATTGAGAAAGTGTTGAATCGGTTTAACATGAATGATGTGAAACCAGTTTCTACCCCTCTTACAATCAAATTCAGACTGTCAAAATAATTGAGTCCGAAAACCGAGAAGGAGAAGAGCTACATGTCACGAGTTTCATATTCTAGTGTGGTTGGTAGCATGATATATTTGATGGTTTGCACTAGACCTGACATTGCTCATGCCGTTAGTGTGGGGGTCGCTATTTGTTATGTCCCGGAAGAGAACATTGAGAGGCGGTTAAGTGGATTCTTCATTATTTAAAGAGAATCGTAGATGCTCGTTTCGAGTCCGGGAGGAGCGATAAGGAACTGACGGGTTATGTTGACACTCGGATTTTGTGGGTGATCTTGATAAGAGACGACCTTTGACCAGTTATGTCTTCATCTTAGGCGGATGTGCTATTAGTTGGAAGGCTACTCTGCAATCCATCATTGCTCTATCTAGCACGGAAGCTGAATACATGGCGATCACCGAGGGCGCTAAGGAGGCAATCTGGGTTAAAGGATTGCTTGGAGAAATCTCGAAATTTGGTGGTCCTACTACAATCTATTGTGATAATCAGAGTGCAATTCACTTTGCATAGGATCAGATGTATCATGAGAGAAGCAAGCACATTGATGTCAGGTATCATTTTGCTCGACAAGTCACCAATAAAAAGATAGTGAAAATCGAAAAGATCGCTACTACCGATAATCCAGCGGATATGCTCACATAGCCTTTGTCGACCACAAAGTTCAGCTATTATGCAGAGCTTGTGTCGATATGTCGCTAGTGCGACTTTGAGTCATGAGTGAGATTTTGAGTCAATGTGGAAATTGTTATATATGACTCTAAATCTCTCAATAATCTATTTCCTATTTGGTATTCTTGTTTTGGAAATGTTCAGGCTATGAAAATAAATATTTAGAGAATATTTAGACAACGGAATGAGATGTATTGTTTTCATCCTTATATTTGTATATTAGGTAATTGTATATTTAATTTAGATAACTTATTTTGGTAATTAGTCATGCCTCTCTACTATATAAAGATGCTTAAAACTATTGTAATAATATCTCAATTCTTACAATATAGTCTCTCAAGTGATTATACGATTTCTCTCTTCTTCTCTAATTATTTCTATCTCGAATTTTCTCTACATCCATATTCTCTCCATTACCCTAACACATACAACATTCTAGAAAAACTTGAAGATATAATTTCAATATTACACACATAAAATTAACTCACTAGTATTAAATTTATCAATTCTGACAATTTATAAATATAGATATGGAGATGTGTTTAAGACAAACATTTTTGGAGGTCCGACAGTGGTAAGCATGGATCCGGAAATAAACAAATTCATACTGACGCATGAGAGCAAGGGGTTCAAACCGGGGTATCCGCAATCCATGACGAATATACTTGGTAAATGGAATTTTACGAATTTGACCGGCACCGAACATAAGGCCATGAGAGGGGTTTTGATGTCCCTGATAACCGCGCCTGCCATGAAGGAACAACTTTTGCCTAAGATTAATGAGTTCATGGAATCTTATATACAAGATTGGAGTGGTAGAGTTTTAGATCTGCAAGACAAATCCAATGAGGTATTAGAATATATATAAGTTGTTAATATTGTTAAAAGTCTACTTATAGCCTTCTTATCTCTTAGCTATTCTTCAATTAAAGCTTGATCTTTAATTTGCTCAATCGATCTCTTTATCTCTTGAATTTTATTCAATTGAATATTTTCATCTGTTTAGTAATGATATGACTGTTAAATGCCAATATGACACGCAATAATATATTAGAAAAGAAATATATGTCTTTAATATGACATGGCATATAGAACCTTACTATTATGCGTTCATTTAATGAAGATTGATAGCACTCTGTTCAGAATACCATTTTTTGATGGTCAAGAAAATTTTGAAATATACGTATTTCCTCCACTTTCTTTCCTCCTGAATTTTGTATAGTTTTAATTATTAGAGAGAAATTTTTTTGGTCATCCCAATAAACAGAAACAAACTCCATCACTATTTACATGCATTTTAAGGAACGAACGATTGGGAACCATGTCATTTGCCACGTGAATGGGTATCAACCCAGGAATAAAACATAATTTGATACAAACTGTTTCTATATTTCCCTTTTCATTTTTTTTAAAGAGCTTTAACGAATTCGATTTATTCATTATCTTTATAAATTAAATATAGTA